>JANAVB010000198.1:4168100-4285768 GCA_029216955.1 Iris pallida | reverse complement strand
ATCATGAAAGCTAAATGCTAAAGATATCAAGAAGTACATTTTTCAAAGAGCTTTCATAGTGCACCATAGTAAATTATAAAGATACAGACTAGAAAATATGCACTAATTAAGGAGATAAAATTTAACATGCAAGGTAAAGCACAAAACTATGTGATCCTTAATAGAACATCCATAATTAGTCATAAGCAAGACATTAATAATATTTACTCTCAACATCCTAACTTAAAGGTATAAAACAAATAAATATCAAAAGTTAGGAATCATTATATATATATAATATATATATATATAATATATATATATAAATATATAATATTATCTATATATATATATATATATATATATTATATATCACGAATAAGCATACATGAAAAGATCAAAAATAATAATTAAGAACATGTATCCATAATGCAACCAAAAAGTCAAGAAGATATCATCAAGAGAAGACTTTAAGGAAGAAGCTAATTGATTCAAGAAGAACAAATTTGGTCAAAGGAATCAATGGCTAAGGTATGAGATAAGCACAAGTTTGAAGGTAACAAGTATATTTAAGTACTCTTCAAGTCAATATAAAACTTTAGCTTAACTCATATGCCCACATAAAGATATTTATACAAAAAAATATCAACATAAGAAATACATGATCTACATAGAGATGGAAATTTTAATGAATATAGTCATGTATCCTTAATGAATGTTTGAAAAACCATCACAAATTCAAAAATATCTATAAATAAACTTTATTAGGCAAAGACATAATTGATTCTCAAGAAGATACTCAAAATAAAATGTGAGAATCAAAAATAAATATATTATGCAAGCACAAGATTTAAAGAGAAGTACAAGTATATACTTGTCAAGTAATAAGAAGCTTGTGCTAAACACATATATTCGCAAATACCGATTAAGATAAATATGACATATTAAATCCAAACCGGCAAGAAGTAACTATTTTAAAAACTTTAAAAAACGAAGATTTAAAATCATATTAACTCAAATTAAAAACAAGCTCCCATGGACTAGAGTGATATGCATGCTTCTTAAAAATAGATTAAAATAATGAGCATGCATATATGAAAGTGTCACACTAATAGAAAATGAGTGATAAATTACATAGTGTGAACTAATCATTTAAGTTAAGTAAATAGTCATGCTAGATAAAAGAAATAACAAGAAATAGCTAAGCATGCTAGTATTATATCTCTCATTGATTTAGATAATAAGCAACTAAATATATCAATGAGAGCTAGTAGCAAGTTGTCAAAGGAAACATGCTAGATTCTACAAATATAAACTATTTAAAGAGAATCGTTTAACATGTTACCAAAGTGGCTCTAGTGGCCACACTTATGTTGGTGCAATTGCTTGGAAGATGACCTTTGAGCTTCGCAACCACCAACACGCTCCTCGGTGCTATGTCCCGATATAAGAAGCTTCACCTACAACATTAGGCGAAGACTTTGGTATCCAAATAAACTTGGATCCATATTTGTTAGCTTTAGGGACCCATATACTATTTACTCTAGCATTGGTAGAAAAACTCCTACGAATAGGACAAGTTAAGCTCATGTGTCCAATACGAGAGCAATAGAAGCACCTAATACTAGTGTGTGCACATGTATCAAAATGAGCATGGTTATGAACATGTGACATACTAGAATGATGAATATCTCTAGAGTGAGTATGAGAAGATTTGGTTTTAAGAATATTATGTTCTAATAGCAAATCATCATGCATGCAAGTAAGAGAATCAAATTTAGCAATTAAAATATCATTCTCTTTTTCAAATAAAGCAATTCTAGAGATAAAAGCATCATTTTGTTTCTTTAAAGTGTCAATAGAAGAATCATGCAAATGATTTAGCTCATAAGTTTGCCTCTTAAGATCTTCTATTGATAATGAAAGAGATTTGATTTTTAAAATTAAAGCCTCATTCAAACTCTTTAAAGAAACACATGACGAGTTTTGAGAATCAAGTCTAGATAATAAATCATTGTTTTTATTTCTCAATAACTCATTAGCTTTTTCTAAATGAACAACCTTTTCAGAAAATTCTTCATTTGTAAAATAAAGGTTATCAAGAATCTCTAAGGATTGTTTAGCCATGGCTTTCCACTTAGAGCATTTCTTGCATTTAGAAGAACCATGATTGTCTATGTTACTAGAAATAAAACCCTCTTTATCAGAGGAGGAGTAAGAGGAATACGATGCCATAGAAAAATAACAAGGATCTACTCTGAGGATGTTAAGCCTAACAATAGAGTCCTTACTCAGATACCAATTGTAGAAACCCTAGAGGAGGGTGAATAGGGTCAAGCTAACTAATCAAGCACTTAGCACAAGCTAATTGGCAATTTAAAATTATAAGTGCAAGAGAAGAAGCAATAACAATACCGACACACGATATATCCTGGTATCCTCCCAAGAGGCACTCCAATCCCGGAACTCTCTCCGACTTTAATCCACTATTTGAGTAAATAGTTACACACGAGTTTGGATCCGAAGAACTTGCCAACTTCTTACACGAGAGCTTTAATCCGAAGGCCTCTCCGACTTCAACCAAGAGTTTGGATACGAAAACTCTCCAACTTCAACCGAGAGTTTGGATACGAAGACTCTCCAACTTCAACCGAGAGTTTGGATACGAAGACTCCCCAACTTCAACCTTTCACAATAGGTTTTGATCTCCTTATACAATAAGATGAAGATCTCACTTTTCAACTCAATAACTCTAACACAATTTGTGGATGGCAAATGAAAGCTTTGTAGAGTTGTTTATGGATAGGCTTTGGTGGTTTAAAAATTTTTAAGCTCAAAGCATCAACCTTGAATGAAGGAGTTCAAGGCTATTTATAACCAAAGCATTGAAAAGAGCTCAAGACAACTTTTTAGTTCGTGAACCGACATACCGGCGGTATACCGGTCTGGAATGCAACGGCTAGAAATATAGCCGTTGGGATCATTAATTGCTCGGATTTTCGACCGTTAGAATTTCAACGTTACTAAACCGGTATACCGTCGGTATGAACCGGTATGCCGTCGGTATGCAGATTTTGTAGACAGAAACTTTCTGTGAACAAAATTGGTATACCGTCGGTATGGACTGGTATACCGTCGGTATGCCGGTTTTCATCCGAAAATGATCCTCGGCTAGTTTCTATCCTAGCTTTCGATTTTGCCAACCATTTCTTGTGTTTACAATTATTCCTAAGACTCATTATGGACTCCAGATATACTGTAGCAGGTGCAGGCTTCTTCAGAGTCTTGAAATGATGATGGCATGGCTTGGCTTCTTCCTTTGATAGGTGCTGGCTTTTTTCCTTGGCGGCAGCTGTCCAAAGATATCCAGTTTGCGAAAACTAAATACCCATCGGGGCTTCGCCCTCGAACCTCCGACGAGGGGCGCTGCCCCTCGACCCACGTCCGCTGACCGGGCAGCGGAACTCCCGAGCGCGTGGCTCCGAAGATGTCGTCGGGTGGTTCAGAGAAATCTTGTGGGATCCCTCGTCTTTGGCCCACCATGATTTCTTCATTGCATATGTTCACATTGATCTTGCTTATTGCTTTTCTGCATATACATGTTAGACGAACAAAGCAATATATATGTAGCAAGAATGATAAGATAAAAGTACTTTAGGACTATGCAAAGTTTAAGTATCAATGCTATAGTGATAGCATAAATATTAGTGTTATCATAATGTTAAACTTAATTGAATAACCATAATCAAAACAGAGTTCTGATTTTGGTAGCTCAATTAAATTTAAGATATATATAATAAAAACTCATATCACTAATATGTAACACAATAAGCACATATCACCAAAGGTATAAGTATAAGTAAAATGCTATAGTGATAGTATGAAGATTAGTGATAATGAAATACTAAACTTAATAGATTAACCATATTCAAAATATGATTCAATCATTGGGCCAACATGTTCGTTATAAAAGTTCGCAATTTAGTAATCATCGCTTCATACTTCTCTTGCATCTCTACTACCTTTTTTTCCCCTTATAGCTAAGTTTTCGAGCACTTGTGCTGATACATAACTTGTTGATTTTTTCTTTAAATCAGAAGGTGCTATGCCTTTACCATAGAGAGGCGCACGTCCAGGATGCTCTTTAAAAACTTTCTTCAAAAAAATTTCTCTCGCAATATTACTTTCGGGAGTATCAGAAACTTGAGATGTCAAACTTTCAAGTTCAATCTACATATACAATTAGGCATAAAATCAGTAAACATATTATTAGAATAAAAAGAAGCTGGTAAATAATACATGTTACAGTAAAACATGAGATGTCAAACTTATATTTGGGACAAAAATAATATACTTTCTTAGCCTTAATTGAAAATGCTGATCACCAAGTAAATTCTAGCTATGAATTTTAAAAATTAACAAAGTAAGACTACATATATATTAATAATGCAGGAACAAACACATAAGCTCTAAAACCCTAAAGTGATTTATGGTATTAATAAATTTAGGCCAAATCTAAACTTCTAACAAGGATCTTAATAAAAAGTATTGGTGGAACTGCGGACAACTTATAATAATAAACATATATATTAATAATAATACCCATCTCCTGGATCCCCAGTTTCTACCATGGGACATGATGGTCAACTGTATGGCCCTCAAAATTATCAGTATCAACCCTCATATTACCAGCCAACACCAAATGCACCATATACGTCAAACAATGTTCCTAAATCTAATAGTAAACTTTCCACCTCTGCTGCTCCTGATCAGCCATCAATTCCTTTAGATACCTCCAAGGTGAACACGAATGGAGTTGCTAATGTGACTGCAAATGGCAACAATGGTTCCACACTACAGAAGTCCAACCAACAAAATTTGTCGTTGTCCTAAAATGGGTCATATGGTAGGGGTTCTATGCCAAATGGAATACCTTCTTCTGGTTACCAAGATCCAAGATACATCTTTGATGGAATGCGGTCACCTGTACCATGGTTTGATAGTCCTGTGTTCCCTGATGCACAACACAGACTGGTTCCGGATAACAGTGTCTCCTCAACTCCACATCTTGAAAAATCAGTAGCAGGGAGAAATCAGAATCTTCGGCCCGTCCCTCATCTCATGGGCCTGCACAATACAAGACCAACACCTGGAATGGGTCCTGCTTGCCCTGGCATGATAAATAGGATGTATCCCAACAATCAGATATTCAATTCCTACAACACTGCTCCATGTTTTAGATCAAATTTTTATGATTCCAGAACAAATGGGCGATAGGGGCCAGTTATGGATAGCAAGTACAAGCTAAGAGGCAGAGGGAATGGCTTTTATGGTTATGGGAATGAGAACATGGATGGTCTGACTGAACTGAACAGAGGGCCTCGAGCTAACAATCGCTTTAAGAACCAGAAAGTTTTTGTACCCACTGTACAGGGTCCAGTGAAGGGACATTGTCTTTCCAACAATGGACCTCTCGAGGAGTCTGCTGTCCCTGGTGGTATATATTGGAAGGCACTTTAAGGTGCAAACCTACGGATGTTGAAAGATATCTTAAAGCTGAAAATTTCCCTGTATTAACCAGGGATGAGTCGATAAGAGTTCAAACGTTTTGTAGGGTGTCAATCTCCAGTTGAAGAGAGTAGTTGAACGCCTTAAAAGTTCTTGTTTTAGTGTTGTTGTTGAGATCGCTACATGATGGCCTGGTATCCTGAGAGAGAATCACACAAGGGACTTCCTGGGTTCGTTACTGGTATTATTTTGATTGATTATGGTGCCAATCCAATCTGTGTACTTTAGTGTTTCAAACACTCTCTTTATCTAAAAGTGTCATCCATCAAAGTGCTTTGTAATGTTTATAGTGCATATTTAGTAAACTTTGGAGTTTTATTCATCAGAACATAATATATATAAAATATATATATATATATATATATATATATATATATATATATATATATATATATATATATATATTATATATATATATATATATAGACACACACACACACACACACGTTTGTTTGTAATAGAACTTACTATTACCTATATTTGATCATGTTTTGGATAGTGTTTTGGCCGAAAGTAAAAAAAGAAAAAGATAACTTGGCAATAAATTGGACATATATAACTTACTCTAGTATCCTCATCAAGTTTTAACGTTCCATCCTTCCTTTTTCTTGTTAAGACAAACATCTCCACTTCAGATGCTCCTCTCCATTGGGTCTTCTCTTTTTCTAAGTAAATAAAAATTTATCAAACAAGCAAAAAAAAGATAATGAAATAAATAATAATAATGATTTAAGCGTACCTCCTCTTCTCGCACTCGAGCAAAACTCTTGCTACCCATAGTATGAGTGTACTTTACTTTCATCATATTCCTTGTGTTTGTCTCACTTGTTAGCTGTAATTAATTGACAAATCAGTCTAGAATCATTTGTGAACAAATTCTTCTAAGAAAATGTATAAGCTACTTTCCATAACCACAACTATAAAATAAATTAAATAAAACATATACAACATTCTCAATTATCCCAAATATAAACAAATCCTCAAAATTGGACATTTACAAATAAAACTAGAGAATCTTAAACTAGAGAAGTACCTTTGCCTCTTCAGAATTCCAACGTTGTACAACTCTGTCCCATTGTTTCATGTGTATTACCTCAGGACGATCTTTTAGACATGCCGAAAGTGTAGTGTGACTCTTAAAATGTTTTCGCTTCAAACGACTTTTCCAACATCGCCAATCAGTCGCAATTGTTTGAAAAAACCATCTCCTTGTAGATTCTTCAAGAATGAACTTACGCTACAATTATTGACCAATCATTCACATATTTTTATAAATATCAAAATAAAAATAAAACTACTTGTGGAATACATACATTGACCATGTTCCATAACTCTTCTTTATTATCCTTGGACATCTTTTTCCAGCCTTTGAGACTCAGAGGAATTAGCTGGGCATTTCTAGCCAATGTCCCTATGTATGAGCTCAAAGATGTAACATCCTAATTTGTTGGACCAATTGCTTTATTAAGATCATTGAATATAATAGTTGGTCGATCCTCTAGACCCCTACCCACTATCTTCAAACATCTTGTTTCTTTCCTAAATTTCCTCTTCTTGGATGCTTTTTACAAGGCAATATAATGTTATTAGTTGTGCTATATAAATCTATAAAAAATAAACATACTGAAAAATATATTATAAGGATTACCTTCACCATTAATATTTTCAGCAATTACTGGGCCTGAATGCTCCGCAGTTTCCATTTGAATAGGCTCTTCATCACTTTCTGGCCCTAAATCCTCTTCCCCATCCATGTCAGATTCCTGATCTTTGCCCATGTCGGTAGAATCTTCTGAATCACCACTTTTGGTAGAATCTTCTAAATCTTCACTTTGGTTATAATCGGAATCATCTTCACTGGAAAGAGAATCCTCTTGCTGACATCTCGGTGGCTTCTTAGGAAGATATTTATGTGATTGAGACCATCTCGGTAGCAACTCAGGACGTTTTAGTCGATGTATGTGCTGAGATTGTGATAACAGTTGCTTAGTTTTTTGTTGTCCAGGTTGAAAGCTTCCTCTAGAATCACTTTGTTCTCCAAGTTGAGAGCTTCCTCCAGAACCATTTGGTTGTCCAGTTGCATAAATTCTTCTAGAACCACTACTTTGATGTCCTCCTTGGGATCTTCCAAAATTACCAGCTTTTGATACTTTTTGCTTATCCTTTCCCATTTTTACAACCTGCAAAATTAAGAATCCACAACTCTATGAATATATTGAAAGAAAGCCTCATATAATGCAAAAATATCCATGTTATTTAAGCCTATTGATATAATGACTAATACAAACAAGAAGACTGATTCATCTTTAAGCTAATTGATACATCTTTGAGCTAGTAAACGGATACATGATCTTTAAGAAGATTGATACGAATAAGATGACACTATGTTCTTATTTGTTCTACCAAAACTGATACATGATCATGATCTGATACATGATCATGATCGGATACATGATATATGTTCTTTAAGAAGACTGATACATGATCTTTATGAAGATATTTTTCATACAACAGTCCAAATTTCACAGTAACTTCAAGAACTCTAAGGATTTAAAAAAAGCTAATTGACAACATATTATTGTGGAAATCCTTGATTACTTCTAATACTTACTTTTATATGAAGTGTCCCTAATCTGTTTCCAAGCCAATAATGCCCTGCATAAAGGAATATAAAAAGTCATTTTTGAAATAATTGTTATCATACCAATGACTGCATTAATTAGTAGTGTAGTAGCAACCATGATGAAACCTTTGTTAGTTTAATATTATATGCTAGAATTGATGGGCCATTTTGGTATAA
The DNA here is from genome assembly GCA_029216955.1 of Iris pallida. Lineage (NCBI taxonomy): Eukaryota > Viridiplantae > Streptophyta > Magnoliopsida > Asparagales > Iridaceae > Iris > Iris pallida. Next base: position 4,277,421 of record JANAVB010000198.1, on the reverse strand, counting down.
GACGATTGTAACTAGTAGCCACATATTATCTGCATTCAATTTGTGCATTCCTGTTGGATCAGATCTGTTGCTTTGATGAGTAACACCCTCTTTCACCATCATTATATTTAGTGTAGAACTTGGCTCTGTCGGCTTACACTGCAGTTATAAAATAAACCAGTATTTTACCGGATAAGGCACCATCTCCTGAAGTTCCTTCAAACATGCAAGTCTTGAATATTTAACATTTTAAGCAGCAGCAGTTAATGAAGCTCACAGAATTACATCACACCCCAGGGCTTCTTGGAGGCTATCACGACCCGGTCCCAATTTTTTGGGTCGAATCGAATCATGCCCAGCCTGCACCATTGTTGAGACGGCGGCAGTAAGCTGTATCAAGCAGTGAAACACATGCAGATAAAATTCTAACGAAATATAAAAAAACATTTTATTCAATTTGAAAAGCCTGAAATTAATACAACATTCAATTATTACACTTGTTTTCAAAAGAAAAATAAATACTAATCTACCTCTTAAGAATCTGGGGTTCCAAGTTCTGCGGAACCAGAATTAGACATCAGATCCTCGACGACACAATCACCTAAAAATGTTGGTCTCCAGTCAGGAGGGAGCAAAGTACAATTCATGATAATCCAACAATTGAAATAATAATAGAGTTATACACTATTAAACAATTTGAAATAAACAGTTTTTCAGCAGTTAAAATATTGTGATGTGAATAGGCAATGAATATGACCAGATTGGGTTGTACAGTTGTATCTTATTGATACAATATGGCTTATCCCCGTGTGTATGAGGGGTAAGCTAACACAGTCAGTATGCTACTTTGGATGTGGTCATACTCATTACACTACTCCCCCAGTACCCAACAGTCAATCAGTCAATGCTCTCAGAGAGACTTCCGTGTTGCATTGTGGTTTAAACTGGCAATAAAACAATTACTAAATAATTGGTAAACTAACACAAATTGTACTTGCCTTGGTTATAACTGGATTCGATGTTGATTCCGGGATGATGCTAGTACAATCCTCGAAACCCTACAATTGAGAATTCCTGACTTAGCACCGATATTCAAACCATATCTAGGTGTGCTAGTTACAATCTCTAGTATTTGTCCTAATCAAATTTTAGGTTATTTACAACTCTACTTTAGAACGCTTATCGATGTGAGTTACTATCTTACGAAGAAAGTCAATTTAACTTTTTATTTTAAAAATCGTATTTTTCAATTATTTGGCAAAACTTTGTATTTCATTATATTATATTTAAAAATAATATTTTCTTTAAATGAGAAAAACGTGAAATTTGTTTCAAATAATAAACTTGTAATTTTCCTAATTTATTTAACGTGAGAAAATAATATTGATTTTCTATAAAATAATTATTTTACTATTTTTACGTGTTTACGTCAACCACAAACCAGAAAAGAATAAAACTACACTAACTTATTACAAAACCACGGAAAGTAATAAAAGCTGGGCTTATGCCCTTACAGCCCATTTTACATAAATTTAAATAAGAAGAAAAATAGTTGTTAGTCTCTAAAAATTATCCTACAAATTAATCACAAAATAAAACTAGTAATTAAATTAAATTAAATTAATTTCGAGTCTCAGACTTTGGTCCAATAGTCAAAATAGCTAATGCCTCAACGTCCGGGTAATACCGGTTTCGTTTGCATTTCGCTAAGGCCCATTAACCGATATGGTCATCGCCCAAAATCTATTTTATAAAATATTTTCGAAAACCGATTTGAAATCCATTTATATAATTTTTATAAAAATTTGGACAACACCTCCTCTATATTTGGGATAACCCAAAACTGGGAAAATGTGCCACAAACACCAATATATAAGATCCCAAATCAGGGAAATAACCCAAGAATTTATTCCACCAATTAAACCCAAAAATATTATCGAACCTGAAAAATATATAACCACAGCACATTTCCGAAGGATATTCAGAAAAACTAAAATTATTCGAAAACTCGAAAATCACAAAACCAACATTCTCAGAAAGTCTCAGAACTATTCCGAAGCTAACTTGGAAATTCCCGAAAAGCCGACAGAACGTTTCCAAAAGATTTAGGAAAGTCCGAAAATGCCATGTCTAAGAATTATCGATTTCCCGAGAAATCGGGGACCAAATCTCATCATAGACTATGGAAAATGGAAACGGGACAACGGAATTATACCTTGGGCTTGCTCGGCTAGAGCTCTCAGATGTAATTATAGAGAAAAATGAATTCCGCGGACTCGGAACGATCCAGGAATACGCGGACAGCGGGATCGGGCCACGGGAAATCAGATCGGGACAGTAAGCCGGGGCACGTAAAAGCGCTGGACAGTGGATCGGGGTTGGGAACAGCAGCGGGGAAGACACGGGAAAACAGCGGCGAAGGGGCCGCGGGTCACGGGCCACGGGCCACGAGAGGTCGGTCGGCCGGGAACAAAGGCGCTGGTCGGGCTGGCTGGATCGAGCGCGGGCGGCGAGGAACGCCGGGCTGCCTGGCGGGGTCGCTGGGCTCTGGCTGGCCTGGGCGCTGGAGAAGTGTCGAGCTCCGGGTGGTCGAGATCTAGGGCACGTTTGGGAAAAAATGGAGAAGGATGAAAAAGAAGGAGTGGAGGAGGGGATTTATATAGAAGAGGAGAAGTGGGGGTTACCGGAAGGCGAAGGGGAGGAGGCGGCCGGCAGGGGAGGTCGAAGGTTAGGAGGCGGTCAGTTTTGGAAGGGAAGGGTCGGTTCCAGTCCATAGTAGGAAGAAAGAGAGAGAGTTAGTGATAAAGAGTGAATAATGAGAGTGAAATAAGAATTAAAATAGGGTATTAAATGATTTTAACAGTGAAAATGAATGGAATCCATTCTATAAGAAATTATATAATATATTTTTAACTTATGATTTATATACGAAATCGTGATCAGTTTCGAAAATAAATCCGAGTCGGTTTCGGGACTCGGAAACGAGTTCTGGTCTGGGTCAGCCAAAACAAAAATCCATGATTATTTATTTTGAAAATAATAATTTTCTATTTAACTAATAATAATAATAATCTGGCAAAAATATTAATTTAGCAAACACGCAATTTTATAATTAGAAAAATAACAAAACCGAATTTATGGGTTTCACAACCTTCTCTCCTTAGAAAATTTCGTCCTCGAAATTAAAGGATAGGGTCAGGGGTACAATCATGCAATCATGCCTCAAACAGTCTGAGTATTATTTTTTTTCAATATCTTCATGTCTAACTAGACTCAACTGTCATATATCAATCGTACCTTCTTCCCTTCTTAAGAATAAAGTCGTTCTCCATGATTATGAGTTCTCATTTCCATTCTTGCATTGCCAATCACCTAAAAAATTTGTCTTCCACACTTTCACATATCATCTATCTTACAATATAGTATGTACTTCTTTCAGTTTTCTAACATGTTTAAATTTTTAACTCTATGAATATGTCTTGTCTTACTACTTCAGTATCAAGCCTCGGTACCCAATATCATATTTATAATCCAACACTCCTATTTGTCATGATCTGTAAAGTTTTATCATTTCTTACTCATGAGTGATCACTCTTGTGATTTTAGACTAACATGTATATATCCTGATTTCAATTCTTTATTTATATATTTGATCCCGAACTCTTATAAAATTTTATTTATCATGATTAAGCTCAAATCTTTCATTTTGCTTTTATTGTATCACTTCAACTGCCAAAATATCTTATTACATATTTCAACCAATCTTTCCATTATAATCTTGGCATTCATACAATTGTCATCCTTGCTTAGTTATACCTTTTAAAAAAAAAATTCATCCGATTTATCATGCGTCTTCCTAAAATGTATCCTCATGCTTATCATTTAACCACCTCTATCCTAAATATCAATTTGCTTTGATATTAACATCATTAATTATCTCTTTCTTAATGTAAATTTAAATCACATATATTCATATTCATCTCATTTTTATTCGTAACTCGTGTACTCTAGAAATCCATGCTATAAACTATTCTAGGTTTACATCATTAGACAGAATCAGATTCGAGGCGTGATTGCTAGGTATAAAGATAAATATCAGCTTGTTTTAAAATCATATGTGATAGAGTTAGAATATTTGTTGTGATCAAAAATTATTTTAGACACGAGTAAAATCGAGGTATAAATTATATAATTTTTTTTTTGAAGGATAGTATAAATTATATAATCATAAGATAGAAAATCACTACAACAAAAAATCCTTTTAATGACGGCTAAAAAGCGTCATTAATGACGAACCATGACGCTTTTTTTTTTCACAGCAACCGTTATGAAAACGGATGTTATAAATGTTTTTTAAAAGTGTCATAAAATAACCGTCGTGAATAGTTTCTATAAAAGCGTTATGAATAGTTAATATATAGTGCACAATTCAGAACAATTTTAAAACGTCATGAATAGATAATATGTATAGGCTCAATGCAGCACATTTATAACACTTTATACTATTCAAATTAGCACATTTATAATGCTCTATACTGCACAGTATATGTTACATTCCAAAAACTTAACATTATATATCACCATCTTTATTACATTTCTCAAAATAGAGTACATATCAACATCTTCATTACATTGAACATCCAAATACAGAATGTACCAAAAAAATAGGAATAAATCTCTCTTTTGCTAACCAAATTATTAGAAATATTTACTTAAGTAGATTCTGACCATGGATCTTCTCTCTGCCATCTCTTGAAGATATCGGGAGTCCCAAAGAGAAGTAGTGTCACAGCTGAGCGACGACTTGGTGCTGCTGCAGCCGACGCAGTCGTGGGAGAGCCTCATCCTCTGATCCCTTACTCTCGCCTGAACCCTCACCAGCGCCTGCATGCACCTTAGCGTCACATTGTGCCCTTTTTGCAAAAAATTGGAAATGTCAGCTTAGCACTTTAGTAATCAACGCTGAAATGTGAGCCTAACAATCAACCTGGATTTTACCAAGCCAATAAATTAAAGAAAGTTAACATAAAATTTATATATTAGAAATCAAAATCGAAAATGCATAATTAAGAAAGCATCACTTATTAGACTGACAAAAGCTTCAAGAGGTACATGATTGATAACATAAGCAGGAGTTGCTCAAGCTACATGATTGGCCATGATTAGCTTCAAACAGAAATTAATAATCTTCTTTTTGTAAAGCATTTTGCTATCTTTGCATGAAGCTTGTTCCTTCATGTGCCAAATGATAAACTTAAGTAATCCAAGCTCAACTTGCTGAACAAATTGTCAAACAATATCAAATTTTCAAGCCAAACTTGAAGCTAGTTATGGACCACTCACTTTGCTTACAGCTATAACTAAAAAAATAGTAAAGAAATTACCTTTGAACCTTTAAGATCTTCTCTCTTCAGTTCATTAGCCTGAAAATGATAACATAAGCAGAGAAAATGATAACATAGATAGCTCCAAGAGGTAGATAAATTAGCGAGAAGAGGCTCAGATTCAGCTTCAGTCCATGATTACTCACTCATAATTGGAGGTGGACCCCCACTCTCATCATCCCTTCTTCCAACAAATGGCTGCAATGGAGCTGCCTCGCCATATGAAGGAGCAGCCAAATCATCATTGCCAAAAAAATTCTTCTTCTTCTTCTTTTCCTTTTTCCTTTTCCTTTTTTTTCTCTCATCTTCTCTCCTTAATTCTAATTCCCCTGACAAGTAATGGCTGCACTGTGTGCCTCGCCATTGGCCGAAGAAGAGAAACAGAGAAGAAATTGAAGGATAAATGAGAATATAATACGAAAAAATGGTAGTCTAAAGTATGAATTCAGACATCATATAATACAATGTTAATTTTCTCTACAGTTAGCAAAAAGTGCAAGATTAATGGCACAAGCTCCACAGCATGTTGCAAATGAATGGGAACTCATCACTTTCTACTAAAACAATTTTACTTGTCACCAACCTTAAAAGAATCAAGAAGGGATAAAGGGGAAAGTACACTTTCTTTGTTTAGTTGTCATCATCACCAACCTTAAAAAAATCCAAAATGGGTAACCACAAAATCACTATCACGATCCACACAAAACTGTCTTAAAATGTACCAAGTCAGTTCAATTAACTAGATGCAAATTGTACAAAAACCCAAGATGCGCAACCATAAAAATTCACACAAAACCACCATAAAATGTCTATAAATGCATCTAAAAATAAACTAAATTCATCTCAATTAATCAACCTAGGTGCAAATTTTGGTAAAAAAACAAAATGGGCAATAAAAAAAAAACGATTCCCACAATTAATCAAATTTTGTCTGTTATAGACCACCCTTTGATGAATATTGATTATTTGACACCAACTCCATCAGATATGTGATAGCTATGTTTTAGAACCTTATCATTTTGTGGGTTCAGGTGTTGTGCTCTCATATTTACATAATATATCTACCACCAATACTGCCAGATAGCATTTGTCTAAAGATGGTACCAAAACCTTTCTGTTGGATTACTAAAAAGAAGATAAGAGTGACATCTACACACTCAATTAGAGAGCTCATTCACTTCATGCTTGGCATTATGTTTTTGCAAACTGTAACTATCCAAACTCTTATCTGTCCAAGAGATCTTAATCTGATTGTCACATGACATAATCTACCAATTAAAAATTCATTTATGCACAAAAAACAATATATATGGGCATGTGTTCTTTTTTTAATACTTCTTGAACATTAAATCAATCTATATTATTCAAGAACCTGATTCTGATGTCATATACCATAATCAAGCATAGCCTTGTTATAAAGATTGTTTTATGAACTATGAAGGAATAAGTAAGTTATGAAAGCTTATTTTACCATGAAATGAGAACCCAAATATTGCATCCACTATAAGGTCAAACTTATTTGATAAGCTCTGAGGCAGGTCTTCAACTGACAAGAATGGAACTGAGAGTGATTCCAACTACAAAATTTCATGATTAATGAAGATGGTAATCACTGAAAGGGAGTCACAAACACCGTCTTTAAGAAGACATACCTGAGTAACCAGGCCAGTATAAAGGGCCTTGGCTGTCTTCTTAGGATAACAAATAGACGGTTTATATCCAAAGTGGTGCAGGTGTCGAGCAGCTATCAGACCATCACCACCATTATTTCCTGGACCACAGATAACAAGGACATGATTGTATTGGCCTGACTTGTAGACCTGTTAAAACAATAAACTAGTTAAACATTCCATGATGTCAAATGTTATAACTATTTAAGAAATATCAGTGTTTTACAACATATTAAACAATATTATCAATCAGACTTAATGCAGTAGATAAGTTCCAAGTTTTGATGGTCACTTCCAGTATTCCTGTAAATATCACTCGTATGCAAAAAAATTACCATTATTACAAGTGTTGCAACAGTTATCGTAAGTCAACTTACATAAACTCCAAGAACAAGCTAATAATCATTGCTAAAAGCTGTCATAATGATGTACAAGGCTTTTCTTATATTATGATAAGTGATATGTGACAATAAATCATACAACGCACAAAATTTTTTTTTTTGCAAATAAAGAACAAGATGAATGTTATATATTACCAGGAAGTCCTTTTGAAAGCACTAAAAGCAAAGGAGGTCAGATTCTGTGTTATAATGCCTGTGTGACTTGAACATCCTCTCCATCCCCGAAATCTCACAGAAGAATAAGGACTCATCACTTTCTTTGTTTAGTTGTTATCGTGTCCAGAATTGGTGCCAAGGTTGTTTCAGTAAATTCATCAAACACCATAGGTACACAAGCAATAATTGAATATTGATGTTAATTCTTGATCAAATCGATCAAAATTTCAAAGGAAGAGGGAAATTCGATCAGAGAATCATGGTTTGGAAATTCACCAGATTAATTTGAATGATCGTCCCGTCTCCGCATGGATCGTTCGATCAATGACTACTGCTGTGACGAAGACGACACGGACACCCTGGCCTGCCAAGGAGAACCATCTTCGTCCAGATGATAGCGATTGACTCCTGGTGTCGGTCCTCCGTGCGCCGCCGAGTTCGGCGGCCACCGCGAATTCGCCAACGCCCGATCGAAAAGAGGAAAGAAGAGCGGAGAGACCACAATCGGCTGTCCCGCTCTCTTTTTTTACCTAACGCGACGTCGGCGTCAGAGAGGCCATGCCAGAGCCGTCGGCCCGCCCGTGCCGCCAGCTCCCTTCCCATCTCCTCCTTCCTTTCTAACTAGGTTTAGGGTTTTGTATCTAGGGTTAGGGTTTTGGAGTTGGGGGAAGGAAGGAGAAGAAGAGGAAGAGAGGTGGGTGTTGCTAAACTAGAGTTAGGATTTTGGATCTATGGGATTTTGGAGTTGGGGGAGAGGAGGGAGAAGAAAGGATCGGAGAAGGAGAAGACCAGAACGAGGGGGAGAGAAAAAATTTTGTTGAAGCGCGGGTTTTTGTCAAAAAATAAACTTAACAAATATTACAAGTTTGCCACCACTCTAAACTATTAATAACGCTTTGTTTTATAAACGTTATAATAAGCCCAGAATTAGCCCAAACCGTCATAGAAAAAAGGTATTTTTCAACTTAATAACGTTTATGTATCAGCCGTCATTAAAACTCCTTGTCGAACGTCATTAAAAGGGTTTTTTGTTGTAGTGAATTTTAAATGAGATCATAAAAATAGAAAGGTCATAAAATACGACATTAATCAAAAGAAATTTTCTTTTTCTTTTCAAAATGAGAGATAATTCTCAATTCAAACTGGTATGAGGTATAGGAGTTTATGACTCAAGTTGTACGATTTTTAAGATAGTGAGGGTGATTTAAAATAGCCATGACAAGAATATAATCCGATAGCATATTTCTGGAAGTGGGAGCAAATGCTAGAATATAACTTCTCAGAATGATTAGAGATAACCATGATATGAAAATAGTTTTATTAATATTCGAAAACCACTATTTTTTAAGTCACTTTGTTTCAAATTCATGCCTTGCCAGTGTGCATCTGACTGCAATAAATTTTTGACTCAATAACTTGAATAATTTAGTTTACCGAGTAATCTTCCAACTTTATCCATTTCATGGCTAAGCAAACATAGAACAAAGTCTCAATAATATTTGGAAACCTAACGATTACCTATCATTATTTAAATTTAGAGTTTATGCCCCGCCAGTGCACAACTAGCTGCAGTAAACTTACAGTTTTCTATAATTCAGATAAATGACTATTATGTAAATGTGCGGAGTCATGTTAGGTTGCTAAATATTTCCTCAGCTTTGTCCATGTGAATTTCAGAGAAATTTCAAAAATTCAAACGAGTTTAAAGTTCTAAACAGGATAGAAAATGTAGAGGACTGTTCTTCTGAGATCAAGGGATTTATCAAAATATGTGTTTGAGATTCAAGAGACTGGGGCTAAAATCAAGAGGAGTATATGTTCTTCAGTTTTTCTTTTCCAAAGATGAAACGATCAACCTTGATTCGAATAATTGAGTCAAACACTAGATAAGATAGAAGCATCACCGCTTCGGATTAAGTAAGAAAAACCAATGATAATATTCCCGACAAATCACTCAGGGAATACAAAAAATTATTTTGAGAAGAATAATTTCATAACTAAGGAAAGTTGGAAATTTGAGAGAAGATAAGTTTCATTGATTCAAGGAAATCAAATTAAAATTGTCTAGTAACGCCAAAAAATTAAATAGCTCTGGGACAGCTTAAAATTTCCATGACTAAAGGAAATTTAACAATAGAATAGATTCAAAAATGTGATCAATTTTCTGACCGTTCCTGCTTCATGATCATAGAAGCTTTCTAGGCCTTGATTTGATCAAGAAATTGCATAGAGAGAGTAGGGTCAACATATGAAAATATTCTCGGTTTTTGGAAAAAACATAGGAGATAACAATAACTCCTTTAGGAGAATCATGAACTGAACTAATTATTCTGGTAATAATTGACCTTTATGGTTTAAATGATCCCAGAAGAATTTTGATTCAGGATTGATTCCGAAAAAGTTAGTCAATTGGAAAGGAGATCAAGGCAAAAGGTTGGATAATGGTTGTAGATATATATTGGGTAGATAAAAATTTATCAGGGTTGCTAAGAGAATTCGAAATTCTACATAGCGAACGAATCAAGATTTCAATTAAAGGTAGAGAAGTAATAAAGAATTCGAAATTTAGGTTTGATAAAGAAGAAGAAGACCAAAGAATTCAATCTTATTCCAAAAAAATATGAATCCTAAGGTATACTAGAATCTGGAAATTATGGAAGGAAAATAATCCCGAAAGTCATGGGACACTCAAAGGTACAATCAGCCTAATCTAGATAAGGTTTAGGTACAAACACAAACAAGGTATCCTACGAATCTATAAGCAAAAAAAAATAGATATTTAAGTAAATAATTTTCGGCCCTATAACGTAACATGGTGTATATCATCTAAGTGTTCTAGTTGTTTCTAAAGTCTGTTTTACTAAAGTCTCAACTATCCCTAGGTTAAATTACAGAACTGCGCGATGGTCTAGACTAAGTTGACTAGACCAATTTACAGACCTGACCTGCATGGGCCACACTAAAAACATGTCACGATCCGGTCCCAATTTCTTGGGTCGAATCGGATCATGCCCAGCCTGCACCATTGTTGAGACGGCGGCAGTAAGCTGTATCAAGCAGTGAAACACATGCAGATAAAATTCTAACGAAATATAAAAAATATTTTATTCAATTTGAAAAGCCTGAAATTAATACAGCATTCAATTATTACACTTGTTTCTAAAAGAAAAATAAATACTAATCCAGCTCTTAAGAATCTGGGGTTCCAAGTTCTGCGGGACCAGAATTAGACATCGGATCCTCGACGACGCTATCACCTAAAAATGTTGGTCTCCAGTCAGGAGGAAGCAAAGTAAAATTCATGATAATCCAACAATTGAAATAATAATAGAGTTATGCACTTTTAAACAATTTGAAATAAACAGTTTTTCAGCAGTTAAAATATTGTGATATGAATAGGCAATGAATATGACCGGATTGGATTGTACAGTTGTATCCTATTGATACGATATGGCTTATCTCCGTGTGTATGAGGGGTAAGCTAACACAGTCAGTATACTACTTTGGATGTGGTCATACTCATTACACTACTCCCCCAGTACCCAACAGTCAATCAGTCAATGCTCTCAGAGAGACTTCCGTGTTGTATCATGGTTTAAACTTGCAATAAAACGATTACTAAATAATTAGTAAACTAACACAAATTGTACTTGCCTTGATTATAACTGGATTCGATGTTGATTCCGGGATGATGCTAGTACAATCCTCGAAACCCTACAATTGAGAATTCCTGACTTAGCACCAATATTCAAACCATATCTAGGTGTGCTAGTTACAATCTCTAGTATTTGTCCTAATCAAATTTTAGGTTATTTACAACTCTACTTTAGAACGCTTATCGATGTGAGTTACTATCTTACGAAGAAAATCAATTTAACTTTTTATTGGAAAAATTCGTATTTTCCAATTATTTGGCAAAACTTTGTATTTTATTATATTATATTTAAAAATAATATTTTCTTTAAATGAGAAAAATGTGAAATTTGTTTCAAATAATAAACTTGTAATTTTCCTAATTTATTTAATGTGAGAAAATAATATTGATTTTCTATAAACTAATTATTTTACTATTTTTACGTGTTTACGCCAACCACAAACCAGAAAAGAATAAAACTACACTAACTTATTACAAAACCACAGAAAGTAATAAAAGCTGGGCTTATGTCCTTACAGTCCATTTTACATAAATTTAAATAAGAAGAAAAATATTTGTTAGTCTCTAAAAATTATCCTACAAATTAATCACAAAATAAAACTAGTAATTAAATTAAATTAAATTAATTTCGAGTCTCAGACTTTGGTCCAATAGTCAAAAGAGCTAATGCCTCAACGTCCGGATAATACCGGTTTTGTTTGCATTTCGCTAAGGCCCATTAACCGAGATGGTCGTCGTCCAAAATCTATTTTATAAAATATTTCCGAAAATCGATTTGAAATCCATTTATATAATTTTTATAAAAATTTGGACAGCTCCTCCTCTATATTTGGGATAACCCAAAACTGGAAAAATGTGCCACAAACACCAATATATAAGATCCCAAATCAGGGAAATATCCCAAGAATTTATTCCACCAATTAAACCCAAAAATATTATCGAACCTGAAAAATATATAACCATAGCACATTTCCGAAGGATATTCGGAAAAACTAAAATTACTCGAAAACTCGAAAATCACAGAACCAACATTCTCAGAAAGTCTCAGAACCAGAACTAAAACAAAGCTACTGATTTAAACCGAGAAAATCACAGAACTATTCAGAAGCTAACTCGAAAATTCCCGAGAAGCCGACAGAACGTTTTCGAAAGATTTAGGAAAGTCCGAAAATGCCATGTCTAAGAATCAACAAAATTACCAGCTTTTGATACTTTTTGCTTGGGATATAACCACAGCACAATTCCGAAAGATTTAGGAAAGTCCGAAAATGCCATGTCCTCCTTGGGATCTTCCAAAATTACCAGCTTTTGATACTTTTTGCTTATCCTTTCCCATTTTTACAACCTGCAAAATTAAGAATCCACAACTCTATGAATATATTGAAAGAAAGCCTCATATAATGCAAAATATCCATGTTATTTAAGCCTATTGATATAATGACTAATACAAACAAGAAGACTGATTCATCTTTAAGCTAATTGATACATCTTTGAGCTAGTAAACAGATACATGATCTTTAAGAAGATTGATACGAATAAGATGACACTATGTTCTTATTTGTTCTACCAAAACTGATACATGATCATGATCTGATACATGATATATGTTCTTTAAGAAGACTGATACATGATCATGATCTGATACATGATCATGATCGGATACATGATATATGTTCTTTAAGAAGACTGATACATGATCTTTATGAAGATATTTTTCATACAACAGTCCAAATTTCACAGTAACTTCAAGAACTCTAAGGATTTAAAAAAAGCTAATTGACAACATATTATTGTAGAAATCCTTGATTACTTCTAATACTTACTTTTATATGAAGTGTCCCTAATCTGTTTCCAAGCCAATAATGCCCTGCATAAAGGAATATAAAAAGTCATTTTAGAAATAATTGTTATCATACCAATGACTGCATTAATTAGTAGTGTAGTAGCAACCATGATGAAACCTCTGTTAGTTCAATATGTGCATGAGACGATTGTCACTAGTAGCAACCATGATGAAACCTCTGTTAATTCAATATTATATGCTAGAATTGATGGGCCATTTTGGCATGAGACGATTGTAACTAGTAGCCACATATTATCTGCTTTCAATTTGTGCATTCCTATTGGATCAGATCTGTTGCTTTGATGAGTAACACCCTCTTTCAACATCATTATATTTAGTGTAGAACTTGGCTCTGTCGACTTACACTGCAGTTATAAAACAAACCAGTATTTTACCGAATAAGGCACCATCTCCTGAAGTTCCTTCAAACATGCAAGTCTTGAATATTTAATATTTTAAGCAGCAGCAGTTAATGAAGCTCACGGAATTACATCACACCCCAGGGCTTCTTGGAGGCAGTCTTCACTTGAGCAATTCTCTATCGCTGTTGCCAATGCTCTTAGAGCAAAGAAGCCGCTCACCGTGAAGGTAGTCACCAGTAGCTCTTCAAGTTTATATTTGCAATATATTTGCAATATGCTGTGAATATAAATAAGTTGAGATTTTTAATGTTTAAGGAGCACATTGAAGGGAACGTTCATTCAGAGAATGAGGCATTTGATAGGTACATGTGGAACCTCAGTTTATTGGAGGAAACCTTCTCCACAGAGGGGTTCGTGTCGGATGGCCAGCCTGAACCTGAACCCGAACCTGAACCCACTTCTTGTGAGGTAAAATTTCACAAGTTGGTTACCACCATGAAAGTGAAGCTTAGGTTTACTTATGAGGAGGTCGGTAACTCCAGAAAGAGGACAAGGAACCTTGTGGATTGACAGTTGCAGAAGTTACAGGAAAGATAGGACATAGACGAAGATGGCTTTCCCTATGCTGATGAAATAGATACTTCATTTTACGATAGTGAAAATGTTCTCTTAACAATACAACAACTTTGTAATGAATCTAATGATTAGAGAGAACTGGAAATTTACTATTCTTCTGGCCTCTCTTCTTATTGAATATGTTCTCTTAATAATACAATGAAAGTTCAGGTTATAATTTTGCTTCCTTTCCACTATAAACTTGTAATTATGTACATGAAGAGAAGCACACACAATAAAAATATGACCCATACTGGTACCAGTCTAGGCGCCAGTAGAATGGAAACATTAAAACAAAAAATTGCAAATGCTTAAAAGATTGCCACATTGCATTCACATTTAGTGAATTCATCAATACGATGCTCACAAGACAGACTTTAGAAGCTATAGTCTATGAACCCTATTAATGGTGCAAATCTAAACAGGTCCACACTCTATGGAACCTGATCTTGATTAGTGTACCATCCAAAAAAAACTGATACAAAAGAATCTAAACAGATCCACATTCCATAGAATCTAAAAACTGATATAAATAACTGATCATCTTTAAGAAGACTGATACAAAAAAAATGATTCATAATTAAAAAGTCAATAAAAACTGATATAAAGAACCATCTAGGAAATAATAATTATCAAAAGTTCCATAACATTTGCGATTGTGAAATAAGAATGATACAAAGACTAATACAAATAAGACTAATTCATCTAGAAAAAGTCACAGTTATCAATATCCAAAGTCTCTCTCCATAATAAAACTAATACAAAGAACCATCTTTATTATACTTTATTGTACTTAATAAAACTGATACATGTTTGAGCTAACAAGACTAATATAAAGAACCATATAGGAACATATTTCATGTACTTTCTTCACCAATGTTTTTTGCATTATTCGTATTTGGCTCGCTTGGCTCACCTAACCGATTATCAATATCCATGTCATCGTTAAATGACTCAACATCCATATCATAATAGTCTCTAGGTACTGCTTTTATTACGCTATACCAGTCATGCTCAATAGGGTCTTGCACATAAAAAACTTGATGCACTTGAGTTGCTAACACAAAAGGATCATTCTTATATATTAATTTTCTAAAATTAACCATGGGAAGTTTATACTCATCTAGCCTCCATTGGAACCAATTGCATTCAAACATCACGAAACTTAGATGTCCATAATAGTTTAACTCAATAATCTGCTTCACCATTCCATAATAAGTAACCTCACTGACAACTGGATTTTGATCTTTGTTACTTGCAAAGCTTGAAGTAGATGCAGTAACGAATACCCCACAATTCTGAGTTCGTTTTCCCAGATCACGATCTAGATTGCGGAACCTATAAGCATTTACAATATAACCCTTGAATCTTTTAGAAGCATAATTTGGGCCACGCGACAACCATTTTATTTCTTCGGACACTTGCTCATTTCGCACACGTTCTGCAAACTACTCATGAAATTCTTTGCTATGAACATGTGCAGAAGCCCATTCCCTTGATCTTTTACGAGATCTTTGACCCTCCATAATCTCAGATATTCTCTACATGTAAAAAAACAAATTTTAAGGTAAATATAGTAAAATATATAAAGTAATTAATGATAATCTAGATTCTTGCATAGTGTCTTACTCGAGATATGCGCTGATCTTGGTAGTGTTGAACAATACATATCGATGTGCTTGAACCCAAGCGGTCTCGGTTAGTACAAACATTTTACCATTCCCTAAAGGTCGACCATATGTTGTAAGAATGGATAAAACTTGTACTTCAGAACCAACATTTTCTGAGTTCCGAGATAGTCTATTAAATCGTGTATCAACACTCTCATGAAGATATCTAGAACAAAAAGTCAAGCACTCTTCGGCTATGTAACCCTCTGTTATAGAGCCTTCTGGACAGCTTCTATTTCGAACATACGATTTAAGAACGCCAAGGTACCTAGTAATAAGAAAAAGTTAACATAAATAGTTGTAACTTAATCTAGAAATGTACCAAATTTAGTATTTATTCATACCTTTCAATAGGATACATCCAACGATATGGAATAGGTCCTCCAATCCTAACCGCGTGTGCTAGATGAATTGGCAAATGCATCATAATATCGAAAAAAGATGGAGAAAAAATCATTTCCAATCTGCAAAGTGTTTCTGCAATTTCACCTTCTAGCTCATATAGATCATCCAAGTCAATGACCTTTGCACATAGACGTCTAAAAAAGTCTCATAATTTAATCAATGGTTCTGCAATATTGGTTGGCAAATCTCTCCGTACAGCAAGTTGAAGCAAATAATGAAGAATAAAATGGCAATCATGACTTTTTAGCCCAGATATTTTGTACCCCTTGAGTTGTACACAACGAGAAATGTTTGATGCATACCCATCAGGAACCCTCACTCCTTTTAACACCTTATAAAAAATTTCTTTTTGTTTTGACACCATAGAGAAACTGGCAGCAGGCAAATACTTGTTATTGGATGCATCATCTCTTATGTGAAGTTCAGGCCTAACACCAATATCCACTAAGTCAAGATGACCTTTCATATAATGTTTTGATTTTCCTTGCATATTTAAAAGTGTTCCAATAACCTTATCACATATGTTTTTCTCAATATACATCACATCGAGATTGTGACGCAATATATTGAATTTCCAATACGGTAACAAAAGAAAATGATCTTTTTCTTCCATGGACCACCATCTTTGTCTTTTTTCTTTGATTGAGTCTTCCCAAACTTATTTTCCATGTCCCCCACCTGCTCTAAAATGTGTGTCCCAGATAACAAAGCCGGTGCACCATCAAGTTCTTTTTCCCTATAGAATGACTTTGTATCATGGCGCCATTTGTGGTTTGAGTCAAGAAATCTATGATTTCCATGATAGCAAATTTTTTTGCTATTACGTAGATAGATAGATTTAGTATCATAACAACATACAGGACATGCCAATCTCCCTTTCGTGCTCCACCCTGATAACATGGCATATGCAGAAAAGTCATTGATTGTCCATAATAGTGGAGCACGCATCATAAAATTTTCATGCCTTGATGCATCATAAGTCTTGATCCCAACATCCCAAAGATCCTTTAACTCATCTATTAGTGGTTGCAAGTAGACATCAATGTCATTCCTTAGGGATTATTTCCCAGAAATAAGAAGTGCCATCATAAAATTTGGAGGTTTCATACACATCCAAGGGGGTAAATTGTATGACATCAACACAATAGGCCACACGCTATATTGAATGTTCATTGTCCTAAATGGATTAAAACCGTCACTGGATAAACCAAGCCTTACATTATGACCGTCGCATGCAAAACTAGGATCAACGGAGTCTAAAGCCTTCCAAGCTTCTGAATCTGCTGGATGCCTTAACTTATCATCCTTATTTCGACCCTCATCATGCCACCTCATAGATGCAGCTGTTTTTGAACACATAAATAGACGATGGAGTCTTGTTGTCACTGGAAAATGACGTAATATCTTTTTTGGAATTCTTTTTCCAGCAGGTAATGAAACATTGTTAGGTGTTGTAGGATTTTCATCAACATTTTTTGAGTTTTTGTCCTCATTTGTGATCCACCTACAAGCACCACAATGATGGCAAATATCTGCATTTGCATATTCTTTCCAAAACAGCATACAATCATTTCTACAAGCATCAATTTTATTGCAGCCAAGTCCCAACCCTCGCATAAGGCTTCGAGTCTCATAAAAAATATTGGGAATTGACTTCAACTGTGGAAATGTAAATTTTAAAATCTCTAGAATTGCAGTAAAACCAGCATTGGTAATACCATGAAGACATTTTGCAAGAAACATCCGGACAATGAAACTAAATTTACTAATTGGGGCTCCAGGATAGAGATCTTGTTTACAGTCTTTCAATAACTGATACCATCTCTTTAAATTAGTTTCAATTCCTTCTCTGCACTCATCATTATTTGTATTCTCTTCCTCCTCAAGATGTTCAAAAATAAAAGGATGGGCATCAAATAATAATCCTTCAACATCGTCATGCAAATGTGGCATGCCTTCCATCGTGTCATGAAAATCGACATTGGAATGTGTGAAACTCTCACCATGAAGATTCCAATTAGAATATGATGGGTCAATACCTTTGATGATCATATGGTTATATACCTCTTCTCAGTTTTTCCATACACAATTATTGCAATTTACACAAGGGCACAAAATCTTTCCTCCTTGTGCTGCATTATCAAATGCAAATTTAAGAAATTCTATTACTCCATCTTTATACAAACTCCCAGTTCTATCACAATGGATCCAACTTTTGTCCATATTTGATCTACTTAAACAACTGTGGAAGGAAAGAAAAGTACAATTAAATGACTAATAAAGTTCATAAAATATAATAATGCACAACTACAAGAAATAAGCTAAAAGATAATTCCACGTCTCATTGTCTAGTTCACACTTTTTGTATATATTTACATTTTACAAATTGGAACCAGTTATTTCATAGATATTCTTTTGGTAATATTATGTAACATAGAATGTTATGAGTTATATCAGTGGAAATATACTAATGATAAATGAAATTCACAACCAATTGACAGATATTAATCATATCCATGTAGACACAAACTTATCATTGACAAAAGTGATACAACGAAGGCAATTTTTACACAATAACATTAGAGTAGGTAACTTTCATCAACAAACCTAAGAGTAGGTAATTAGAGTATGAAACTATAGAATAACATCAAAGTAGAAAACTATATAATATTTAGTTGCATTTTCGTCAGCAAACATGAGAGTCGGTAATTTTTACACAACAAAATCAGAGGCTTTCAATATGGAGTTGCATTTTTCGTTGCTTTGTTATGATTTTTTTAATACTTTCCAAGACAAGTTTTTTAAAAGGGACTTTTTTCTAACTTTTGCGCACAAAAAGTATCAGGGCTATATTATATATATATATATATATATATATATATATATATATATATATATATATATATATATATATATATATATATTTATTTATTTTATATACACACACACACACATATATATATATATATATATATATATATATATATATATATATATATATATATATAAGTTACAAAATATAAGTTACAAATACATTTGGAAATTAAACGAAATTAAATACATGGAAGTTTCTTTCAAGTATTTCGAACTTATACTGAAGTATAATTATCACAAAGTTGAAGATATAAATTGTTTGTTATAAATTCATATATGCATATATTTTGATATTCAAAATTATTTTTTTTTCTAAAATATATTCATGATCCAGGTCATATCCGTGTCCAGATCCATGTATGTGTCCGCGTCTAGATACATGTCCGTGTCCAGATCGATGTGTCAAAATAGAATAATGGAAAAATGTAGTGATGGAATTTAAATTCAAACTTAATGGCTTTTTTTTACTTATCATGAGGGCTGAATGTAGCAAACATCATTTCATTTAGGAATTTTATCAAACATATAAAACTCAAAATCAAACCTCCAAACCCACGTATTTAACTACAAACGAAAAATTATTAAGTTGAAACAGAACTTTAAATTCAATCTGAAATTGAAATTTTAGACAGAACTTACAAGGAAGCAAGGACTGTCTACAGCGGTGACTCAACTTCGTAGCGGGGATGACCAAGACGAGTTCGTCGGAGGACCTGCGGATTCACAATTTTTTCACAAATATTGTTAAAATTCTGAAAACTCAAATATTTTTTAAAATAATTCTAAAAACCATAAGCCCTAAATAAATAGACAAATATTGAAAGAAAAAAAATCTAACCGAAGGTCTTCCGTTAGAGAGCACCTTGAGAATAGGTCAACCCCTTCTACATCAGTGAAATCCTTCCAATGTGGAAAAACCAAAATAATATAGGTGGATCCCAATTATTTTTCCGTTTCTTTTTCTCCCGCCTTTCCCAATTCTCTCCCGCCCGGACCCCTTCCTTACTTGAGAGAGAGAGAGAGAGATATATTTAAGGTGTTATATATATATATATATATATATATATATATATATATATATATATATATATATTTAGGTATGGATATATTTTGATATAACTAGACATATTTGATATGTATTTATATATGTATACTTTTTTTGATTATATAGATATATTTGATATACATTTAGATAGGTTGCCATCTAAGTCGTATGTATTAACATATAAAAATTTAACTATTAAATTAATATATTTTTATCAAAAAAACTAAAAACCACTTGAACATATAACAAATCTTAAAAATATATTCAAATTATAAATTTAATTTATATTTAGACCAACTGCATAGTATTATCTAATTAAACACATATCCAAAACTAAAAAAAAATTAACAAACAATTATTTAAATATATTCAAATTATATTAAAAAAATTTTAATATAATTTAAATTTTTATTTAATCTTTTAATAATAACATACATTTTTTTATACGTACAACGCACGTGAAGTAGGGTGTGCAGAATTGGATGAACCGACTAAACTGATCCTAACCAAACCGAACTGATGGTCTGATAAGATTGTTTCGGCTAGATTTTATTAATAACCGACCAGTTTGGTTCGGTTATGGTTTAATCTTCAAAAAATCGAATAAATTAGAACAAAATCGAGCGCACTATATGAGATTTTTTTTCGTAAAATATGGGATTTTATAGTGTAGTTTTGTAATTAATTATGACATAACAATTTGTTGTTATATGGATCATTTGATTTTAACATAATTTTATGTACAAAGTAATTTTTTTCCTTCTAAGATTTTCTTGTGTATGACATGTCATGCTCTATTTTCTAGTAGGATCAGAAAGAAAGTAGTTTTTGTGATATAGGTAATTTTTTTCTCGCATAAATATTCTTTAAGTTCATTTTAATTCAAATAGTTTTAAGAATAACTGCTCTATGATATAAATCACACAATAACTATCATAATTGTTATAGAACAAATAAACCTAAATTTATTATAACATATATATATATATACGAGCAGACAAAATGCTATGAGATCGAGATAGAGGGCCATCCTCCCCTCTTTCTCCACAGATTACCTACCGAGCTACATATATACAAAAACAATGACCATGTGGGGTCCAATTCCAGCCTTTAAGTAAAATCGAGATACAATTTTGATCAAATCTTCCTATATATATATATATATATATATATATATATATATATAAATTGGATTTTGAATTTACAACAGTTAATATGGACAAACTAGTGCGAGATCAATAGGTTGAAACGATTGATTGTTATTTCGGCAATGGTTATCACTAGTGTTGTCATTTAACAAAAATTTGCAAATAGTTGCAAAAAAGGTTGCACAATCATTATAGATAATAAAGCCAACCGCAACAATTTACAAAAAATGTTGTTCAAATGTTGCTAATAGTAAGCCTTTTTATAAGGCTTAAACTAATTGATGCAAAATACTAACACATTTGCAACGGTTATGTAAAACCCTTGCATAACCGTTGCCCTTTCAGCTCACTCTGACAACATTTTTATAAAATCGTCGCTAGACCGTTGTAAAAAGACAAATATTTAGCAAGCATTTACAAACCGTTGTAAAAATGTTTTATGAGGCAACGATTCACTTCTAACTGTTGCAAATAGCTTTATTTTGGTAACGGTTTGTAGAACCGTTATGAGATTGTTATAAATAATAGTTCCAGCAACACCCATATAACCGTTGCACAAAAAATGTTACAAAATGGGGGCAATTCTTGTAGTGCATGTGTTGCACAGTCAACTTAGTTGAACAAATATTCCTGAAGAATGTAGATAGTTCGGCCAACGGAACCCATACAGCAGAAGGCAACAACTCTTTCAAAGTAATGGGCAGTAATCTTTCCATAAACACGTGGCAGTCGTGACTCTTCATTCCCGTTAGCTTGCGTTCATTGAGATCAACACATCTAAACAAATTCGACACATAGCCGTCGGGAAATCTTAAAGTAGATACCCATTTGCAGATTATTAATCTATCTTCCTTGCTCAATGTGTATTGTGCTATCGGCTTAGTTAATTGTCCACCAGCTCCCCTTTGTATCAAGTTCAGATAAGGACGCTGGCATATCTCGGCAATGTCTTGTCTTGCTTTTGGATTGTCCTTCGTCTTTCCTTTAATATCCATGAAGGTATTGAAGACATTATCGAACACATTCTTTTCGATATGCATAACATCAAGATTATGCCTTATAAGATTATCTTTCTAATAAGGCAAGTCCCAGAAGATACTCTGTTTGGTCCAATTATGGCTTTGTCCGAACCCATCGACACGATTGTTCGATGGATCTTCCATTATAGTGGGCAAGTCCTTTATATCTTTCCAAATATCGTATCCCGATATTCTGGCAGGCGGATGAGAAAATTCTTATTTTTCAGCTCTGAACGCGTCCTTGTTCTTTCTCCAATGATGACTCGCGGGGAGAAATTGACGGTGACAATCAAAGAAAAAAGTTTTTCCTCCATGCTTAAGGCGAAATGCCTTACTATTTTCTATGCGTATCGGACAAGACATGGTGCCATGAGTACTCCATCCCGACAGTATACCGTATACGGGAAAATCATTGATTGTCCACATCAGTGAAGCTCTCATCTGAAAGTTCTATTTCTTAGAAATATCATAGGTCGTGACGCCGATCTCCCAAAGCTGTTTCAGCTCATCCACCAATGGATGTAAATATATATCGATGTTCTTCGTCGGATTTTTGGGACCCGATATGATAGCTGTCAAGAACATATAAGGAGTCTTCATACACATCCATGGTGGCAGATTGTAAGGGGTAAGAATGACAGGCCAGCAGGAGTATTAAGATCCCGACTGCCCGAAAGGGGCGAATCCATCAGAACAAGCGCCAGACGTACATTTCTAGGCTCTGCAGCAAAATCTGGATGACGTAAATCAAAATATTTCCACGCCACTCCATCCGAAGGATGTGACAATTCTCCATCGTCCTTTGTGCGTTCTTCGTTGTGCCACGTCATGTATTCTGCTGTATTCTGAGACATATATATCTCCTCTACAAACACTTCGTGATCGATAAGTAATACATATACTTGTAAGGATGTCATTTTCTAGTTGAATTTCCTTTTCTCCTGACTGGCTTGTAACGATCCGCATTACAGAAGCTGCAACTTTCTATGTTCTCGTTCTCCTTGTAGTACAACATGCATCCGTTGCGGCAATAATCTATCTTCTCGTACCCCAGTCCCAGTTGTCGGACCATCATCTTCGACTTGTAGAAGTTTTTTGGAAGCTCTTTTGATTCCTTCGGTAACACCTCCTTGATTAGTTGTATAATCCAATCATAGCAAGTTTGTGGCAAGTTAAAATCTGACTTTATGTTCAATAACCGCATCATCACAGACAGTACGGAATGAGGCTCACAACCAGGATATAGAGAAGTTTCTTCATCCTGAAACATATCATAGAACTCCTTCGCCTCGGGATTAGGATCCTCCAGATCAAAATTAGGCCCTGCCGCATCGTACACCATATCTCGTGCAAGGTTCTGTAGGTCTCCATAATCAACAGATCATTCGTCGTCTTCGATGACAAAATTCGTAGCAGCATTATCATCAAAAGCATAAGTAGCAGCATTCGCAACCTGTCTTTCCGTATATAGTTCACCTTGCGATGACCACAGGCCGTAATCACGTAAAAAATCCTTACGGGTCAAATAATCTCTCACATTCACAACTTCTTCGTAACGTCTATTGCGACAATTATGACATGGACACTTGATTTTGTTACCGTCCATGTACTGATCTTTGCTCATGGCATACTTAAGAAACACTTCCACGCCTGCCTGAAAATCTTCATGCTCACACATATTCTGCTCTCGTGTTGTCGTTTGTACATCCATGTACGATCAACGAAATAACGATCCATCACAGATTGGATGTGAAAATCTGTATCGTAAGACAAACTAAACAGAATTAGTATATAATCATGTAACTGGTGGATCCGCTGGTATATAGGCCGGATGTACTTAGTATCGACCGTATCAGATTAGTATCAGTCTATAGGTTTGGTATAGGACGTATCAAATTGGTATTGGCCTTAGCGAATTGGTAGATACATATCCGATATGTATCGGCCGTATAGCTAGGATTCATATTGACCTTATCGATTCAGTATCGGCCATATCCGATAGGTATCGACGGTATCGGATATGTATCTGCAGTATCGGATTAGCATAGTGGAAGATTTAGTAACAACTGTACTTGGATTTCTCTCTTCTCGAGCTAGAATACCATTACAAGAGAGTCACGAGAGAGTAAAAAAATCTCCTACATATTGATGTTTATGAGATTGATTGGCCAATTACAGTAACATACATGATGCATTTTCCATCAGGGAAGGAGAGATTGAAGGCAATAACATATAGAGTTGTATTTCGGAAGAAGATGAACTCCTATAAACTCTTTGTTCACAAAGCAAGCTTTAGAGAATACAGAACAAGTATCGAGTTCATAACCTACTTCGCAAGAGAAGTATCTTAATGTCCTCAGTTATCTCAGGCTGATCTGACATAAAACAGTAAGATACTTCTCTTACGAAGTAGGTTATGAACTCGATACTTGTTCTGTATTCTCTATAGCTTGCTTTATGAACAAAGATTTTATAGGAGTTCGTCTTCTTCCGAAATACAACTCTGTATGTTATTGCCTTCAATCTCTCCTTTCATGATAGAAAATACGGCATGTATGTTACTGTAATTGGCTAATCACTCTCGTAAACATCAATATCTATAAGGTTTTTTACTCTCTCGTGACTCTCTTGCAATGGTATTCTAGCTCGAGAAGAGAAAAATCTAAGTACAGTTGTTACTAAACCTTCCACCATGCTAATCTGATACGACCGATACATATCCGATACGGCCGATACCTATCGGATATGGCCGATACCGAATCGATAAGACCAATACGAATCCTAGCTATACGACTGATACATATCGGATAGGACGATACTAATTCGTTAAGGTCAATACCATCCGATACGACCTATACCAAACCGATATACCGATACTAATCTGTTACGCTCGATACTAAGTACATACGGTCGAGGAGGTGGATCCGCTACCGATAGTTCAATACCGATACCGATAGTCCGATACCGATAGTTCAATACCGAAAAAAATCTGAAGCTAAATAGCCGTAGATAAATATTCGACGGTAATCGTCGGTGATTTGTCGAAAGTCCGTCGCTAATTTTGACGGAAAAAATCCATCGCTAAATAGCCGTAGCTAAAAATCCATCGTTAAAATAAAAATCCTTCGCTAACATATACATACAACTCATATGGCCATAGCCTATAACACACAACTCATACGGCCATAGCCATTAACACACCACCACTACCTACATATATCATATATGCATACATACATACCGATACCGATACTGCATACATACCGATACCGATAGTGCGATACCGATAGTTCGATACCGATACCGATAGTCCGATAGTCCGCTACCGATAGTTCGATACCGATACCGATAGTTTGATACCAATATCGATAGTCCGATAGTCCGCTATCGATAGTTCGATACCGATACCGATAGTTTGATACTGATACCGAGTTCTGGATACCGATACCGAGTCCGATACCGATAGGTCGATACCGAAAAAAATTCAATGCTAAATATCCGTAGCTAAATATTCGACGGTAATCCGTCGGTAATCCTATACCAATACAACACTAGGGGTAATAGATACATATAACTCATATGGCACTGTCACGACCCGTACCCACTGTGAGGGTACGAGAACGTAACAACGCCCAGCCTACGCCGTAGTGTCGGCGGTAGAACACTGTCCTAGGTTAACGTACATCTAGCAATATAATACTAAGCAGTAAATGAACTCAATCACAACTAAGAAAGAAGAAAGCACGATAAGATATAGAACTCAAGGAAATACTGAAGATAGGAAAAGTCTAAGATAATATTCCAGCAAATATCCAGAGTACATATCTCAGCTACTGAATAAGAAAGAATATATACAACTCAACATCTCTGAACAGAAGTAAAATCTAGCTAAACTGTCTCAAGACAACATGAAAATAAGATAAGGCCTAACTAAACTAGTCTAGGCAGTTGGGGTGATGTCCTCAGCTAGAGCTGTCCCGTAGAAGGTATCCTCCCAGGCCTCCTTCTCGTCCTCTGTAATATTTTCAACAGGTCCAGTCAGGACAGGAGCGAGTACAGTACATCTCAACAGTTCATAGCAGGTTAGAAAATATAATCATACAGCAAAGTAAGATATAGATACTGAAGAAATGCAGTAAGTAAATAGAGAGAGAGAACTGTAATAGAAATATCTACTATAAGTAAAGAGCTACCAGTGACTAGTGATTTAGAGCACAAAGTCGACATGTGAACGGCTTGATTTGTACATGGCTATACTAAAGAGGCGTACATGGCTATTCTACTTTGGAATTGTTCACATGGCTATTTATACTCCCCCGTACCCCCAATTAATACACAAGGATCCAACCAGGTTATGTTATGATTCTATATAACAGCCCCCGAAGGGTGATAAGCCTCCGAAAGGTGATAAGCCCCCAAAGGGTGATATGCCCCCAAAGGGTGATAAGCCTCCGAAAGGTGATAAGCCCCCAAAGGGTGATATGCCCCCGAAGGGTGGTACATAGTAGTCCCATAAATGGGATGAGGATTCAAAGAAGACTCTGTGATCATATAGGTATATGTCACAAGTGATCAAAGAACCAAAGAAAGCATATGATACGCTATGTAAGTGAAACGCACAGAACATAGAGTACCCGATGCTCCCTGAAGGGATAACATCTCAGAGAGGGATCCATATTGTACTAATCCGTGTGACCAACGTGCCAGTATCAATTAAATTAAATTAATGCAGGAAAATAATTCTAAGCAGGATATAAAATGATCAGATAATGTACTCGCCTGTATCTGAGTGTCCGGATGAAATGTACTGTCCGAGGAGAGGTGTCTGGCTCCTAATCAGAACAGCACAAGTCACAACAAGTCTAAAATAATATAATGAAGTCCTACTATGCATTCTACATGATTCTAGGTCAATCTAGGCCAAAGTCAACTCTTGGTCAACTCTGGTCAACCCTAGAAGTCAAACTAGGTCAAACAAGTCTAAACTAGGTCAAACAAGACTAATCTAGGCTAATCAAGTCTATACTAGTCTAAACTAGGCTAAACTAGCCTATTCCAAGTTTAACAAGACTGTACAAGGCTAATCTAGACTCTACTAGGTCTAACAAATATACCCATAGGCTAAGAGCCTAGGCTATAGGCTATACTATGCCTATAGTACATAACACATGACAATATTCAAATCTAAAATACAACACATATTGATATATTATAATCTAATATAGAATTACACATATTGATATTTAATATAATATAGAATACACTAGCATATAGGCTACCTATATTTATATCACACATATATTTATATGATACACATATACTAGTACACACACATGCATATATTATATTTATACCTTATATATATACATAGGCATGTATAGGGAAACATATGTTGTGTGGGATGTGTGTGTGTGTGGGTCATGAGTGAGGGTGAGGCATGAGTGTGTGACACTTGTGGGTGATATAGACATGGCATAATAACCTGTGTGTGTGTATTCAAGGGAATAGAGTGCTAGAGGTGGCAGTGTTAGGGATGAAATGGTGTTCAGATCTCAACATCAAGCCTATGATCAAATCTCAATCTCAGTTTTCCCTTTGTGAACCAAAAGAAAATCAAGTATCATCTAAACCAAGCCAAAATCTCAGGTAACAATCAACATCTCAGATTTTTAATGTTGAAAACCAAAGTTTAACATTCAAATTCCTTTCTTGTGTTAACAGTTAATAGGATAGGAAATTGTGTGTGTGTGTGTGTTGAAATGAAATCAATGAATTAATTTAGAGTAGTGTGTGTAATAGGTGAAGTGTAATGTCTTCATGTGAACTAAATCACACAAAATAGTGGGTTAACTGGAATTTTCAGGTTACATGGGTTTCCAAGTTTCAACATTCAGTTACATATTGCATAATATCAGAATTTTGGCATGTGTGATGTGAGTGATACTAACAAACCAACGTAATGTGTGTGATGCATCAATGTGTGCAGGATGTGCTTTAGGAACAAGGTGAATCTCAGGAAAAATGAGAAATGTAATAACAGTTCATTTGAAAATAGTGAATACAAAAGGAAAATCAGAATTTCAGGTTTAAGGATTCAAACCTTTATAATACAGTGATATATGGAAGGAACCCAGGTATTAGAAATTCAGTCCAATACAGTTCAGTTATGAGGAATGAAACAGTGACAAGGAGATCAGTGACATGTGTGAAGAGTGAAAGAAAAATTGTGTGTGTTAGGGGAGGCAATGTGAGTGATTATGTGTGTGCTAATGGTGTGTGGCTCATGTGAAATTTTAGGAAAACAGTGAAAAAAAGTGATCTCAGAATTTACATGTGTGGGTGTATATACAGTGTGGCAAAAGCTCTCAGGTTTGTAGGAACTCTGGAAAAAGGAAAAAAGGAAATCAACATTCAGTTTAAACATTGAAACAGTTATTCGATTCTCAGTTGATATTCAGTTTAATTGCAGTGAACCACACCCATCTCCTAGCAACTTGAAATCTCAGGAAACTCAGAAAACCACCTCTCAAAATCCTCTAACATAATTACATGGATTAAACATGGCAGCTTAAAATCAAAATTTCAGTAAAAACAGGGAATGAAAAGTTCAGGATTGTGTATGTGAGCAATCTCAGTTTAAATCATAGGCAAATCCCCATTTCCCTTTTGAAACTTAGCTAACATGAACCTAATCCTAACAGTGAGCTAGAATAGTTGGAAATGACTGAAACATGGCAATATCATCAATTCAGTTATTTTCAAATTAACATGTGGCAGTGCAAATAGTGAGGATAACTGTGTATATGAGTGTCATGAGAGTCACTTTGATAGTTCTAATAGGAAAATCAAGACAGTTAAACAATAAAATTATTAGACAGTACAACCACCAAAACCCCAACACAATTTTCAACAAAGCCCAATCAAATGACTAAGAATAACCAAAACCCAACCTGGGAATTGAAAGGAATCAATATCAGTTCAAAAACAGGGATTAAATCTAGTTTTTTCCCAGACTGTGTATCAGTCCATTTATTGAAAATCCAAACTTAATGCCAAAATCCTATTTCTCAAAGCAAGAGCCTATCTAATTTGAAAGTTAGAACTAACAGAGGTTAATACATATGTCCCAGACCAATCATGAAACTTAAACATCAATTAACACAAATTAATAGGAATTAAAGTTCAGGCCATTAAATAATAATGTGGTATCAGTCGACAGTATATCAGAAAATAGGGATTTTTCCCATTCCGAAAACCAAAACCTAAGGAAAACCAACTATCAGGCATATGGACGTGTCCCCCATGTGTACACTTGTCTAGGGGGTCCATTCGTGTCCAGAAAACTGGACACAAAGTGTCCAAACAATGAAATAACGAAACAGTGAATCAGGGTCTCAACGTGGCCTCGTGCAGCCGTGTTGTGCACGATTGCGCACAACATAGGGCTCGAACACCCATGGGCTCGTGCATACACTAAGAGGGGGTATAGGGCTAGGGTTTAAGGTTCCTGACACGAGTCCAAGTCGTGTCTACACGCGAGGTGAAAGCCGTATCAGTGGCCTCTTCCCGCGCAGAACAGTGCAGTGTGTGACCAATGCACACACGAATGCGTGTCCGACACGACACGAGGACCCGTGAAACTTTGGGAGCCTCGTGTCAGTGTCAGCCCCGACCTGTGTGTTAAAATTCTCGTGTCCTAGTGGCGTGTCTAGTGAGTAATTGCCCCCGAGTAGCAGGGCAATGCGCACTGTGTCAGAACAGCGTGTTCGTGTCCAGATCTCGACACGACACGACACGACACAATTACAAGCTCATTCCTACAGAAAATGATAAGCAACAACAAACCCTAAATTTCTATTCAAAAAGTTTCCTAAAATCAGGTCGAAATGTCCTTTGGGACATTTCATCAAACACCTATGTCTATAGGCTGATACGTGTCCATTTAGGACACGAAATGGACACAAAACCTAGGTCTAGGCATACCTACAGAACCAGGACACCTAGGGCTAGGTCTACATGCAAAGAAACTAGAATTTTAATAGGTGGATTAGGATTTTACCTATGGTGTTCTCCAACACAAAAACCCGTTCCAATGAGGATTCCAAAAAGCCACCAAACTCCTTCAAATTGATAGAAAACTGAGAACAACAAATTCTAACAGCAATAAAACAATAATTAGAACCTATTGCAATTTGTTTGGATTAAAAAGGAGGGAAAATGGATTTTCTAGGGATTTTTGAAGATGGAGACTCACCTCTTCCAAAGCTTGAGAAAAAAAATAATAAAGGAGGCAAGAACAAATGGAAGAGGCATTAAATAGGGTGGAAAACCCTAGGTTGGCTGCCATGGGATGATTAGGGTTAGGTTTGGTTCATGGTGTGGGCATATGGGCTATTAAACCTAAGTCACAAGTCATGACTTGTGAAATCACAAGCCATTTCTAAATCAATTCAAATCCTATTTTCTCCAAATTAATTCTAATGAGTAAATCCTCACTAACTTAGGTTAACTAGAGTTACATAACCTAACCAAGTCCAAACACAACTAGGGTTAGCTTCTAGGTTAGCCTACCAAGGTCATTGCTAGTCAAAGTCAACCTAGTCAACCCTCGTTCAAACAATCCCAAAATAAATTCTAAAAAAATTCCCATAAATTCAAATAAATTATAATAAATCCAAATCACCCTAAAAATGTCAAAAATAGCCTAATCACTTGGCTAGGCTCTAGTGTAGGCAGTCTCTACTGTTTACTAGCAAAATACCAAAAATCACAAGTCATGAATTTAAATAGTTTAAAAATCACTAAAAATCATAATATAAAATAAATATCATTAAATAATAATTATAATTACAAAATTTCAAAATTACCCTTTTCTGGAAAACTGGATGTTACAATCCTACCCACCTTATAAAAATTTCGTCCTTGAAATTAAGATGATCGCACCCCTTCTAGGTTAAACCCCCAGCAATCATAGTCTCAGAATCTATCTTAAATCATACAGTTGAAAAGTGTAACCTATGGGGGTCATGGCATGCAATATCAGTCTGGGGTCTCATCTAGTTATACTAACCATGCTACAGTACTAGGCAATCACAAGGTATCAAAACATACAAGCAAGGGATGCATCAAAATTCTCAAAAAAAAGAATACTAAGGTTAGGTCAAACTCACCTCCAGCTAGGTCTGAGAACCAGAACTCTCTCCTGGAAGCAGGGCCCTGGTTGGGACAGGTATAGCAGGGCAGTGCTGCACCCAGTGTGCAGCTGAACCACAGAATAGGCACAATTCTAGTCTCTTTCTACAGTTGTTCCACTTGTGTCCAGACTTCTTGCAGTAGGCACAGATAGGCTCCGGCTCAGCTGGCCTCTGCTGGACAGGAGACTGGGCTGGATATGATGATATAGGCTGGATAAATGGGTACTCCTCAAACTCTGGGTAGGACTGGATACTGCTCCTCGCCCTCTTGGAGCTAGGCTCTCCTCCTAGAAGCACAGAGTCCCGCAGACGTAGCAACCTCTGGATTTTCTCCCTCATGGCCTCCTCATAAACTCTCTGTGACTCCATCAACCTTCCTTGGAAAAATGCAAACACCTGGGCTGCGTCAAGTAGCAAACCTCCGGGTGGTACAGTATGGAATACAGAGGGTAGGGAAGGGCTCTCGGTCTCAGGCAAATCCGCAGCTCTCTCCTGAACGACAGGAGATGAAGGAAGACTCTCTAGCGAGGCTACCACCATCTCCTCAATGGCAGGAGGTGCCACCACTCCCTGATCAGATAGAGGGATAGCTATCTCCTGAACAGTAGGAGGTGGAGGCACACCCTCAGTAGCTGCAGCTGCTCTCAGGCGACGGGCTCGTGTCATGGGTGCCATACTGAAAGAAAAAGAAAGGAAAATAAAAATAAATCAATCATCAAGGCTGAAAAACTAGTAAATATCAACAAAGGAGAACTAGCTACAAGAATCACTATTTTAAGCCAGGATATACTATCATTCCTAAGACAAGGGCCTAATCACAAGTCATCAAATTGTCACACTAAGAAAGAACTACATATGCATAAGCTCTATAAAGCTGAATTATCCTTACTCCTAAATTATTTGATGATGGAAAATAATTTATAATAATAGAAATGAAGATAAAGACGATATATTTAAGAACCTTTCCAAGATACAATCTGATAATCATATGCGTCTGTCCAAAAATCATGATACTCAGAATTTTCGCCACGCTAGTAAGCAAGGCTGCGATAAACGGTAGAGTCCATAACAGGGGCATGCACCTCTATAATCATGTCGTCTGGAATTCTCGCTATGCCGACTAGTATAGCTGCGAGAAATTCCAAATCTCATAACCAAGATACGTACATCCGAAGTCAGGTCTCTATGTTTCCGCCATGCCAGCTAATATAGCTGCGATAAACTCTAGGTTCCATAACCAAGTAGACGTTTTACCATCCCTGTATTCCCGTCGATATATGTTATCAGAAAAATATCGTAACTCAGGCCATAAAAATTCATCTCGATAGGAAAATCAAATCAACAACGATCCAACAAAATCAAATTCAATAATCAAGGAGTGAGAGCAACAAAGCAAAGGAAATGATTCAAATTGAAGTTTAAATAAGATTCTCTAGGGTCGTCCCAGGAATCTTTCAAGGAATCCTAACTGTGATTGAGTACTACAAAATATATCCTAATTCTACTGCAGGCTATAGTGGTACTCTAGTTCGAATACCACTACATAAACTCGACCTGCATGGGCCACCACTAAAAACGTGTCATGACCCGCACCCACTGTGAGGGTACGAGAACGTAACAACGCCCAGCCTATGCCGCAGTGTCGGCGGTAGAACACTGTCCTAGGTCAACGTACATCTAGCAATATAATACTAAGCAGTAAATGAACTCAATCACAACTAAGGAAGAAGAAAGTACGATAAGATATAGAACTCAAGGAAATACTGAAGATAGAAAAAGTCTAAGATAATATCCCAGCAAATATCCAGAGTACATATCTCAGCTACTGAATAAGAAAGAATATATACAACTCAACATCTCTGAACAGAAGTAAAATCTAGCTAAACAGTCTCAAGACAACATGAAAATAAGATAAGGCCTAACTAAACTAGTCTAGGCAGTGGGGGTGATGTCCTCAGCTAGAGTTGTTCCGTAGAAGGTATCCTCCCAGGCCTCCTTCTCGTCCTCTGTAATATTTTCAACAGGTCCAGTCAGGACAGAAGCGAGTACAGTACATCTCAACAGTTCATAGCAGGTTAGAAAATATAATCATACAGTAAAGTAAGATATAGATACTGAAGAAATGCAGTAAGTAAACAGAGAGAGAGAACTGTAATAGAAATATCTACTATAAGTAAAGAGCTACCAGTGACTAGTGATTTAGAGCACAAAGTCGACATGTGAACGGCTTAATTTGTACATGGCTATACTAAAGAGGCGTACATGGCTATTCTACTTTGGAATTGTTCATATGGCTATTTATACTCCCCCGTACCCCCAATTAATACACAAGGATCCAACCAGGTTATGTTATGATTCTATGTAACAGCCCCCGAAGGGTGGTAAGCCTCCGAAAGGTGATAAGCACCCAAAGGGTGATATGCCCCTAAAGGGTGATAAGCCTCCGAAAGGTGATAAGCCCACAAAGGGTGATATGCCCCCGAAGGGTGATAAGCCTCCGAAAGGTGATAAGCCCCTAAAGGGTGATATGCCCCCGAAGGGTGGTACATAGTAGTCCCATAAATGGGATGAGGATTCAAAGAAGACTATGTGATCATATGGGTATATGTCATAAGTGATCAAAGAACCAAAGAAAGCATATGATACGCTATGTAAGTAAAACGCACAGAACATAGAGTACCCGATGCTCCCTGAAGGGATAACATCTCAGAGAGGGATCCATATTGTACTAATCCATGTGACCAACGTGACAGTATCAATTAAAGTAATTTAATGCAGGAAAATAATTCTAAGCAGGATATGAAATGATCAGAGAATGTA
The DNA here is from genome assembly GCA_029216955.1 of Iris pallida. NCBI lineage: Eukaryota > Viridiplantae > Streptophyta > Magnoliopsida > Asparagales > Iridaceae > Iris > Iris pallida. The sequence continues at coordinate 4,243,181 of JANAVB010000198.1, read as the reverse complement.
CTCGCCTGTATCTGAGTGTCCGGATGAAATGTACTGTCCGAGGAGAGGTGTCTGGCTCCTAATCAGAACAGCACAAGTCACAACAACTCTAAAATGATATAATGAAGTCTACTATACATTCTACTTGATTCTAGGTCAATCTAGGTCAAAGTCAACTCTTGGTCAACTCTGGTCAACCCTAGAAGTCAAACTAGGTCAAACAAGTCTAAACTAGGTCAAACAAGACTAATCTAGGCTAATCAAGTCTATACTAGTCTAAACTAGGCTAAACTAGCCTATTCTAAGTTTAACAAGACTGTACAAGGCTAATCTAGACTCTACTAGGTCTAACAAATATACCTATAGGCTAAGAGCCTAGGCTATAGGCTATACTATGCCTATAGTACATAACACATGACAATATTCAAATCTAAAATACAACACATATTGATATATTATAATCTAATATAGAATTACACATATTGATATTTAATATAATATAGAATACACTAGCATATAGGACCTATATTCATATCACACATATATTTATATGATACACATATACTAGTACACACACATGCATATATTATATTTATACCTTATATATATACATAGGCATGTATAGGGAAACATATGTGTGTATGGGATGTGTGTGTGTGTGTGGGTCATGAGTGAGGGTGAGGCATGAGTGTGTGACACTTGTGGGTGATATAGACATGGCATGATAACCTGTGTGTGTGTGTGTGTGTATTCAAGGGAATAGAGTGCTAGAGGTGGCAGTGTTAGGGATGAAATGGTGTTCAGATCTCAACATCAAGCCTATGATCAAATCTCAATCTCAGATTTCCCTTTGTGAACCAAAAGAAAATCAAGTATCATCTAAACCAAGCCAAAATCTCAGGTAACAATCAACATCTCAGATTTCTAATGTTGAAACCCAAAGTTTAATATTCAAATTCCTTTCTTGTGTTAACAGTTAATAGGATAGGAAATTGTGTGTGTGTGTTGAAATGAAATCAATGAATTAATTTAGAGTAGTGTGTGTAATAGGTGAAGTGTAATGTCTTCATGTGAACTAAATCACACAAAACAGTAGGTTAACTGGAATTTTCAGGTTACATGGGTTTCCAAGTTTCAACATTCAGTTGCATATTGCATAATCTCAGAATTTAGACATGTGTGATGTGAGTGATACTAACAAACCAATGTAATGTGTGTGATGCATCAATGTGTGTAGGATGTGCTTTAGGAACAAGGTGAATCTCAGAAAAAATGAGAAATACAATAACAGTTCATTTGAAAATAGTGAATACAAAAGTAAAATCAGAATTTCAGGTTTAAGGATTCAAACCTTTATAATACAGTGATATAGGGAAGGAACCCAGGTATTAGAAATTCAGTCCAATACAGTTCAGTTATGAGGAATGAAACAGTGACAAGGAGATCAGTGACAAGTATGAAGAGTGAAAGGAAAATTGTGTGTGTTAGGGGAGGCAATGTGAGTGATTATGTGTGTGCTAATGGTGTGGGGCTCATGTGAAATTTCAGGAAAACAGTAAAAAAAAGTGATCTCAAAATTTACATGTGTGGGTGTATATACAGTGTGGCAAAAGCTCTCAGGTTTGTAGGAACTCTGGAAAAAGGAAAAAAGGAAATCAACATTCAGTTTAAATATTGAAACAGTTATTCGATTCTCAGTTAATATTCAGTTTAATTGCAGTGAACCACACCCATCTCCTAACAACTTGAAATCTCAGGAAACTCAGAAAACCACCTCTCAAAATCCTCTAACATAATTACATGGATTAAACATGGCAGCTTAAAATCAAAATTTCAGTAAAAATAGGGAATGAAAAGTTCAGGATTGTGTATATGAGCAATCTCAGTTTAAATCATAGGCAAATCCCCATTTCCCTTTTGAAACTTAGCTAACATGAACCTAATCCTAACAGTGAGCTAGAATAGTTGGAAATGACTGAAACATGGCAATATCATCAATTCAGTTATTTTCAAATTAACATGTGGCAGTGCAAACAGTGAGGATAACTGTGTATATGAGTGTCGGGAGAGTTACTTTGATAGTTCTAATAGGAAAATCAAGACAGTTAAACAATAAAATTATTAGACAGTACAACCACCAAAACCCCAACACAATTTTCAACAAAGCCCAATCAAATGACTAAGAATAACCAGAACCCAACCTGGGTATTGAAAGGAATCAATATCAGTTCAAAAATAGGGATTAAATCCAATTTTTTCCCAGACTGTGTATCAGTCCATTTATTGAAAACCCAAACTTAATGCCAAAATCCCATTTCTCAAAGCAAGAGCCTATCTAATTTGAAAGTTAGAACTAACAGAGGTTAATACACATGTCCCAGACCAATCATGAAACTTAAACATCAATTAACACAGATTAATAGGAATTAAAGTTCAGGCCATTAAATAACAATGTGGTATCAGTCGACAGTATATCAGAAAATAGGGATTTTTCCCATTCCGAAAACCAAAACCTAAGGAAAACCAACTATCAGGCATATGGACGTGTCCCCCACGTGTACACTTGTCTAGGGGGGTCCATTCGTATCCAGAAAACTTGGCACGAAGTGTCCAAACAATGAAATAACGAAACAGTGAATCAGGGTCTCAACGTGGCCTCGTGCAGCCGTGTTGTGCACGATTGCGCACAACATAGGGCTCGAACACCCATGGGCTCGTGCATACACTAAGAGAGGGTATAGGGCTAGGGTTTAAGGTTCCTGACACGAGTCCAAGTCGTGTCTACACGCGAGGCGAAAGCCGTATCAGTGGCCTCTTCCCGCGCAGAACAATGCAGTGTGTGACCAATGCACACACGAATGCGTGTCCGACACGACACGAGGACCCGTAAAACTTTGGAAGCCTCGTGTCAGTGTCAGCCCCGACCTGTGTGTCAAAATTCCCATGTCCTAGTGGCGTGTCTAGTGAGTAATTGCCCCCGAGTAGCAGGGCAATGCGCACTGTGTCAGAACAACGTGTTCGTGTCCAGATCTCGACACGACACGACACAATTACAAGCTCAATCCCACAGAAAATGATAAGCGACAACAAACCCTAAATTTCTATTCAAAAAGTTTCCTAAAATAAGGTCGAAATGTCCTTTGGGACATTTCATCAAACACCTATGTCTATAGGCTGATACGTGTCCATTTAGGACACGAAATGGACACAAAACCTAGGTCTAGGCATACCTACAGAACCAGAACACCTAGGGCTAGGTCTACATGCAAAGAAACTAGAATTTTAATGGGTGGATTAGGATTTTACCTATGGTGTTCTCCAACACAAAAACCCGTTCCAATGAGGATTCCAAAAAGCCACCAAACTCCTTCAAATTGATAGAAAACTGAGAACAACAAATTCCAACAGCAATAAAATAATAATTAGAACCTATTGCAATTTGTTTGGATTAAAAAGGAGGAAAAATGGATTTTCTAGGGATTTTTGAAGATGGAGACTCACCTCTTCCAAAGCTTGAGAAAAATAATAATAAAGGAGGCAAGAACAAATGGAAGAGGCATTAAATAGGGTGGGAAACCCTAGGTTGGCTGCCATGGGCTGATTAGGGTTAGGTTTGGTTCATGGTGTGGGCCTATGGGCTATTAAACCTAAGTCACAAGTCATGACTTGTGAAATCACAAGCCATTTCTAAATCAATTCAAATCCTATTTTCTCCAAATTAATTCTAATGAGTAAATCCTCACTAGCTTAGGTTAACTAGAGTTAAATAACCTAACCAAGTCCAAACACAACTAGGGTTAGCTTCTAGGTTAGCCTACCAAGGTCATTGCTAGTCAAAGTCAACCTAGTCAACTCTCGTTCAAACAATCCCAAAATAAATTCTAAAAAAATTTCCATAAATTCAAATAAATTATAATAAATCCAAATCACCCTAAAAATGTCAAAAATAGCCTAATCACATGGCTAGGCTCTAGGGTAGGCAGTCTCTACTGTTCACTAGCAAAACACCAAAAATCACAAGTCATGAATTTAAATAGTTTAAAAATAATTAAAAATCACTAAAAATTATAATATAAAATAAATATTATTAAATAATAATTATAATTACAAAATTTCAAAATTACCCTCTTCTGGAAAACTGGGTGTTACAGGCACATCTACACCAGCTAGTATAGGACACATAGCCTATAACCAAAACACATAGTTATGTGACAAGCCACACATCTTTGTCACATAGCTAACACCCAAAACCAAAATACATCCTTCACAAGCACATAAACACAATCTGCATATAAATATATATAAATGATAGCAATATATAAATAGACATATATATATAGAGAGAGGGAAGAGGGAACAAATGTGAGTGAAAGAGTGAAGGGGGCTGGACAGTGTTATCTCACGGTTGTGTGTGTGTATGGCAGTAATGTATGAAAGAGAGGGAGTAAGTGTCAACATACAATGTATAGGTGTGTGTGTGTGGTGTATAGATATGAGTGTGACTGATCATTAGGATGTGTATGTGTGTGTGTTGATGTGTACAAGGGTTAAATCCCTGCAGCCCCTGTCGCCCCCCGCAGCCCCCGCCGGCATCCCCCGCCTCCCCCACAGCCCCTGCCACCCACAACCCCCCGCCGTCGTCCCCCCACCCCCCGTCACCCACAATCCCTTCGTGGCCCCTCGCAGCCCCGCCACCTACAACCCCTCGCCGTCCCCACCCCCGCTGCCCCCCACACTTTCTGCCCCGACCAGCTGCCCCCCACGCCACCCACAACCCCCGCAGGCCCTGTCACCCACAACCCCCCGCCGCCCCCCGCCACCCACAACCCTCCCGCCGCCCCCCGTAGCCCCGCCACCCATAACCCCTCGCCGTCCCCCAATCGCCCCCCGTCCTCCCACCCCCGCCTCCCCAACCGCCCCTAATCCTCGATACCCCCGCCGCCCCCGCAGTCACCGTCGCCCCCGCAGCCCCCGACGCCCCCGCTGCCCAATCGACCACCGCGAGAGAGAGAGAAAGAGAGAGAGAGAAAGAAAGAGGGGATTACCTTCGGAAGAGAGAGAGGAGGGGACGCCGATCACCGAGAGCCGCGGGAGAGAGAGAGAGGAGAGAGAGTAAAATTTGGGGGGAATGAAATGCTCCCTCCGACGTTTCAATTTAAGTCTGGGGCATATATTTAGCGACGGCCTAGCGACGGATAATATCCGTCGCTACGCAGACTCTATTGTAGAAGCATGGGATTTCAGAACCAGAAATCCTATGCGCTTAACACTACATACGCCAGGAAGCTCAGATGAAGTACTTGGCACAGCAAACAGCAGAAGCATAGACATTAAAAGAAGATTTTTATTTTATATAAAAGTCTATTACATGTCTAAAAAAGGCTGTACAAAGGAGAACTTCTACAAAAAGAAAAGACCCTAAGTCTACAGCCAGGCACAGCAACCACCATGCGCTCTCAAACAGGCGCATCTCGCCATGCGCTCTCAGCCAGGCGCAGCAACCACCATGCGCTCTCAAACAGGCGCATCTTCGAATTCAGCCAAGTCAAAACGACTATTTAAAGAACTTGAAGAACATAACAGTCGGGCCAATAAAGACGTATCATGCAAACAGATGCGCTGGTCAGACCACACACCATACAGATGCGCCCATCAGCACCAAGCGCCTTATAAGGATGCGCCCCCATGCGTCCCCATGCGCCTAGTAGAACGCAGATCGATGCACCCACTCAAAGTTCCATCATCTGTCAAAGAACATTAAATACTGAAGTCTGACAGAGTTGGCAGCACGTCCCCCGAGGACTGAACAGTTGACAGTTTTTTTAGAAGACGAAGCGTTGCCGACGTCAGCATCATCATTACATTCCTCCGACGGTTACAAGCCACGTGGCCACCCAACCATTCGCATGTGCCTCCGCAGCCATGCGCCCAAATCTTTGCATGCGCCTCAAAAGCCATGCGCCTCAAAAGCCATGCGCCTCGGACTTTTCTCTGATCCCTAAAGACAGAAGTCAAGTCACTACTGAAGCCCCGCATGCACCTCAAAAGCCATACGCCCAGACTGGTTCGTGACCCCTAAAGGTTACAGGCCATAGTCTACTCATGCGCCCAATCCTAGGCACATCCTGCCAGATCACTCTCCACCAAATCTGAGATCTTTGAGCCATGGACCTATGATACGTGTCCTTTGACTTGATTCAGCCTATGAAGGGGTGTTAATCACTCAAGATCTCAGCAACTGAAAGATCCTCTCCATTGCTATGTGTCAGCTCGATCACAGCCCACAAAGGCAACATAAAGGATTCAACTCCTCAATCAGAGCGCATCGCCCATGTGCCTCCATCATCAATCACCACATGGCATCTCCACAAACTGGTACATCCTACTTGTACACGCATGAGCAGCCCAACCTGCTGCTTATAAATAGAGGGAGCATCTCCTTCTTCTATACACATCTACGGACAGAGAGATCCACAAACAGACCTACGAACACACACACACAGAGGCAGATACAGACACTCAACGTCTTCTTCTTCTACGTGAGCTCCAGCACCCAGAGTAACTCAGACCTTCAGAGAACCGATAACCGTCGTCAGATCGTCAACGGAGTCAACGTATTACTACTCGCTCCATCGACACAAGGGACCCAGATAAACAAAAGTGTTCTCCTAGGACTACGTCTAAGTCCTACATTGTAACACTGTTCTGTTTGTAATTAAAATTTCAATCAAAAGATTTTAATGGCAAGCAGCTATATTGGAAAACTGGCAACGGCCAATCCGTCGCTACGTAGTCGACAATTTGTCCTGCCACTTCTCCCAACATTTCTTGCCAAATAGTCGACAGCATAGCGACGGATATAAATCCGTCGCTATATCTCCGACGCCTTAGCGACGGACTGACGACCTTTTCTTACCTTTAAAATAAAAAAATTATCGGTTTATCGTCGGTACTCCGTCGATGATTTGTCGCAAATCCGTCGCTAATTACGACGAAAAAAATCCGTCGCTAAACAGCCATTGCTAATTGACTGTATTTTGGTAGTGAGGCCAAGGAACCGATTCGGCCTGGGAGGAACGACTATAGAAAGTGCCAGCAGGACTGGCACAGGTGATTCAGCAACTTTCGAGTAGGGCTCGCTATTTGTCGCGAAAAGATCGCCATCTAACCCAACTATAGTCCATGATGGCTTGATATTACCAGTGACCTTCACACCAACTTTCCACCTGCAGTCAAGTTTGAGCCCCAGGGGAAGTTTACTCATCTCCCTCAGGGCAATATGACGGTGAGTGAGTATGATGCAGAGTTTAGCAGACTCAGCATATTTGCCCCTTTGCTAGTTGAGGATGAGTAGAACAAGGCTCAAATGTTCCACAAGGGCCTCAAATATGAGCTCTGACAGTTTACTAGCACTGTGGCTCATACTATTAGAGTAGAGGTTCTGAACGCCACAATGATTCAGAAAGCCATATCGTAGGTACCATTACAGTAGCTTCATTTTCTCCTCATGTGTCACGACCTGCACCCGCTATTTTAGATGCGAGACGTATCCAAACCACCCTATGCCGCAGTATCGGTGGTAGAACGCTGTATAGCCACAATTCTCAAAATCACAAATAATGCTCATTTACAAAATTAATTTAATTTATAATATGTCACGACCCGCACCCACTGTCAGGGTACGAGAACGTAACAACGCCCAGCCTACGCCGCAGTATCGACGGTAGAACGCTGTCCTAGTTCAATCATCTAACAATATAAAAGTACCTGCACAGTATATACTCTCCGAATGGAGGTGATATAACAATATGCTGTCTCAATCACATCTAAGGTAGAAGAATGAAGAACAGATAGATAGATAGTAACTCAAGGAGAACCATAGCATAGATGAAAAAGGTCTAAGTGTCTAGTACAACATAATATCCAGAACTGTCAACTCATAATACAAAAGTCTAAGAGTCTATACATCTCCACATCTCAAAATACAACACAGAATGTGAGACAAAAAGATATAGAAAAGACTGCCTAGACTAAACTGGTCTAGACTACTGGAACATCCTCCTCAGCTGTAGGTGGAACCTGCTGAGGGTCCACAACATAGGTGTCATCTAGTCCTGCTCCGTAATAGGTAGACACCAGGGCCTCATCCTCATCCTCTGTAATATTTTCAACAGGTCCAATCAGGACAGGAACGAGCACATCTCATCTAGAAATCCCAAGTAAATGACAAGGACTATAAAGCAGTTTTTAGACAGTTATACAGATGAGCATGGCAGTTTTATACAGATAATGATGTAGAGAAACAGTGAGGGTACAAGGAAAGTAAAGTAACTAACAAGAGAAGAAATCATGGCAAAGAAGACTGTAGTAAACTAGCTGAACTAGAATAACATGGTATAAGTCCAGACAGTATAAAATGTAATCCCAGTGTGAGTCCAGTCCATATAATCCAATACTAGATGATTCCAGTACAAGATGAGTCCAGTAAAAATGAGTCCAGAAGTGATCCATGATTCCAGGGTAAGTCCAGACTATACTCTAACAGTGTGTTTTAAAATACTGAGATCAACATGTAAACGGCTAGGGGTAATCAGGCACATCGCACACTCGGCCAAGTGTGGGATGGCTAGCATTCCAGAATAGTTCCAAGGGAGGTGGTTCCAGATTTTAGGTATGTTCACATGTCTACTCAAGTATTTCCCCGCCCACAAATGAATCCATAATCCAACACTACAACCAGTATGAGTCCAGCCAATGATTCCAGAAATGATTCCAGTAGGGTGATGCCAGTAGTGATTCCAGTAGGTGGTTCCAGTAGTGGTTCCAGAAATAGAGGCCAGACATGAATAAATGAGTGTCGCATGTAATGGATCCAGCAATACTAATCATGTTTGTACAGAGAATCACATATAGCTAACTAGAACTGAATACAGTAAATGACAAGTAATGAAAGAACTATCAGAGAATGTACTCGCCTGACACTCTGGAAAGAGTAGTGTAATATCAGATGTCTGTACCAGGGTCACAATGTCCTAAAATAGAGTAATACAGTTATGACATGTTCAAAATGAAGGTAAATGAAATCTACAATGCAATCTATATGAATTCTAAGCCAATCTAGGTCAAAGTCAAACTTGGTCAACTCTACAGTCAATCTAAGTCAAATCAAGTCATATTAGGTCACAAGAAGTTTAACTAAGTCATTCAAGGTTAAACAAGGTCAAACAAGTCAAGGTTAGTCAAATCTAGGTTAAAGTCAAACTTCTGGTCAACATTCTAATCAAACTAGTTAAATACTAGTCAACATGATCAATCTGGGTCAAGTCTAGGTCAAACTTAGACCAACTAAGGTTTTGGTTAATCATATACTAGTCTGTAAGATAATTAGGTCAATGGCCAACTCTAACTCAAACTCTATAAGGCTAACATGTCTTTGGATACCAAGGATTCTATACCACAAAGCTAAGGCATAACAAATCTCCTATACAAGGTATATCATACAAAATATATATATAGCACAATACCAACCTTAATCTTGTAATCAAGCTAATCCCATTCTCCAACTCAAGTCATGACTCAACTCTAAGTATTCCACTTAACCCCATACATATCTTAATTTACATATGACTACCCATATAACTTAGGTTACTATTTACTCATATAGGTTAAACCTAAACCAACTAGTCATTAGGCTAAGGTTTAGTCAAACTTAGTCAGCTAGTCCTTCTAAGACCATCTAAGTCATTTATAGATCAATTAGGTCATTTCTAGGTCAAGGTTGACCTATAGTTGACTTTGGTCAACAATGGTCAACATTGGTCAACTTGCTAGTCAACCTAGGTCTACTAGTTAGGGTTTAGTCAAACTAGTCATTCTAGGTTAGTTCAAGTCAAACTGGGTTGATTAGGTCAAGTTTGACCTAAGGTCAAGTCCAGACTTATGGGTCATGGGCTATAGGCCATAGGCTATGATAACTGAGGCATTAACACATGTAGGTATATATATCTATATATAATATAGACACATAAGTCTACTATACATATACCACCTATATATAGTCACCTATATACATGACCAATATATATATGATACCCATTTGTGTAACCCATATATACATACTTATATTCCCCCTATATATCCTCATAGATATATAACTCATATATATATATATATATATATATATATATATATATATATATATATATATATATATATATATATAACCAAATATATATATATAACACACATATATATATACATATACATAGAGAGAGAGGGAAGGGAAATGAGGATTATAGAAATTAGGGTTAGGAAGTGGGGTTAGAACTAGGGTTAGGGCTATTAGGGTTATGGGTGAGGGTTAAGGGTCAACTGAACCCTGTTTCAGTTCACTGAAACCACACACACACACACAAAACACTAAACAGTTCACAAATAACCCCCCCTCTCAACACATGTGTGAAAACACATGAATACTAAACCAATTGAGCCCAAAATTGACCACACACACACCAATATATATACAACATGTTAACCTAATAATAACATAGCATTATATGTGAAAATCATAATTTAAAAGGATTCAAATTTCGATTTTTTCAAAACTGGGAAATAAACTGGAAACTGGAAATTGGGACAGTAACCATCGATCTTAGGTTAGCTCAAACTACACCTAAACCAAACTAAGACAACCTAATATTGGTTGGTAATTGAAGCCCCTAGGTTAGACTAGGGTCCTAGTGTCCTGACACGGTGTCACGACACGACACAGCATATCCACGAGAGTCTAAAGTCACACGGGTAAACTGGAATTTATACTGACACACACGTATCAGTGAAATACCTAAATCGTTCTAGGACACGACACGACACGACACAGGCCTCGTGCTCGTGCCCGAAGGTGCGCTTAGGTCTAGGGTACGTGTCCATGGCCCTGATACGTGTCCATGTGTCGTGTAGGGTGGACACGAGACACGTATCCGAAACCCTAATAACGTGTTTCAGACTGTGTTGGAGGGTTTTCCCGTGTCTCGTGTTCGCGACACGGGACACGACACACCATGAGACTGTGTCCAAAGTGTTCGCCTAAGTATAGGCTTCGTGTTCATGTGTCCACGAGGTGTCCACGTGTCGTGTACAGTGGACACGACACGCTCGAAGTTGGGGGTTCGTGTGTGCACACAGTGTACTGAATGACCCTTTGAGGGTCGATTCCGTGTCCGACACGACTCGAGGTCATCCCAAATTTTGGGGGTGACCTGTCAGTCAGTGCCCCAAGGTGTGTGTCAAATTTCACGTGTCCAAGTGTCGTATCCAGTGAGTTATGACACAGTGGTAGCAGGACACAAAAACAGTGTACTGTGCACTGTGTCCAGTGTGTGAAACTGAGAGCTTCGTGTCCAGATTTTGGACACGACACAACCCAATTTGTGCTCAGTGTTTTAGGGTTAGGTTTAGGGTTAGGTAGGCTAGGGTTTTGATCAAAAACATTTGAAAATCAGTGAGTTTACATGTACTGAAACAGTGAGCAAAATCAGTGTATTAATCATGAAATTGAAATAGGATACGTGTCCAATACGGACACCAAATCGATCCTAGTTTTCACCAAACTTGTCCTACAGTTAGGGTAGACCTACATGCATGCATTTATGAAGAAAAATCACTACATTACATAGATAAAAATGAAAATACCTCTATGTGCTAGAAATCAAGAAATTCAACGTAGAGGAGGGGGGCTTCACTTCAACTTGGTGATGCCCAAAGCTCCACAAATCCTTGATAGCAGGCCCTAGATAGTATCCTCTAGTGTAGGGGAGTCCAATGCAAGAAACTAGGCTCAATTTGGAGCTAAAATGGTTAAGTGGTGAAGGGTTGAAGTAGAGGGAAAAATCAAGGTTCCAAGTAATGAAAATGGGACTTTTTGTGAAGGGGGTGTACATATATAGGGGGGGTGTTGTTGGCTGCCATGGGGGGGTAGGGGTAGGCTATAGGGCCCCTTTCCACCTTGCAAAGCTTAGCCCCTAAGGCTTTGACTAGGTAGATAGATATTTAGGTTTTTCTAAAATATCTAAAAAGTAATATCTAGATATTTATCAACTAGATATTTACACATAAAGCTAACATCCTCTACTTAGTCTTCTAGGTTAGTGGCTAACCTCTAGATTAGTGCTAAACTAGGTTAGGGACTAACATGACACTAATCAATAATTAAAATAATAATAAAATCACAATTAAAGTCTAGTAAATTACCAAAATACCCTTTTGGCCAAAAACTACTAATTTGATGTTCTAAGCCTATGGCTAAGCTCACATGGTCATGGCAACTCCTAGTTTAAGGAATAGCTAGGGTTTACACTAAGGTTTTACTAGTAAAGTCACAAAGTCATAAGTCATGACTTAGAAATTGGTTTAACTTAACTAAAATTACCAGAAAATCATACCATGACTAAAATACTACTAATAAATAATAAAATAATAAATTTTCAAAAATACTCCAATTTCAGAAAACTGGATGTTACAAGTCTACCCACCTTAAAATAATTTCGTCCTCGAAATTTAGATGGTCGTACTCCTCCTAGGTCAAACCTCCAACAATCAGGGACGAAGCCACTACCTAGGCAACATACAAGGTCAACAAGCAAAATATGGGTAGTAGACCTATACTGGGTCATGTCCAAAAATTGGTTGGCAGTTTTAGGTCATAAGGTGTCCTCAATTTAAGTCGAAGCCAAAAGTAACTCCATGGGATAAATCAGGATGGAGTCTTGGGTCAGGAAAATCGTACTAAGCAATTGAAGTATAAAATGGTGTGCCTTAGTGGGATACTAAGGTCATGGATGTAGTATGTCATGTCTAGGTTACGTATGTGAAGTCAGTTTTGAGAAAACAACTAATCTTGTGCTCCTAATTTAAAAGTCATGGTAATGTGCCTACGATGATCATAATTAGAGTGGGAATGGTCAATGGCCTAAATTTAAACCAGAAGTTGTGATGCAATAGTAGTACCAGGGGAACAGGTTAAATGGAACAGTCTGTGGTCTCATCTAGGTGTACTAGTCATTCTAGATCAATACTGTCCTATGGTATCAAAACGTACAAGCAATCTAAAGTGTCCTAATTGGAAAGATAAGAAAACAACAATCATGAAGGCTATAGGGTCGTCTACCATCCTATATGAAAATAGGTCATTAACAAGTGAAAAATCGTTAAAGTTACCCTTCCATAAAAAGAAAATTGAAAGTTTAGGTACAAACAATCACAAATAGATTTTTGTCTTGACACGATCTAAGTTGATCAATTTCAGGATAAATCGAGATTGGGCAAGATGGGAAATCAATGAAATCAAGTATGAGCACGAACATCCAATGATGAAGATCCAGGTCATGATTAAATTTAATCCAACTGGATATGAATACGAGGTTCATAGGCGATAAAATAATTCCAAGGAGAATTGTCAAGGCTGTTGCGGATAAGATTCTAAGGCAAGTTTAACTATGTCTTCATCCACGTAGATTAATATATGAAAAAGCGAACCAAAACGCAATAGGTTGATCAGACCATCATGCGTCGGTTCTGATTAGATAATATGTTAGTGGGTGTATACCCAATAAAATATATCATGATCAAGCTCGAAAAGGATAAGCTTGTAAAACTTAAGGATAAATTTATAGCATAAGATATAAGTAAGGGTGGAAATGATGAAAGAAGATACATAGTCCAAGATCCTTAACCAATCGGGTCAAGTATTCAAAGTAAGGTACAAGGATGATAGTATCAAGAAGGACAATATGAAATAGATTATACAGATTTGAACAAAAGTCAGTAGATTCAAATCCTTGGAAATTTCCTAGTTGTGATTGAGTATCCTCTCTCTAAGCCTATTATCAAATCCTATCACAGGCTGTAGTGATATTCTAGTTCGAATACCACTACATAAACTCGAGACCTGCATGGGCCACCACTAAAAACGTGTCACGACCCGCACCCACTGTCAGGGTACGAGAACGTAACAACGTCCAGCCTACGTCGCAGTATCGACGGTAGAACGCTGTCCTAGTTCAATCATCTAACAATATAAAAGTACCTGCACAGTATATACTCTCCGAATGGAGGTGATATAACAATATGCTGTCTCAATCACATCTAAGGTAGAAGAATGAAGAACAGATAGATAGATAGTAACTCAAGGAGAACCATAGCATAGATGAAAAAGGTCTAAGTGTCTAGTACAACATAATATCCAGAACTGTCAACTCATAATACAAAAGTCTAAGAGTCTATACATCTCCACATCTCAAAATACAACACAGAATGTGAGAAAAAAAGATATAAAAAAGACTGCCTAGACTAAACTGGTCTAGACTACTGGAACATCCTCCTCAGCTGTAGGTGGAACCTGTTGAGGGTCCACAACATAGGTGTCATCTAGTCCTGCTTCGTAATAGGTAGACACCAGGGCCTCATCCTCATCCTCTGTAATATTTTCAACAGGTCCAATCAGGACAGGAACGAGCACATCTCATCTAGAAATCCCAAGTAAATGACAAGGACTATAAAGCAGTTTTTAGACAGTTATACAGATGAGCATGGCAGTTTTATACAGATAATGATGTAGAGAAACAGTGAGGGTACAAGTAAAGTAAAGTAACTAACAAGAGAAGAAATCATGGCAAAGAAGACTGTAGTAAACTAGCTGAACTAGAATAACATGGTATAAGTCCAGACAGTATAAAATATAATCCCAGTGTGAGTCCAGTCCATATAATCCAATACTAGATGATTCCAGTACAAGATGAGTCCAGTAAAAATGAGTCCAGAAGTGATCCATGATTCCAGGGTAAGTCCAGACTATACTCTAACAGTGTGTTTTAAAATACTGAGATCAACATGTAAACGGCTAGGGGTAATCAGGCACATCGCACACTCGGCCAAGTGTGGGATGGCTAGCATTCCAGAATAGTTCCAAGGGAGGTGGTTCCAGATTTTAGGTATGTTCACATGTCTACTCAAGTATTTCCCCGCCCACAAATGAATCCATAATCCAACACTACAACCAGTATGAGTCCAGCCAATGATTCCAGAAATGATTCCAGTAGGGTGATGCCAGTAGTGATTCCAGTAGGTGGTTCCAGTAGTGGTTCCAGAAATAGAGGCCAGACATGAATAAATGAGTGTCGCATGTAATGGATCCAGCAATACTAATCGTGTTTGTACAGAGAATCACATATAGCTAACTAGAACTGAATACAGTAAATGACAAGTAATGAAAGAACTATCAGAGAATGTACTCGCCTGACACTCTGAAAAGAGTAGTGTAATATCAGATGTCTGTACCAGGGTCACAATGTCCTAAAATAGAGTAATACAGTTATGACATGTTCAAAATGAAGGTAAATGAAATCTACAATGCAATCTATATGAATTCTAAGCCAATCTAGGTCAAAGTCAAACTTGGTCAACTCTACAGTCAATCTAAGTCAAATCAAGTCATATTAGGTCACAAGAAGTTTAACTAAGTCATTCAAGGTTAAACAAGGTCAAACAAGTCAAGGTTAGTCAAATCTAGGTTAAAGTCAAACTTCTGGTCAACATTCTAATCAAACTAGTCAAATACTAGTCAACATGATCAATCTGGGTCAAGTCTAGGTCAAACTTAGACCAACTAAGGTTTTGGTTAATCATATACTAGTCTGTAAGATAATTAGGTCAATGGCCAACTCTAACTCAAACTCTATAAGGCTAACATGTCTTTGGATACCAAGGATTCTATACCACAAAGCTAAGGCATAACAAATCTCCTATACAAGGTATATCATACAAAATATATATATAGCACAATACCAACCTTAATCCTGTAATCAAGCTAATCCCATTCTCCAACTCAAGTCATGACTCAACTCTAAGTATTCCACTTAACCCCATACATATCTTAATTTACATAGGACTACCCATATAACTTAGGTTACTATTTACTCATATAGGTTAAACCTAAACCAACTAGTCATTAGGCTAAGGTTTAGTCAAACTTAGTCAGCTAGTCCTTCTAAGACCATCTAAGTCATTTATAGATCAATTAGGTCATTTCTAGGTCAAGGTTGACCTATAGTTGACTTTGGTCAACAATGGTCAACATTGGTCAACTTGCTAGTCAACCTAGGTCTACTAGTTAGGGTTTAGTCAAACTAGTCATTCAAGGTTAGTTCAAGTCAAACTGGGTTGATTAGGTCAAGTTTGACCTAAGGTCAAGTCCAGACTTATGGGTCATGGGCTATAGGCCATAGGCTATGATAACTGAGGCATTAACACATGTAGGTATATATATCTATATATAATATAGACACATAAGTCTACTATACATATACCACCTATATATAGTCACCTATATACATGACCAATATATATATGATACCCATTTGTGTAACCCATATATACATACTTATATTCCCCCTATATATCCTCATAGATATATAACTCATATATATATATATATATATATATATATATATATATATATATATATATATATATAACCAAATATATATATAACACACATATATATATACATATACATAGAGAGAGAGGGAAGGGAAATGAGGATTATAGAAATTAGGGTTAGGAAGTGGGGTTAGAACTAGGGTTAGGGCTATTAGGGTTATGGGTGAGGGTTAAGGGTCAACTGAACCCTGTTTCAGTTCACTGAAACCACACACACACACACAAAACACTAAACAGTTCACAAATAACCCCCCCTCTCAACACATGTGTGAAAACACATGAATACTAAACCAATTGAGCCCAAAATTGACCCACACACACACCAATATATATACAACATGTTAACCTAATAATAACATAGCATTATATGTGAAAATCATAATTTAAAAGGATTCAAATTTCGATTTTTTCAAAACTGGGAAATAAACTGGAAACTGGAAATTGGGACAGTAACCATCGATCTTAGGTTAGCTCAAACTACACCTAAACCAAACTAAGACAACCTAATATTGGTTGGTAATTGAAGCCCCTAGGTTAGACTAGGGTCCTAGTGTCCTGACACGGTGTCACGACACGACACGGCGTGTCCACGAGAGTCTAAAGTCACACGGGTAAACTGGAATTTATACTGACACACACGTATCAGTAAAAAACCTAAATCGTTCTAGGACACGACACGACACGACACAGGCCTCGTGCTCGTGCCCGAAGGTGCGCCTAGGTCTAGGGTATGTGTCCATGGCCCTGATACGTGTCCACGTGTCGTGTAGGGTGGACACGAGACACGTATCCGAAACCCTAATAACGTGTTTCAGACTGTGTTGGAGGGTTTTCCCGTGTCTCGTGTTCGCGACACGGGACACGACACACCATGAGACTGTGTCCAAAGTGTTCGCCTAAGTATAGGCTTCGTGTTCATGTGTCCACGAGGTGTCCACGTGTCGTGTACAGTGGACACGACACGCTCGAAGTTGGGGGTTCGTGTGTGCACACAGTGTACTGAATGACCCTTTGAGGGTCGATTCCGTGTCCGACACGACTCGAGGTCATCCCAAATTTTGGGGGTGACCTGTCAGTCAGTGCCCCAAGGTGTGTGTCAAATTTCACGTGTCCAAGTGTCGTATCCAGTGAGTTATGACACAGTGGTAGCAGGACACAAAAACAGTGTACTGTGCACTGTGTCCAGTGTGTGAAACTGAGAGCTTCGTGTCCAGATTTTGGACACGACACAACCCAATTTGTGCTAAGTGTTTTAGGGTTAGGTTTAGGGTTAGGTAGGCTAGGGTTTTGATCAAAAACATTTGAAAATCAGTGAGTTTACATGTACTGAAATAGTGAGCAAAATCAGTGTATTAATCATGAAATTGAAATAGAATACGTGTCCAATACGGACACCAAATCGATCCTAGTTTTCACCAAACTTGTCCTACAGTTAGGGTAGACCTACATGCATGCATTTATGAAGAAAAATCACTACATTACATAGATAAAAATGAAAATACCTCTATGTGCTAGAAATCAAGAAATTCAACGTAGAGGGGGGGGGCTTCACTTCAACTTGGTGATGCCCAAAGCTCCACAAATCCTTGATAGCAGGCCTTAGATAGTATCCTCTAGTGTAGGGGAGTCCAATGCAAGAAACTAGGCTCAATTTGGAGCTAAAATGGTTAAGTGGTGAAGGGTTGAAGTAGAGGGAAAAATCAAGGTTCCAAGTAATGAAAATGGGACTTTTTGTGAAGGGGGTGTACATATATAGGGGGGGTGTTGTTGGCTGCCATGGGGGGGTAGGGGTAGGCTATAGGGCCCCTTTCCACCTTGCAAAGCTTAGCCCCTAAGGCTTTGACTAGGTAGATAGATATTTAGGTTTTTCTAAAATATCTAAAAAGTAATATCTAGATATTTATCAACTAGATATTTACACATAAAGCTAACATCCTCTACTTAGTCTTCTAGGTTAGTGGCTAACCTCTAGATTAGTGCTAAACTAGGTTAGGGACTAACATGACACTAATCAATAATTAAAATAATAATAAAATCACAAAATCACAATTAAAGTCTAGTAAATTACCAAAATACCCTTTTGGCCAAAAACTACTAATTTGATGTTCTAAGCCTATGGCTAAGCTCACATGGTCATGGCAACTCCTAGTTTAAGGAATAGCTAGGGTTTACACTAAGGTTTTACTAGTAAAGTCACAAAGTCATAAGTCATGACTTAGAAATTGGTTTAACTTAACTAAAATTACCAGAAAATCATACCATGACTAAAATACTACTAATAAATAATAAAAATAATAAATTTTCAAAAATACTCCAATTTCAGAAAACTGGATGTTACATAATATTCATAAGTTTTACATTTGTAGAAAAAATATAAAACTCTCACAAATATTGAAATGATCACAACTCATCTATCTTGCTAATATCTAAATTTTCGTCTGCAAGTACATCCGTATCTTCCAATGCTAAGTAAAGCCACAGCTAACCTAAAAAATATTGGTTTCTAGTCAGGAAAGGAACAAGTACAATTCACTGAATACAGTTTCAATATATAAAAATGACTATACAACAGAGATTAGCCTTTAAATATATGATTTGAAAAATAAACACAGAAAGATAAAATAAAACTAAACAAAAAATAGTAAATAAATACAAAGACAATATTCACCGACCGACTGAAGTACCTTTGATATGTGATTGGTCTCGGGACAATTACACGACACGGTCTACGATATCTACAATGTATAATGTACACTGTCTACACTGTATAAAGCAATAATAAAATACTGTCTACACGGTATAAGCAATAATGAAATACTGTTTACACGGTATAATGCAATAATAAATCACGGTCTACACGGTATACACTGTATAAGGTCAGATCACACATCCTTGGTACTTCACCTTCCCGACACGACAAAATATAACAAACATAAAAGATGGAAATCACATATCTATTGACTAACAATGAGTTATATTAAAGATCAATATCGAAAACAAATAATGAAATGTACTCACCTATGGTCCTTTGCTGGTAAAACCGATAATTCAAACCACTCTGTGTGTCACAATAGTCAAACTCGTACAACAGTCTCCAGATGCTGAAATAGACATTACCAACATTTTTAGAATAGTCAAAATATCTAGAATTGCCTGTCCTTAAGTCTAATTCTAGACACAGGGGTAAAACAATATTTTTGGGTCAAAACGGTGTCTGCCGTTGGACCCGCTTTGCATCAAAAAGTGTGTCAGAGTCAATGGTCTCTAAAGTCATCAAACTACATGTCTACGAATTTGTTTTGATGATACAAACCCAACCGTATGTCCAAAGTTAGATTCCGGCGGACCGTGCATAAAATTGCCCGTTGAATCGGATCGTGGGGCCCGTAAAACGACGATCCGGTCAACTGTCTCCGAATCGGACCAAACTTGGCATACAGGACCAGAAAAATAATACGGTCCTGTTGGTGCAAGTTTCGTCTCGATTTGTCGAACGTTCACAAGGTAATTGGAGTTTTTGTAAAGTGGCCGATACGGGGGTTTTCGACGGATACGCATTCGTCGCGCATACGCGACCAATTTGAGTTCGTCAAAGCCTACACGTTAACAACACCCATACGCGCCTTCCGATGCTTACATAATACGACCAAGTCACATGGTTTGGCGTGATGCACCCCGTATCGGAGAATTTCTAAGTTTTTCGAAGACAGTTTTCGTAAATATTTTCTGATTTTGGGGAACAATTAAACAGCGTATATGTGACAAAATCAAAAACTACAAAAAGGGTCTTCCAGTCCTGTGGGTGGTCTATGAAGTTATTTAATTAGTTTTCTTAAACTGTTAACAGGTTGACAATAATTTGTCCGCAAACGGGGCTACATGGACTGTCATATACTCTGTTTTTGGGATAGGATTTTCGTCGATTTTGGGTCGATCTTTTGGCCGATCTAGAGCATCTATATAAAAAGTAATTAGAGGAATTTGAAGATGTACATATAGGCTTCATACCAGAGAAATCCGTTTGGAAAACGATCGAGTGAGGAGGCTATTTTCCTGTTGTGAAGTTGGCCCTCGACTGCAATATTGTAGCTGAACCTGCTCTGTTTGCACGCGGTTATACGCCGTCCGGCGACTCGCGTGGCGGCACGCCGGGTCAGGGTGGCTGCCCAAACAGCAGGGTGCGTGGCGGGAGTGTTGGATTAGGGTTTTGAGTTTCACTCTCTCGATTTCTCTCTCGATATGTATATATGGTGTTCTCGGTTGTAAAGGGGTCGAGCTTGGGAAGTCTCGGTTTAGGGGGATGGGCTTGTTATGTGCTGTTAGAGGGGTTAGCTGGGCTGGGTTACTTTGATTTCTTTTTCTTTTTTTTTCTTTTTCTTAATCTACTTACTATATGTATATATATGTATATATATATAATATCATATATACACTATCACTTAATTATACCCAAAGGATTTAAACATATCCTCGGAAACTATTTTCCATTTCAAATAAAACATTACTATAATTATCAATAAAATAATATATTACTTTACATAACAATAAAATATATTTACTAAATTTTATAATTAAAATGAAAGTATATATTTACAATTATTTAATAGGCACCCATACATCTATATATAAACACTTATGTAGTCTAATACCCCAAATTGCACAAGGATATATATATATATATATATATATATATATATATATATATATATATATATATATATATATAAGAAAATTATTTGTCACCTCTTCCGAGGTAATTGTAAATTAAAATAGCAAAATGCATATATTAAAAATTAGTATTCAAATTGGTAGGAAATTACTTATTAGATTGTAAAAATAAACTACCAATATATATATATATATATATATATATATATATATATATATATATATATATATATATATATATATATATATATATATATATATATATATATATATATGGATGGTGTTGGTCCCATTACATGACTACATGGGCTTGTGCTTGATTTGGGTCCGGTCTGGATTAGTTCGGTACAATCGGGTCTCCTAAAAGTTTAATAATCTAATTAATAATTAATTAAATCATCAATGAGGTTTACGTCACAACTTGGCCTGGTTTTTCTAGTTAGGATATTACTATGGCTCGGCCTTGCCTACCAGGGCTAATACACTAGCCAAAGCACGCCACTGCACTATCCGTGCCATGATTTCTAGTCACCTTTTACTCCAATTTCTAACCATGACTAAAATCATCTTCCGTAATAATTAACTAAATAATTATTTACAAAATCTAAAAATTACCATTTAAATCAAGTAAATAATAAAAAAATTATTTCAAAATTTTTTTTGGGAAGAGGAGTTACAAATCTACCCACCTTAAAAATAATTTCGTCCTCGAAATTTAAGGAAAAGGTCCATCAATGATGGTAGAAGACGGGGTCCACTAGCTATCAATTATTTTCATGGTCATTTTGATATTGAAATTTCTCGAGGACTTCTACCCACCTTCGGTCATACTACTCCCTCAAAACACATGTCGCTAAAATATTATAATCATCAAACTAATTGCTAAAATTGCTACTAATAGATATCTACTACATATGGCATCTATAACCCAAAATTTAATAAATGACAAATTCACAACAGTAGCTAAAAAATATTGATAAATTTAAATAAGCATGACCATTCGTCACTCTGCAATAGGAAAGACAGGAAGATAAGAAAGAATAATCGAGAGCAATTATGAAGTTTCAAGAGCGGTAGAGAGTATCCAATGATGCAGATAGAAAGAAAGTTTATGAACCATTGACTTATTTGCTAGTTTGGGCTACTCTAGTCCAGTCACTTGTTATATCGAAGAACCCTTCGTTTCTTAGAGGGCTTGAAATTCGTGCAATACAGAAGTTCCGTTCTCAAAATTTATCTAAACAAGGTTTCATATAGAACAAAATTGAGAAATTAAGATTATGAGCTTTTTCGTGGTTATTTAAACACACGAGCAAGGGATATAAATGCAATACAAGTTTGTATCGCAACTTCCAGGTAGATGGAATAATGGTTCCGAATGACTTCACATTCTAAGAGGAAAAGACTACATAATAGGTATAGGGACCTATTTCAAATAGTTCGATTTTATAGTCCAAATATGGTGGCATATATGGATGGGTTTTACTGGGTCTTAATGGGTTTCCTGATTGGACATCAATCGTTGGTTGGATGAACCTTGGATTTCAATTTATATTGACTGGACAAGATCCCAATGATAAAACTATGTCTACTAGGTTAGGGTAACCTAGAATAGGTTTTCACCCACGTGGTTGAGATAGATGGGCAGTCGAATTACTTAAATAGGTTCTGAAAGCCTTGAAGATGCGCCTTCAGTGACTTTTGTGTTTAAGTAGCACGAGAAGACACAATTGAGTGGCACACTAGTGACATGTGCGTAGTGGGCTTCGAGTAAAGCACAACCATATATTGGGTCGAAAGAATTGAGTCGAGGTTGAGGCTCTAATAGAAGTCGGAAAGTATACCGGTATTATGGTAAGGGTTATAGCTACTCCTTTTGACCTGAAAGTCGTATCCTAAAATAGAGTACAAGGGGACGTATTTGAGTGGGACATGATATACATAGATGAAGGTGGAGTCGTCTATGTCTTGTATGTGAAATTTGTTGGAAGGTAACAGCTGGTCTCGTACTCCGATTATTAATGACACGGCCGGGGACACAAATGATCTAAATAGAAAGTGGGAGTCCATGAGGCACTAATTATCATCCTAATGGAAATTATTCTAATCAATCGGAAATCTCCGTATATCCCAAAATTTTAGAAGGCTTACAGTCTACTCACCTTAGAAGCTAGGACATAGTTTTAGGAATAATGAGGTTAGAAGAATTCTAAAGTTTGGGTATTGTACCTCGACTCTTGTTAATAAAGAATAAGGCACGACGTAACGGGATACGGTAGATATAAGTCAATTCAAGGATCGTTCCTCAATAAATGAAAAATAAATGTGTACAATAACACATGGTCGATAAAATAGAATGATCTACTCGTCCACAGTATACAAGAGTTATCGACGGGGTAACCAACTCTAAGGCACATCATATGAAAAGATTTCTAACAACTGAGTCATGAATTTCTATTTGTGTCAAGCATGCCAGACTATTGTCACAAGGGTTCTAATGGTATGGGCTGGAGGGATCATGTATTGCTGTTGATAACTGGTAGATCATAATATGACAGGGTATTTAAGCTATGGTATTGGCTAAGCGAGTGACTGTGGTGTTCCAATACTAGTTAGGTCATAATAATAAAATTTACATGACTAGTGTAATATTTGTTGGAAACCAATCTCGAAATGAATGTCTACCATAGTCATGGTAAATGATTGTCCTTACCTTTGTCTATCCATCTCTTGTCTAAACCGTGGGCTTTGGTCGAGGAAAGGTTGGGTTAAGGCTTAAGGGTTGCTAGTTAAAGCAAGCTTCAAGCAAATAATTAGAGACTCACAACAGTTGGTTTCTTGAGAATAGATAGTCTCCTAGGTTGGCATTTTGACTAAGGGTAAAACTCTAATCATTCTTAAATTCAGATGGCGAGAAGGTCCCAATAGCAGTTTGGGGGTCGAGAAAAGAACGAGTAACTCGAGGCAAGGTTCTAGTCACATGGCTGGTCGATGATAACTACACTTGTGTATACAAATATCATAGCCATGGGGGATACTCTGTATCTCTCTACCAATTACGAGCTTTCGTCTTTCTAAATCAGTGAAAGACAAAAACAATAAAGAGTTCAAGAAAGATGTCATTGAATATAATTACGTAATTCAAGGACGAATGTATAATTCAAGAAGAATTGTCAATGCAGTCGCGGATGAGATCCTAGAGACATCTGTCTTAATCAACGTAGATTAATCAGAGGGAGGGCGAACCGAGTGCACTAAGGTTGATCAGATCGTAATACATCGATTCTGATTAGACAATATGTTAGTAGGCGTCCCCAATAAACATATGTCTTGAATCATGCTCGATAAAAGAGTAAGTTTGCAAAACTAGGCTGTAATAGCAGCATTGGTCAAGATAGTCAAAATATAAGTATGCGAGATTTTTGAAAGGAGGCACAAGTAGTTCGAGTTTTGTGAGAATCAACCCTTACCTGGTGTTCTTGCTTATACGGTCATCCTACCATCTTCTTATCCATAAGGCCTTGGTCGACTAATGGGTTATGGACCTCTAAATTCTATATTCTAGGTAAACCTATTAGCGTCAGTCAATTACTTCGTCAATAGATCACAAGGACCACAGAATGCTAGATTGGAAGATATGCTACCCGACCTACAGAACTTCACTAGTATTAGCTTTGGATCTTAGGGGACATACAAGACATTTTCCTATCCTCTATAGTATCCTAAAATTGTAATCACATCTGAAGTCATTTTATCGAGAATTATGCCTCGCCCGTATACTCTGGCTGTAGTAAACCCTTGATTCCGTGATTCAGATGTGATATGCTATCAGATACTCTACCTTATATTGACACAAGGTCTAAAGAGGTCAACGAAGATATAGTTTTAGCAATGCTCCGTAACCTACGATTCTTTGAAATAATTTTAACTCTATGGGTCGTACCTCGCCAGTGCGCTACTGGCTGCAGTAAACCCACACTCTCCATTCTCCAGTAATTGGCGACAGTGCACTGCTGTCTAGCTATCACAGTCGTTAAAAATTACTCCGACTATATTCTTAAGAACTTTAAGGAACTTCTAGCGATTCAAACTAGTTGACTATGATAGAAAATGTAACCATCTGCCTATAAGTCTCAATCCTTAAAGTAAAAGATTGACCGGGGAGGAAATAACTGAAGGCAAGGGAAGTAAGAACATCATAATCTTTATTTCATATGTATTTCAATGGTTGAGGAAAAAACTTTGAATCAATCTACCTCGAGACTCGTATATGAATAACCGAATCAGAAATTATAAACTAATTCCTTACGGCAAAATAGGATTTTAGACATGAAATTCTAACTTATGATATAAGGTTCATATCTAATAGAGCAAAAGAAAATTGAACGGTTTACCAAGATTAGAGCCTTAATTCTAGGAAAGTCTAACTTACCAAGTGAATAGTACATTCATATTAGATTATATCGTCATATCAAGAGGTAATAGTGTACCTATGGAGATCTGACAAACTATCAAAATTAACAACTCATCTAAATTGGATGGCCTAGACTACCCATCGATAAATTTGTATAAGGGACTCCTAGTCCTAGTCATTCTCTTAAATTAAATTAACCCTAACTCGTGAATGAGCATTTCCTAGTCGTAGGCTCGCAATAGTATGACTAACTTAAGTACTATCACGAGTTTGCATGATTTGTGAAAACAGACCTGCATGGGCCACCATAAAAATTTGTCGTGACCCGCACCCGCTATTTCGGATACGAGACGTGTCTAAGCCAGCCTATGCCGCAGTGTCGGCGGTAGAACGCTGTATAGCCACAATGCTCAAAATCACAAATAATGCTCATTCACAAAATTAATTTAATTTATAATATTCATAAGTTTTACATTTGTAGAAAAAATATAAAACTCTCACAAATATTGAAATGATCACAACTCATCTATCTAGCTAATCTCTAGGTTTTTATCTGCAAGTACACCCGTATCTCCCAATGCTAAGAGAAGCCACAGCTAACCTGAAAAATATTGGTTTTCAGTCAGGAATGGAACGAGTACAATTCACTGAATGCAGTTTCAATATATAAAAATGACTATACAACAGAGCTTAGCCTTTAAATATATAATTTGAAAAATAAACACAAAAAGACAAAGTAAAACTAAACAAAGGAAAATATTAAATAAATACAAAGACAATACTCACCGACGGACTGAAGTACCGTTGATATGTGATCGGTCTCGGGACAATTACACGACACGGTCTACGATATCTACACTGTATAATGTACACTATATAAAGCAATAATGAAACACTGTCTACACGGTATAAGCAATAATGAAGCATTGTCTACACAGTATAATACAATAATAAATTATGGTCTACACGGTATACACTGTATAAGGTCATATCACACATCCTTGGTACTTCACCTCCCCTATACGACAAAATATAACAAACATAAAAGACAGAAATCACATATCTATTGACTAACAATGAGGTATAGTAAAGCTCAATATCGAAAATAAATAATAAACTGTACTCGCCTGTGGTCCTTTGCTGGTAAAACCGATAATTCAAACCACTCAGTATGCCACAACGGTCAAACTCGTACAACAGTCTCCAGATACTGAAATAGACATTACCAACGTTCTCAGAATAGTCAAAATAGCTAGAATTGCCTGTCCTTAAGTCCAATTCTGGATACAGGGGCAAAATGGTAATTTTAGGTCAAAACGGTGTCCGCCGTTGGACCCGCTTTGCACCGAAAAGCATGCCAGAGTCAATGGTCTCTAAAATCGTCAAACTATATGTCTACAAATTTGTTTTGATGATACGAATCCAACCGTATGTCCAAAGTTGGATTCCGGCGGACCGTGCACAAAACTGTCTGTTAAATCGGATCGTAGGGCCCACAAAACGACGATCCGGTCAACTGTCTCAGAATCGAACCAAACTTGGCATACTGGAACAAAAAAATGATACGGTCCTGTTGGCGTAAGTTTCGTATCGATTTGACGAACGTGCACAAGGTAATTAGAGTTTTTGCAAAGTGGTCGATATGGGGGTTTTCGACGGATACGCATCAAATTCGTCGTGCACATGCGACCAATTTGAGTTCCGTCAAAGTTCACACATCAACAACACCCGTACGTACCTTTTGATGCTTACGTGATGCGACCAAGTCGCATGGTTTGGCGTGACGCACCCCGTATCGGGGAATTTCTACGTTTTTCGAAGACAGTTTTCGTAAATATTTCCTGATTTTGGGGAACAATAAAGCAACTTATATGTGAAAAAATCGAAAACTACAAAAAGGGTCTTCCAGTCCTATGGTTGGTCTATGAAGTTATTCAATTATTTTTCTTAAACTGTTAACAGGTTGACAATAATTTGTCCACAAACGGGGCTACATGGACTGTCATATACTCTGTTTTCGGGACATGATTTTCGTCGATTTTGGGTCGATCTTTTGGCCGATCTAAAGCATCTACATAAAAAGTAATTAGAGGAATTTGAAGATGTACATATAGGCTTCATCCCAGAGAAATCGTTTGGAAAACGATCGAGTGAGAAGACTATTTTCCTGTTGGGAAGTTGGCCCTCGACAGTAATGTTGCAGCTGAACCTGCTCTGTTCGCGCGCAGTTCTACGCCGTCCGGCGACTCGCGTGGTGGCGCGCCGGGTCAGGGTGGCCGCCCAAACAGCGGGGTACATGGCGGGGGTGTTGGATTAGGGTTTTAAGTTTCACTCTCTCGATATGTATATATGGTGTTCTCGGTTTTAAAGGGGTCGGGCTTGGGAAGTCTCGGTTTGGGGGGATGGGCTTGCTATGTGATGTTAGAGGGGTTAGCTGGGCTGGGTTACTTGGATTTTTTTTCTTTTTTTTTTCTTTTTCTTGATCTATTTACTATATGTATATATATATATATATATATATATATATTATATATATATATATATATATATATATATATATATATATATTTTATATATATATATATATATATATATATATATATATATATACACAATCACTTAATTATACCCAAAGGATTTAAACATATCCTCGGCAACTATTTTCCATGTCAAATAAAATATTACTATAATTATCAATAAAATAATATATTACTTTACATAACAATAAAATATATTTACTAAATTTTATAATTAAAATGAAAGTATATATTTATAATTATTTAATAGGCACCCATACATCTATATATAAACACTTATGTAGCCTAATACCCCAAATTGCACAAGGTGTGTATATATATATATATATATATATATATATATATATATATATATATATATATATATATATATATATATATATATATATATATATTATATATTTATATATTATATATTTATATATTTATATATATATATATATATATATATATATATATATATATATATATATATATATATATATATATATATATATATATAAATATATATATATATATATATATATATATATATATATATATATATATATATATATATATATATATATATATATATATATATATAAAATTATTTGTCATCTCTCCCGAGGTAATTATAAATTAAAATAGCAAAATGCATATATTAAAATTAGTATTCAAATTGGTAGGAAATTACTTATTAGATTGTAAAATAAACTACCAATATATATACATATTTATACAGCTACATGGATGGTGTTGGTCCCATTACATGACTACACGGGCTTGTGCTTCATTTGGGTCCGGTCTGGACTAGTTCGGTACAATCGGGTCTCCTAAAAGTTTAATAATCTAATTAATAATTAATTAAATCATCAATGAGGTTTACGTCGCAACTTGGCCTGATTTTCTTAGTTAGGACATCGCTATGGCTCGGCCTTCCCTACCAGGGCTAATACATTAGCGAAAGCACGCCACTGTACCATCCGTGCCATGATTTCTAGTCACCTTATACTCTAATTCCTAACCATGACTAAAATCATCTCCCGTAATAATTAACTAAATAATTATTTACAAAATCTAAAAATTACTATTTAAATCAAGTAAATGATAAAAAAATTATTTCAAAAAAATTTCGGAAGAGGAGTTACATCATGCATTATTTGATTCATGTGCTACGTATTCGTTTATGTCTACTAGTTTCATAGCTATGAATAGAGTAGCGGTCCAGTCCTTGACTAAGAATGTCAGGATAGTCACTAGAGGTGGTATAGTGCCTGTTAGTGACACCTGTAGGGGGTGTTTAGTAGTAGTATATGGTAGAGAATTGAGGGCACAATTTTTGGTGTTTGATATAACAAACTTCGATGTCGTCCTTAGGATGGACTGATTGAGCCAGTATCATGCTACTTTAGACTGTAGGCATGGATATGTGATCTTGAGACCCCCACGACAATCAAAGTTTGAGTTCGGCAGAGAAGCCATAGGAGGAGGCAACTAGCCAGTTGATGGGACACATTTGGTGATATAGGGCATACCAAATCCTCCGGTCATAGACGAGTTCTAAGATGTTTTTCCTGAGGAGCTGCCAGGACTACCACCTGACAGGGTGATAGAGTTTACTAAGAGCTGATTCTGAGATCCAAATCGGTTTCTTTTCGTGTGTACCGACTAGCACCAAAGGAGTTAGAGGAGCTAAAGATTCAGGTCGATGAGTTGTTAAATAAAGGCTTTGTTCGATCTAGTGCTTTGTCTTGGGGAGCACCAGTTTTGTTCGTGCCGAAGAAGGATTGGATGGTACGCTTGTGGATCGACTATATGGAGTTAAATACGGTGACAGTAAAGAACAAGTACCCTCTACCGTGCTTTGATGATTTGTTTGACTAGTTGAGTGGAGCGCGAGTATTTTCGAAGATTGATCTCAGGTCTGGCTACCATCAGATAAGGGTTCGGAAGAAGGATATTCTGAAGGTAGCTTTCCGAACGAGATACGGACAATATGAGTTCCTAGTGATGCCGTTTGGTTTAACCAACGCGCCCATAATGTTCATGAATCTGATAAATAAGGTATTCCATAAGTACCTGGACAAGTTTGTAGTAGTTTTCATAGATGATATCTTGGTATATTCTAAGAGCCACGAGGAGCACGACGAGCATCGTAGGATCGTGCTGGAGACACTGTGCCAGGAGAGGTTGTATGCCAAGCTCAACAAGTGTGAGTTCTGCTTGGATATGGTGTCCTTTCTCGGTCATATCATCTTTGGTGATGGGTTGTTAGTTGACCCAGAGAAGATCGCCGCAGTTGAGATCGTCGCAGTTGAGACGTAGCCTATGCCTACGTAAGTATCGGAGGTTAGGAGTTTCCTCGGACTTGTCGAGTATTATCGAAGGTTCGTGGAGAACTTCTCAAAGATTTTCGAGCCTATGACGCGATTGACGAGTAAGGACCTGGAGTTTATTTGGACTGAAAAATGTTATTTGGCATTCTATGAGCTGAAGAAGCGTCTGACGGCGGCACCTATCTTGACTCTTCCTACGTGATCTAGAGGATTTATGGTTTATAGCGATGCGTCTGGAGAGTGGATTGAGATGTGTGCTGATGCAGCATGGCAAAGTTATGTCATATACATCGAGACAGCTGAGGACACATGAGAAGAACTACCTGTCGCACGATTTGGAGCTAGCTGCAGTGATATTTGCACAAAAGCTATGGAGACACTATCTATATGAAAAGCAGGTCGAGATTTTCACTGACCACAAATGCCTGAAGTACATCTTTACTCAGAAGGAGTTGAATATGAGGCAAAAATGTTTGCTAGAGGTGATGAAGGGCTACAAGATCATGCTACAGTATCACCCTGGCAAGGTAAATATGGTAGCAGATGCTTGAGTAGGAAGCCCATGGCCTACTTCTTGACGACTTAGCGTCGCATATTGGAGGATCTCTAAGAGATTGGGATATAGGTCATATTTCCAGGTATGGATGGGAGTTAGCCAACCTTGAGGTTCAGTCCTCATTGGTAGAGAGGATCAAGGTAGCTCTGCCTACAGATGCTCGATTTCAGAGGCTCAGAGAGAGGATAGAGGCAGGCGTGCAGACTTGACTATGGATTCACGAGGATGGGACATTGAGGTGCGGAGATAGCCTATACGTTCTGAAGGGGAATTACGTCAGGAGTTGATGTTAGAGGAGCATATCTCAATATATTTCATTCATCCTGGAGGTACAAAGATGTACCAAGATCTGAGACAGCACTACTGGTGGCATGGAATGAAAAGGGAGATTACCAGGTTTGTGGCAAGGTGTTTAGTCTGTCAACAGGTCAAGGCCGAACATCAGAGATCAACGGGACTATTATAGCCGTTTCTCATTCCTGAGTGGAAGTGGTAACATATCACGATGGACTTCGTCCCTGGATTCCCGAGGAGCCCCAGCAGGAAGGACGCAGTCTGGGTTATCGTAGATCGACTCACGAAGTCAGCACACTTCTTGCCCTTAAGAGTTGGGCAATTGACGGAGATTTTGGCAGACATGTACATGAGACCGATTGTACGATAGCATGGGGTACTATTTAGTATCATGTCAGATCGAGATTCGAGGTTCACGTCACATTTTTATAGGAGTATGCATGAGAGTCTCGACACTCGACTGAAGTTTAGCACTTCATACCACCCTTAGACAGATAGCCAGGTCTGAACGGACGATTCAGATATTGGAGGATATGCTTAGGGCATGTATACTCGACTTCGAGGGATCATGGGAGAACTACCTACACTTAGTGAAATTCTCGTACAACAATAGTTACCAGGCCAGCATTCAGATGGCGTCCTTCAGGGCACTTTATGGAAGAAAGTGTCGATCTTCCGTATGATGGAGCGATGTCAGAAAGGGACAAATTTTGGGGTCATAGCTAGTGGCTAGTACAGTTGATAAGGTGAAGTAGATTCAGCGTCACCTTCAGACAGCGCAGGACAGGCATAAACATTGGGAAGATGCGCATCGTCGACCCTTGGAGTTCAAGGAGGACAATCATGTGTTCTTGGAGATCTCGCCTACTCGGGGTACTATCCGCTTTGGAGCGAAGGGCAAGCTCAGACAGAGGTATATCGGACCATTTGATATCTTGGAGCCGATTGGCGAGGTGGCTTACGGACTTATATTGCCTCCATCACTAGAAGGTGTGCATGACGTATTCCTTGTTTCACAGTTGAGGAGGTACGTGACTGACCCAAGTCACATACTTGATCATTCGGAGATCACATGGACCAAGCTTGTCTTATGAGGAACAAACAAACAGTTGGAATTCTTGACCCATTGAGAAGGTGTTGAGGGGACAGACAATTCGACTAGTCCGTATTGTATGGAAGCATCACTCACTGGACGAGTCGACTTGGGAGCGTGAAGATCATATTTGGGAGCGCTTCCCTCATTTGTTTGAGGAGTCAGATACGAACTATACATGTTGCATTTAACCTTCATAACCTTCATTTCTCGTTTTCCTACTCGTACCAATATTCTTAATTTGGGGACAAAATTTTTCTAAGTAGGGAATGATGTAACCCCCCCCCTCCCCCCCCCCCCCCCCCCCCCCGCACCCATGATTCAGTTTATCAATAATAAATAGGATTAGAATTCAAAATTTCAGTATGTATCCTACTCTATTTATTTGCAATTAGTATTATCCATTATCATTAGTAGGTGAAGTTAAACTTTTTCATAAGTTAAATATATATTTATATATTAATTGGCTAGTATATATTACTTAGGTAATAATATTGTTTTTCTTTTAATTTTTTCCTTCCTTCTTTCCTCCTATCCTAAATTCCTAAACTTAATTTTAAGCTTAGCTATAAGAGCATCCACAGTGGGATTCTTTTCAAGTACTATATTTGATCTTTGGCCAAATTGTGTAGCACTTAGAGCTACAGTGGACTCTTGTCCACACTTGAAAAAGAGTAGAAAGCCAAAGGACTCTCCAAATTTGGAGAGTCCACTAGTGGAACTATAGTTACTTGGGGCCCACCATATTCACTTTTCTCCTTCATTCTTTTTGTTGGAGTGTTGCCACTTGTCAATTATGAAGGAAAAATAAGAAGGAAAAAGATGGGATGCTGCCACTTGTCAATTTGGAGTGTTTATTTGGAGTATACCATTGTGTATCAATATGAAGGAAATACTTCAAAATTAATTTTTGGATTATGGTTTGAAGTAATTTAGAGTATAGTTTGGAGTGTCGCCACTGTGGATGCTCTAACTCCCTAGCCTTATTACTTCAAATTCCATTCCATATAGGGTGTTGGTTCTTGTGGTGAACCCAAACCCAATTAGGCCAAGCCATCACGTAAACTCAAAAACTCGCAGACCCTAAAGTACTCGTCCAAATTCGTATGTGTGGTAGGCAGCTCTTCTCCAGCTGTCTAACGTGTATGGTACCACTGGGGAGAGCTGCAGCTTCTGCTGCATAGTATAGTAGCATTCGTCCGAGCAGGCCACGCCAAGCGGAGAACAGCAGACACCCATCTCCGACGTTCCCATCCTCTCCCTCATAAAACCCTAGCCACAT
Source organism: Iris pallida (assembly GCA_029216955.1). Taxonomy (NCBI): domain Eukaryota; kingdom Viridiplantae; phylum Streptophyta; class Magnoliopsida; order Asparagales; family Iridaceae; genus Iris; species Iris pallida. Next base: position 4,209,546 of record JANAVB010000198.1, on the reverse strand, counting down.
TACCTATTCAACTCCCTCCCCCCCCCCCCCCCCCCCAAAAAAACCCACACCCCCAACCATGAGTTCTTCTCCACCGGACTTCGCCATCGTGTTCGACGCTGGGACTCGTCGAGTTTCAGCGGCCTAGTGAGTCGACTTCTCGACCAGTCACTGTCGGGACTCCTCGGCACACCGAGCGGTGGTGCTCCCTTTTCCTTCGCGTGGTCTCGACGTAGAGACGCGCGGGACGCTCGCAACAAGCCCGGCCACGCCGAGTGTTCCCTTGTCCGTGGGCTCTTCTCCTCCTCGGTGAGCTTCCTACCATTCCACCCTCATGTCTATTTAGCTCCATAGCAAGCTTCTACTTATGTGTGGTGGTGCACTGTGTAAGGATATTGTAACTTGTTAGATAGCTCAGGTAGGGAAGTTGAAGATAAGATGAAATAAAGAATGGATTGAGAATATTATGGGGGTGCTGTGAATGTTTTGTTGGTTAGTTGGAGGATGTGGACAGTATGTGCAACCATGAGAAATATACTTGGACAAGGAAGAATGTATTTTTCCTTGCTTATGAACATATGAACCAATGTGGGATGGGGTGGGGATCAACAATACTTATTTTCTTTGGATCACAACTAATGTGGTGTTCTCATTTAGTAATATAGGTTGGAATACTTAGGGGGCGTTTGGTATGCGGAATACTATATAGCCGGAAATTCTATATTTCCGGGAATCAAATTCCAAAAAATTAAATTTTCGGGAAAATTATATTCCCATGTTTGGTGACAATATAAATATTCCCCGAAAAAAATAAAAAATAATAATAACGAAAAAAAATGAACAAATATAAAAAAAACCGATAAAAGGACAAAAAATCGGTAAAAACGAAAAAAAATCGTAAAAACGACAAAATAACAAAAAAGACAAACGATGAAAAACGACGAAAAATCGGTTAAAACGACAAAAATGACCAAAAAGCGACAAAAAATGTATAAACGACAAAAAATAACAAAAAAATGGTAAAAAACGACAAAAATAACCAAAACACACGACAAAAACGACATAAAATCGGTAAAAACGACAAAAAAATCAAAATGCGGCAAAAACGACCAAAAAAAATCGGTTAAAACGACAAAAAATGACAAAAAATCGATTAAAACAAATAATCAATAAAAACGACAAAAAAGAACACAAAATCGGTTAAAACGACAAAAATTCGGTTAAAACGACAAAAAATAACAAAAAAGCGACAAAAAAAAGACAAAAAATAGGTAAAAGCGACAAAAAATGATAAAAAACGACATAAAATAAGTAAAAATGACCAAAAAGCGAAAAAAACGACAAAAACGACAAAATCGGTAAAAACAGCAAAAAAAACTACAAAAACGACAAAAAAATCGCTTAAAAACGACAAAAATTGACAAAAAAGCGACAAAAAGGACAAAAGTTGGATAAAAACGACAAAAATAATCAAATAGTGACAAAAAAGACAAAAAAGGGTAAAAACGACAAAAAATTGCTTAAAACGAAAAAAAATGGGTAAAAACGACAAAAATGACAAAAAAAAGCGATAAAAACGACAAAAATAATCAAACAGTGACAAAAAAAAGACAAAGAATAAGTAAAAACGACAAAAAATTGCTTAAAACGACAAAAAATTGGTAAAAAACGACAAAAAAATTGGTAAAAACAAAAAAATGACAAAAAAAACGATAAAAACGATAAAAATAATCAAAAAGTGACAAAAAGACAAAAAATGGGTAAAAACGACAAAAATTACTTAAAACGACAAAAAAATTGGTAAAAACGACAAAAATGACAAAAAGCGTTAAAAACGACAAAAAATAATCAAAAAAAAACGACAAAAAATGGCTTAAAAACGAAAAAAAAATTGCTTAAAACGACAAAAAATTGGTAAAAACGAAAAAAATGACAAAAAACTGATAAAAACGACAAAAAAAAATCAAAAAGGGACAAAAACACAAAAATGGGTAAAAACGACAAAAAATTGCTTAAAACGACAAAAAAAAATGGTTAAAACGACAAAAAATGACAAAAAAAAAAACGATAAAAATGACAAAAAATAATCAAAAAGTGACAAAAAAGACAAAAAATGGGTAAAAATGACAAAAAATTGCTTAAAATGACAAAAAATTGGTAAAAACGACAAAAAATGACAAAAAAAAACGATAAAAACGACAAAAAAAGAAAAAAAATGTTCAAAACTAATCAAAATTGATCAAAAAAGAAGAAAAAAATTTAAACAATTTTTTTTTGTCCGGAAAAAAAAAAATACCCACCTATTCTCAAGGGATAGAATTCTCATGTTTTGTGGGTAAACTATTTATCCGGGTATTTATAATTCCCGAAAATAAATTTTTTATAAGCCAAACAAACGTGATAATAAATTCCCATCTTAAATTTTTTCGGGAATAAAAAAAAAATACCGCGTACCAAACCCCCCTTAAAGGAATATAGTTGTGTACTCGTGGAGAAGAGTTTAGCTCTTGCCTTATCATTTGAGTGGGTGCATATGAGATGACTGGCACCTAATATTTGAAATAAAAGATGCGTGAGCATACTTGGCATGTGAATGGTTGGAACCTGTTTAAACCTAACTGATAATGAGCAAGATATATGGGATTATTATAGATGGTGTTCTTGTTGTTGGTGACTAAAACACTAAAACAATCTGGAATGATGCTAAGGACTCCACACATCTGATTAAATATCGGGACAGTGCCATGAAAGCATTATGATTGTGGAAGGTGCCAAATGATGAATTAGTGTGTTGAGTAGGACAAGGTAAATGAGGAGGTGTATTGTGTAAAAATGACATTATGAAGGTATTCATATGAATAGCATTATATATATATATATATATATATATATATATATATATATATATATATATATATATATATATAATATGTGATCGAAAGGAGCTTTATTGATGTATCAGGCACAAAATACCGAAGCCTATACAAGTAAGCGCGCCAGGCGCGAAGTGACAACAAAAAGAAAACGAGGCCATTGGCCGAAAACCGGGAGTACGCCCGGACCCGATGTTAGGACAGCGCCTTCCAAAAGCGGTCAGGAATGTGTGTGCAGCGCCTCTCTCTCTCTCTCTCTCTCTCTCTCTCTCTCTATATATATATATATATATATATATATATATATATATATATATATATGCGAAGTGACAACAAAAAGAAAACGAGGCCATTGGCCGAAAAACCGGGGGTACGCCCGGACCCCATGTTAGGATAGCGCCTTCCAAAAGCGGTCAGGAATGTGTGTGCAGCGCCTCTCTCTCTCTCTCTCTCCTCTCTCTCTCTCTCTAAATATATATATATATATATATATATATATATATATATATATATATATATATATATATATATATATATATATATAACTCTTCCGATTTGGACTCGGGACCCAACTCTCAATTTCAGCTTTCGGTTATAGCCAAGTATACCTTGCCACTATGTTAATTCATTGTTCAGTTACATTTTATCTGCATGCTATTTTATTTGATATATTACATGTGCGTGCGTGATCGAGCACGACTCTGGGTGCAACCAACGAAATACGACGCCTTTTTATTTTCTAACCTAGGCCATAGGAGACTACCCTTACATTGCTGTGCGGATACACTGATATCTCGTAGGACCCTGACACTACTTTGGACACGGAGAGATGGTGCTGAGATATAGGACACGTCTCCCCATACTCGACTGATCATTTATACGACGGAGCATGTGGTGGTGTAGTTCATACTAGTCATTTCATTTTGTTGTTTACTGGACTTATGATTAGGGACTGAATGTGTGTTGAGGAGTCGACATATTCTAGATTCATTTAGCGGTGAGGACAGTCACTAAACATAGGGGCTACGAGTTGTGTTTACTTTGTCGTTGCTGCATGATGGGTGCCCGGAGGGAGTGCCACTGCACAAGTACCCTAACTGTCATAGACAGCCCCATATGTCGAAAGTTGTTCTCATTACATATATACATAGTTGATAGAGCACCCCTGATCTTTATGCCTTCTATTCCATAGTGGCATGTATATATATTATGTATCTTGTTGCGCCCCCCTGAGGATCTAGTTTTCTTCCAGGTTTCGACGAGTAGGAGTATCCGGAGACATACGGCCCGGGACCAGATGCGACATTGGGCGACGAGGAGATCTCACCAGCTAATTACATCTGATCGCATATGGTAGCATCTTGGATGTAGTCTTCCACGTAGAGTCTATATCAAGTTATCTTACTTTCTGTATTTCCGTTCAGTACTTTATTTCGAGATATTTGAGTAGTAAATTTGTCTCCACCTACTTCATATACTCATTATGGTCTGTATGACTTATTTTCTAATTATATGCTTTATTCGTATTCAGACTAGTTTACTTATTCTGTGGATGAGATTTAGCATACATGTGATTCTTTTATTACGTAGTTACAGCTTAATACGTATTCAAGGTTGCCATTAAATTGGAAAAATTCTCGGGTACGTATATGCTGGCCATTGTTACATGTCTCGGTCCCAGGTATTTTGGGACTGAGACATGACATTTTTTGGAGTCAAAAGCTAATGGACCATACACTTGAAAATTATATACTCTAAACATCTCCACATTCAATAGCTTTCAATTATCAAATCTATTTGAGATAGAGTTTTAATTTACTAGCAATTTGTGATCTTTAAATTGTTGTAAGAAGATCATCGTCTTTCTCGTAAGAGGTTGAAGTCCGTAAGCCTTTGTATTAATCAAAGCTTGTGTAGATGTCAGCGAGCAGCCCATCAAATCAAAGTTCGTGCTTATGAAGTTGGCGAAACCTTTGGATTAAAGTTCCTAAGTGTAACTACTTTTTATAATAGTATATTAAAGTCATAGAGAGTTCCGAGACTAGAGTGTCTCACAGAGGATATCATAATATATACATCAGGTGTTTGTATTTTTTACTTATTTTAACACTTACTTTAAATTAACTATTATCATTCTTATTATGCTTAATTATTTATTAAATCAAATTTACTAAAAGAAGTCATCCATATTACCAACAATGTAAGTTAATGGTCGGTTTGGATTATAAATACATTCACCTTGTATGAATGTTGAGCATCTCTAGAAGGGGGGAGGGGTGAAAAGAGTGCGTGTGTGCAGTAGAAATATAATCACCAATTAAAAATATTCTAAATAGTATAGTAATGAACAAACTATGTTACCCCCTCCATTGTCTTCTTCCTCGCACGCGCCCCCGCAGGTTGCCCACTATCCAGCCACGTATACCCCTGCCGGCTGCCCCCTTTCCTGTCATGCCCCAGAACCAGAATACTGGAGAGCGGGGGACATCCAGCTAAGTACATTATAGTGCAATCCACCTTGCAATACGAATCACGGCTGTCTAGATGCATGAGGGTTAAACTATAATCCATCAGTCTCTTATGGTCAAGAACAAGCCTAGTGTCTCAATCTCAAGCAAGCAAATAGTTGTTACAAGATGTTAGATCATCAGACATACAAGATAAGGTATCCCAAATATTACATATTCAAATGATCATGAAGCTAGTCATACAAAATGCGAAGACTAGCAAGATTTAAGTCATACGTGATCAAGCCTAGAATTTGTCAATCATGTTATAGCCCTTAGGCAAACAAAAATTAAGTTTCAACACGAGCTAACACTTGTTCGACGGCTAAATGTCTCAAAAGAATAATTTTTAATTGAGTGGAAGAGCAAAATAAGAAACCCACTCGTTGCCAGGGTTACGCCTGGTGTTCACCATCTGGCTGAAAGGTGGGTAGATCCTCGGGTGCTACTCCAAAATCTGGCCATACAAAACTAGCTGGGTCAGACCCCAGAAAGAGCAAGTGCCACAAGGGAGGCTCCACTTAAGAACTAAAACCATCATATAATAAAAGAAGAACTAATAAAAGAGCATAGTTAAATAACATGAAATACTGAGTTAACATAAAACATAAGCTTGCAGTAGGAGGAACAAGAGGTGGAATATAATTTCTATGTTAATCATGAGACAATTCATTCAAGAACGGCCAATCAAGTCCTACGGCTTGCTATTGTTAGCTAACTATGGTTATCACTAGCTTAATTACTAACAAGATGCAATGAGATGTTCCCGCAGTCACAAGCCCTGCAGACTATCTAGGTTATCCAGGCGAGGGTTACATGAGTTATCAAGTTTACTAGTGTACTTTAGTACTTATGATTGAAGAAGTGCAAAACATGACAGTGTGCTGGAAATGTATCCTACTCGTCGGCAGGCTACAAGTCCACAGGTGTGGCCGGAATAACAGAATTACCTGTAACTGAAAAATCTCTATATATGAACTACTTGATCAATCTAGTCATTAACCTAGTCAGATTCGTTATGAATTCCTAACCGTGGTAACTAGAAATCCATGTCCTAGACATGATGCAAGATGAGACATGTAACTTGTACAGGCACAATCAACCACGGGATCAAGGCAAGAGTTATACTAGCAAGACAGGAATAGCCATCGCAATAGCAATCAAGATTATACATGTCATATCAGGTATACTTGTCATGTCAAGTACTTGTCTGGAGTGCGCCTCGACGGGCCACTATCAAGAATTATCAAAACGGGTTCATATTATCATGTTCAAGCCAAGTTATAGCACTACTAGAATAAGTCATATTAGTGACGCAATTAGCGACATTTTAATAACATTTTATTAAAACGTCGCTAACGTTTAAGGAAGTAGCGACATAATCTATAAACGTCGCAATACGTCACTATTACCAACGATCGGCGACGTTTTGCGACTCTATTTTAGAACGCTAACGTTTAGGTTATTTACAACTCTATTTTAGAACGCTTATCGAGGTGAGTTTCTAACTTAAGAAGAAAAGTCAATTTAACTTTGTATTGGGAAAAATCGTATTTTCCAATTTATTTGATAAAACTTTGTATTTCATTATATTATATTTAAAAATAATATTTTTTTTTAAATGAGGAAAAACGTGAAATTTTGTTTAAATAATAACTTGTAGTTTTTCCTAATTTATTTAATGTGAGAAAATAATATTAATTTTCTATAAAATAATTATTTTACTATTTTACATGTTTACGTCAACCACAAATCAGAAAAATAATAAAAACTACACTAACTTATTACAAAGCTACAGAAAATAATAAAAGCTGGGCTTATGCCCTTTACAGACTTTTATTACATGAATTTAAATAAGAAGAAAAACAATGGTTAGTCCTAAAATTTCCTATAATTTAATTATAAAATAAAATTAATAAATTAAAATATAACACGAGTCTCAGACTTTGGTCCAATCGTCAAAATAGCTAATGCCTCAACGTCCAGGCGAAGCCGATTTCGTTTGCACTTAGCCAGGGCCCATTGACCGATACGGTCGTCGCCCAAGAATCCAAAATATTAATATTTTTCTGAAATCCATTTTAAAGTTATTTTAAAAAATATAATTAAATTTTACGGAAAAATCCGGCAGCATTTCCTCTATTTTTGGTCAACCCAAAAACTGGGAAAGTGTGCCAAAATCTTCCTGCAAATCTCAAACCAGGGAAATACCCATAAATTCTATTCCACCACAATATTATTATAACTCACAAAATATATTTCCGAAGAATACTCGGAAAACCCGAAATTACTCGGAAACCCGAGAATTCACAAACCAACATAAAGATTAACTCCCAAAACCAATAGAACTAAATCCGAAGCAAAGCTATCAAGAAAACCACAGAACCTATCATTCTCCCAAACGAAACTATCCACAGAAAATATCCAACGAACTTCGGAATTTCCGAATTCGAATCGTTAACCGAATCCCGCAATGGGATCGAGGACCAAATCATCACTGACTACGAAACGGAAACGGGGAAAGCAAATATACCTGGGTTGCTCAACTAGAGCTCTCAGATGATAATAATAGAGAAATAGAACTCACGGACGGTGAATCGGCTCGAGACAACGCCTCATCGGGGTACGGCTGCGCTGGACAGCGGAATCCAGGACCGCGGTAAGCCACGGACAGTGGATCGGGGCACGAAAAATCAAATCGGGACAGCAAGCCGGGCACGAAAAAGTGCTGGACTTGAAACGGCGCTTGAAAGGCGACCGGATCGGGGCACGGGGTGCTGCGGCTCGGAGAGGAGCGGCGACGGAGCCGCTGGAAGGGGAACCGACGAGAGGGGTCGCGGGGAAACCGCGCCGGAGGAGATCGGGGCTGGCTGGTGGCGTGGCACCGGAAACGGCGGCGAGGGGGTCGCCGGACATGGGCGGCACCTGGGCGGGCTAAGCCGCGCGGATCGGAACACGGTCGCTGGAGTTGCGACGCGGTCGGAGTCGCCTGGGCGGGGCCGGCCTGGACTCGGGCGGAGGGCAGCGCTTGGGCCTGCGAGGAGAGTTCGACGGGGTGGCGCCGCGCAAGGTCGGCCGGGAGGAGTACGCCGGACTCGGGAACTGCGACGGAATCTCCGGCTAGGGCACGATTTTGGGGGTTAGGGATTTAGGGAAAGTGAGGGAAAAAAAATGGTGAGTGTGTGAGGATGGTGAAGGAGAATGGGGTTTTATAGGGAGAGGCCTGGGGGTTTCAGAATGAGAGAAGACACGACGGTTTTCGGGAGAGGAAGAGTGATGCCGGCGACTGTTACGAGACGAGGAAGGGCCGACGGGGAAAATTGGGGTCAGATCGATTATGAGAGGGAGTGAGCTGAGAGTTAATATTTTTTTTTTTAAAGAAATTTTCCTTAAAGAAATCTTTTCCTTTTCCTTTATATCATTTCTTCTCAAAAACTTGGTATCACATTATAGTTAATTTATAAAAATAATCCGAAAGTGGATTCGGGTTTGGAAATGGGTTCAAATTTCGGTGCGGGTTCAAAATGGGTTCAAGTCAGGTTAGGATCATCATTAAAATCCAGGAATATTAATCTTTCTAAATATATACAATTTTCCTAAATTAACATTTAATAATGATTTATAATAATAATAATTTCACTGATCTGACATTTATAATGATAAAATAAAATGATATTAATAATAATAGTAATAATTAAACTAATTTGTAAACAAAAATCGAGAATCTGAATTTGCGTGTTTCACAACCTTCCCTCCTTAAAAAAAATTTCGTCCTCGAAATTTAAGCTTTTAACCTCTGCTAGTAAATTCAAAAATTAATGAGTCATATCACTAAAATTTTAGTTCAATCACATATCGTATCAAACCCAATCAATTTATTTTTCTTGATTAACATTTCAAAGCTCAACTTCGAAATTCGAATTTGAACAATAATTCACAGATCCTATTCTTCAAATTTTTTTTAACTCAAATAATAAATAATAACTATTTATGCCAAAACCCAAAATCACCAATATCCTCAACTCCCCGAAATTTGGTTTTTCGCAAAATTTCAAAATTTTGAATCAAATCCAACCCTTAAACATTAAATTTAAATTTTAAATTCAATGCTCCAACCAAACTTTTAATTTTTAATCTTCAAATACAACCTTTAAATTTATATCTTGTAATATGTTGATAATCTTCTTAAAATCAAATTTAATCATACCACATCCCTCAAAACTTGTGATTTTACAAAATCGTCAATGTGCCATATTAATTCTTCAACTCTTTTATTTAAATAAATTCTATCCTTAAATTTTAATCCTACAAAGCTTCCACTTTCCACCTTAGAAAATATCAAATTTAAAATTTTACCCATCAATTCCAATTCCAGTAAGAAATCAAATCATAAGATCAAAATCTTTATTACTAATCCACAAAAATTTTATATCCTCACATACAAGTTTTTTTTTTTTTTAATTGGAATCCAAATATGCCATTTCTTGTATCCAAAAATTAACGTCTTCAAACATCAATTGGTGACTCGATCATAAAATCAAATCAAATCCTCAATAAATTTGTTTTTTTACTAATGTTAATTCGATGAATAAGTTTTTCTCCTCATTCAAATAAAAATAATTTTCTCAAAAGTTAAAATTCAATCTTGATCACATAATGCTTGTCTCCAAGAATTTATAGGACTTCCACAGATTTGATTTCCTCTTTAACCTAAAGTTCATCTATCTCAATTTCAAAATCCAAATTCAAACATCAAAAGATTCAAACACAACCTTCTCAAAGATTTAAATTTAATCATGGCTACTCTCTCTCCTTTAATAAAGCGCAAGATGATCATCTCAATATAATTATCCTGCCGCGAGGATCTATAAAATAGTTTTAAAAATAACATACCATAAGTTTTTAAATAATTCGTCAAACGAATACATCAAAAAAAAAACTTATTGTCATTTCACAAATCAAATTCCTACATAAAATAAATGAGAAAAATTTGTAAATAAATAAAAATCATACTTCAAAAACTTTGATAACCTTTAAATGGGATCCTTAAATCAAAATTTACTTTCAAAACTGAAATCATAACGTTTCATATATATCTCATATCTAGAGACAACTAATTTAAAACTTGAAGCCACATCACCAAAAATTTATTTGTGTTAATCTACCAAATTTAAATCCTCTTAATCTTTCAATTTCTACTCGACATGATATTCTTCCCTCAACTGGTAGATTTTATATTCAATCAATTACATTTTCGAAAATATTTAATCAAAACTCCTTGTGGCTTATCATTACAAAACTTTTTCTCCTTAAAATCAAAAGTGTTAACTCTTCAAAGTCAATATAAAATTTAATTCTAAGATGCATATGATATTATTACTCAAATAAGATCTTTTCCTTCATTAATTTTCACTAAACTCAAGTTCATATTATCTTTTATTGGCACCCTTCTATTCATACAATTCGTCATCCTCAATTATTTACATTTTAAATCCAATATTTCTTGTTTCGATTATCCTTTATAGGTAATTCACCATGCACCTTCCTAGAGTGCATCTCTATGCCTAACATTGACAACCCTTAATCTTCAATGTCAAATTATTCACAAACTTTCCTCGATACTAATCACTATTATACATTTTAACTCATATATATCCTATATATCATGCACTTCAAAAAAAAAAAATCCAAGCTATAAAATGTTCTAGGTTTACTTCATAAGGAAAAATCAGATTCGAGGCATGATTGATAAATATCAAGATAAAATGTAAACATGTTTAAAATCTTCTAGATAGAGTTTAGAATATTTTGTTGTGATCAAAATCATGAGTAAACATCGAGGTATAATTTAAAGTTCTAAACATGATAGAAAATATAGATGACTGTTCTTCTGAGATCAAGGAATTTATCAAAATATGTGTTTGAGATTCAAGAAACTGGACTAAAATCAAGAGGAGTATCTGTTCTTCGATTTCAAAGATGAAACGATCAACCTTGATTTGAATAATTGAGTCAAACACTAGATAAGATAGAAACATCACAGATTCGGATTAAGCAAGAAAAATCAATGAAAATATTCCTGACAAATCACTCAGAAAATACAAAAATTATTTTGAGAAGAATAATTCCATAACTAAGGAAAGTTGAAAATTTAAGAGAAGTTAAGTCTCATTGATTCAAGGAAATCAATTTAAAATTGTCTAGTAATGCCAAGAAATTAAATAGCTTTGGGACAACTAAAAATCTCCTTGACTAAAGGAAATTGAACAATAGAATGAAAAAATGTGATCAATTTTCTGACCGTTCCTGCTTCATGATCATAGAAGCTTTCTAGGCCTTGATTTAATCAAGAAATTGCATAGAGAGAGTAGGGTTTTATAATGAGCGGAGGAGGTCAACATATGAAAATATTCTCGATTTTTGGAAAACATAGGAGATAACAATATTGAAATTGAAATAACTCTTTTTAGGAGAATCATGAACTGAACTAATTCTTCTGGTAATAATTAACCTATATGGTTTAAATGATTCCAGAAGAATTTTGATTCAGGATTGATTCCGAGAAAGTTAGTCAAGGCAAAAGGTTGGATAATGGTTGTAGATATATATTGGGTAGATAAGAATTTATCAGGGTTGCTAAGAGAACATTAAAATTCTTCATAACAAACGAATCAAAATTCCAAATAAAGGTAGAGAAGTAAGATCTGATCAAATGAAGAAGTTAAAATTAGGTTTGATAAAGAAGAAGAATGAAAAATTCAATCTTATTCCAAAAAGAATATGAATCCCAAAGTATACTAGAACCTGAAAATTATGGTAGAAAAATAATCTCGAAAATCATGGGACACTCAAATGTATAATCAGCCTAATCTAGATAAGGTTTAGGTACAAACACAAACAAAGTATCCTACGAATCTATAAGCAGAAAAAAATAGATTTTTAAGTAAATAATTTTCGGCCATGGTGTATATCATCTAAGTGTTCTAGTTGTTTCTAAAGTATGTTTTCCTAAAGTCTCAACTATCCCTAGGTCAAGTTACAAAACTGCGTAATGTTCTAGACTAAGTTGACTAGACCAATTTACAAATCTGACCTGCATTGGCCACCACTAAAAATATGTCACGACCCGGTCCCAATTACTTGGATCGAATCGGATCATGCCAGCCTGTACCGTTGATGAGACGGCGGCAGTAAGCTGTATTCAGTAGTGAAACATATGCAGATAAAATTCTAACGATTATAAAATCTTTTATTCAATTTAAAAATTTTGAAATACAACAACTATTAATTACAACAATTACATTGATTACTAAATAAATTATTATCCAGCTCTACTGTTCTTGGGTTCCTGGTTCTGCGGTAACAGGCATCAGATCTTCAACGACTCAAACACCTAAAAATGTTGATCTCCAGTCATGAGGGAGCAAAGTACAAATTCATGATATTTTAACAATTGAAATTAATAATAGAATTATGCACTTTTAAACAATTTTGAAATCAACAATTTAAGCAGTTACAGTTTTAAAACAGTTACAGTTCTGTGATGTGAATAGGCAATAAAATATGACCGGCTTGGGTTTGTTACAGTAAAGGATATGGGATTTGTTACAGTATGGTCATACTCATTACACTATTCCCCCAGTCCCCAATAGTTACAATAGTTACAGTCAGTGCTCTCAGAGAGAGTTCCGTGTTGTATCGTGGTTTAAACTTGCATTAAAACAATTATTAAATAATTGTTATCTACCACAAAAATGTACTTGCCTCAAAAATAATTTGACTGGATTCGATTGTTGATTCCGGGATGATGCTAGTACAGTCCTTGAAACCCTACAATTGAGAATTCCTGACTTATCACCAATATTCAATCCATATCTAGGTGTGCTAGTTACAATCTCTAGTATTTGACCTAATCAAATTTTAGGTTATTTACAACTCTATTTTAGAACGCTTATCGAGGTGAGTTTCTAACTTAAGAAGAAAAGTCAATTTAACTTTGTATTGGGAAAAATCGTATTTTCCAATTTATTTGATAAAACTTTGTATTTCATTATATTATATTTAAAAATAATATTTTTCTTTAAATGAGGAAAAACGTAAAATTTTGTTTAAATAATAACTTGTAGTTTTTCCTAATTTATTTAATATGAGAAAATAATATTAATTTTCTATAAAATAATTATTTTACTATTTTACGTGTTTACGTCAACCACAAATCAGAAAAATAATAAAAACTACACTAACTTATTACAAAGCCACAGAAAATAATAAAAGCTGGGCTTATGCCCTTTACAGACTTTTTTTACATGAATTTAAATAAGAAGAAAAACATTGGTTAGTCCTGAAATTTCCTATAATTTAATTATAAAATAAAATTAATAAATTAAAATATAACACGAGTCTCAGACTTTGGTCCAATCGTCAAAATAGCTAATGCCTCAACGTCCAGGCGAAGCCGGTTTCGTTTGCACTTAGCCAGGGTCCATTGACCTATACGGTCGTCGCCCAAAAATCCAAAATATTAATATTTTTCTGAAATCCATTTTAAAATTATTTTAAAAAATATAATTAAATTTTACGAAAAAATCCGGCAGCATTTTCTCTATTTTTGGTCAACCCAAAAACTGGGAAAGTGTGCCAAAATTTTCCTACAAATCTCAAACCAGGGAAATACCCATAAATTCTATTCCACCACAATATTATTATAACTCACAAAATATATTTCCGAAGAATACTCGGAAAACCCGAAATTACTCGGAAACCCGAGAATTCACAAACCAACATAAAGATTAACTCCCAAAACCAATAGAACTAAATCCGAAGCAAAGCTATCAAGAAAACCACAGAACCTATCATTCTCCCAAACGAAACTATCCACAGAAAATATCCAACGAACTTCGAAATTTTCGAATTCGAATCGTCTAACCGAATCCCGCAATGGGATCGAGGACCAAATCATCACTGACTACGAAACGGAAACGGGGAAAGCAAATATACCTGGGTTGCTCGGCTAGAGCTCTCAGATGATAATAATAGAGAAATAGAACTCACGGACGGTGAATCGGCTCGAGACAACGCCGCGCCGGGGTACGGCTGCGCTGGACAGCAGAATCCAGGACCGCGGAAAGCCACGGACAGCGGATCGGGGCACGAAAAATCAGATCGGGACAGCAAGCCGGGCACGAAAAAGTGCTGGACTGGAAACGGCGCTTGAAAGGCGACCGGATCGGGGCACGGGGTGCTGCGGCTCGGAGAGGAGCGGCGACGGAACCGCTGGAAGGGGAACCGACGAGAGGGATCGCGGGAAAATCGCATCGGAGGAGATCAGGGCCGGCTGGTGGCGTGGCGCCGGAAACGGTGGTGAGGGGGTCGCCGGACATGGGCGGCGCCTGGACGGGCTGAGCCGTGCGGATCGGAACACGGTCGCCGGAGTTGCGACACGGTCGGAGTCGCCTGGGCGGGGCCGGCCTGGACTCGGGCGGAGGGCAGCGCTTGGGCCTGCGAGGAGAGTTCGACGGGGTGGCGCCGCACAAGGTCGGCCGGGAGGAGTACGCCGGACTCGGGAACTGCGGCGGAATCTCCGGCTAGGGCACGATTTTGGGGGTTAGGGATTTAGGGAAAGTGAGGGAAAAAATGGTGAGTGTGTGAGGATGGTGAAGGAGAATGGGGGTTTTATAGGGAGAGGCCTGGGGGTTTCGGAATGAGAGAAGACACGACGGTTTTCGGGAGAGAAAGAGTGATGCCGGCGACTGTTGCGGGGAGAGGAAGGGCCGACGGAGAAAATTGGGGTCAGATCGGTTATGAGAGGGAGTGAGCTGAGAGTTAATAAATTTTGTTTTTTAAAGAAATTTTCCTTAAATAAATCTTTTCCTCTCCTTTATATCATTTCTTCTCAAAAACTTGGTATCACATTATAGTTAATTTATAAAAATAATCCGAAAGTGGATTCGAGTTTAGAAATGGGTACGGATTTCGGGTGCGGGTTCGAAATGGGTTCAAGTCAGGTTAGGACCATCATTAAAATCCAGGAATATTAATCTTTCTAAAAATATACAATTTTCCAGAATTAACATTTAATAATGATTTATAATAATAATAATTTCACTGATATGACATTTATAATGATAAAATAAAATGATATTAATAATAATAGTAATAATTAAACTAATTTGTAAACAAAAATTGAGAATCTGAATTTGCAGGTTTCACACCCTTGGCCTCCGGCGACCCCCTCCCCCCTCGGCGACCCTCCCCCCTCGGCCCCCGACCCTCCGCGACCCGGCTCGGCGACCCTGCTCCCACCGGCAACCCCGTTCACCCTCATCTCCAGCTCCCCACCGGCGACCCCCTGCCCCCTCGACGACCCGCTCCTCCGGCCCCGACTAGGTAAACCCTAACCTAAATGTTAGTTCTGTAGACTGATACGATTCTTACATTATTTATGTATTTATATAAATAGGCTATATAATTGAATGTTATATGTTGTTTGGGAGTTTGGGTGAGTTCTGAGTTAGGGTTTGCTTTTGAGTTTGATTTCCAGGTTGAGTTTGTGAGTCTATGAGTTAGCTTGGGTTGTAGTTCAGTTCAGTTTGTGGGTTTACATACCAGTTTGGGATAAGTTTGGGTTTACAGTTTCATATATATAGTATATGTAGGTATTGTTGGGATATGAGTTATTCTATATTTATGAGAGGATATATATATATATATATATATATATATATATATATATATATATATATATATATATATATATAATTGTATATATATGGTATACATATGTGCTTGACCTAGTGTACCTTAGCCTATACCCTGAGATATCTATAGGATTACCTAGAAATGAACCCAATAGGCTAATTGAACTTGTGGACTAGAGTTTGACCAAAACCCTAGCTAGTAAGTCTACTACCGATATCGTCGATACCAATACTCGTAGGAATAGTCCGATACCGATTCCCATACCTATATGTTGTTGCTCAAGCAGTTTACAGCTATAAATGCGTAAGTGCAACATGAAAATCTCATCTGTTAAATATGTTACCTAAGAGCATCATTAGTAAGGGCAATTCACTACTACAGTGTATAGAGTATCCTAGAAGTGTAGGTATGATTAGTATATCGTATTATATAGAGTGTATATAGTATCCTTTCGGTTTATAAGAGTTACTTCACTCATTTTGTCAAGACAAGTAAACTTTTTAAATGTTGACGGTATATATATCGTCAAAATTTGGTTTTGCCTTGTTGCTACAAGCAGTTGCCTGTATTTTGTCTTATAAGTTAGCCTTTGGCCTATGCTTGAGCAGTGTGGACTTCTAGGTTAGGGTGTTAGTTCATGATTAGCATTATTTAGATATTATTTTCAGTTAAAGGGTTAGTTTAGATTAGGATATTAGTTTATGTTAGAAGGAATATGAGAGTTAGTAGATATTAAAGTAGGATATTAATTTATTAGTTATGATAGATAGTTTGAGTTAGGATACTGCTCAAGCACAGGCCAAAGGGTCGATATTGGATATTAATTTAAAAAGTTTTACCTTTCTTGACAAACTGGGTGAAGTAACTCTTGTAGACCCAAAGGCTCGATATTGGACAGTTGGGATGAGTATCAGAATCGGTATCGGATTAGTATTGACCGTATCGGATTAGTATCGACCGTATGTACTTAGTGTCGTGTACTTCTACAAGTACAATTATACCTCGACCGTATGTACTTAGTATCGACCGTATCGGATTAGTATCGGTCTATCGGATACGACACTTTGATACAAGACAGTTGTTTTAGTTCCAACACAGTTGTTTTTATTTTTTCCTTCAAATTTTTTGTTTGTAATATATGGAATGAATGAACATTTTATGTTGCACTCCCATATCTAATCTACCTTAACATTCATTCACTGACTGCAATGTGCATGTATCTATCTTACAGAATTATCCTCAATTGGATATGGATATGAATTACTACTTACGGAATCGTTCGTAGATGTACAACCGTCATCCTGATGACATGTGCGGTGTGCGGGATGAATTCATAGAGGATGTACAGCAGTTCCTGCAGTTTGCCAAGGCGTTCCCTCAGTACATGGATATGGTACCAAAATTAAGTGTCCGTGTGTGAGATGTCGCAACTTGAAATATTACCCAGAAGTGGAAGTCACGTATCATTTATACTCGAGGGGTTTCATGCCGAATTACTATCATTGAAGCGCGCACGGAGAACTTGTGTCTTTAGCATCGGAGTATGAGCCTTATGTGGATATCCACAACAACGCTGCTTACGACGATGGGTTGGTGAACATGATTTTTGACGCGGCGGGGCCTAGTTTCGATCCGGATGATCATGATGCACCCGAGGAGGCACCGAACGCCGATGCTGCACAGTTCATGGAGTTTCTGGAGAATGCAAGGACTCCATTATATCCTGGTTATGAGGATCATTCACCGTTGGAGGTGGTTACAAGATTGTTGAGCATCAAGTTCGATTTTAACATGTAGCAAGATTACTACAACCGTCTTATGAAGTTGCTTATAGAAATATTGTTTGAGCGTGCTAAGTTGCCTAAAGACTTCTACCGGTCTAAGAGGATGGTGAGATCGCTCTGGATAGGATACGAAAAAATCGATGCATGTCGCGACGGGTGCATGTTGTACTACAAAGACGACAAGGATGAAGACGCCTGCAGATTTTGTAGTGCCGATCGCTGCAAGGGCAGTGGTAGAGGAAAGTCTATCGGTGCCAGGAAGCCTACCGATTCGATGCACTACCTGTCGTTGACGCCGCGGTTGCAGCGGTTGTTTATGGTGAAGGAAACTGCAGAAAACATGAGTTGGCATAAGCGGAAGCAGACCGAAGGAGTGTTGGATCACCCATCTGATGGAGAAGCATAGAAGCACTTTGATCGAGAGTATCCAGATTTTGCTTTTGATCCGCGTAATGTCAGATTGGGTCTATGCTCCGACGGTTTTACCCCATTCAGACTTTCGGGATCATAATATTCGTGTTGGCCTGTGATCGCTACTCCGTACAATCTACCGCCTTGGATGTGCATGAAGACTCCGTATATGTTCCTCACCGTTATTATCCCAGGTCCGAACAATCTAAAAAGGAACATCGATGTGTATTTACAGCCATTGATTGATGAGTTGAATCAGCTGTGGGAAGTAGGTTCCAACACGTACGATGTATCTAGAAAACAAAATTTTCAGATGCGGACAGCACTTATGTGGACCATCAACGACTTTTCGTCCTATGGTATGTTATCTGGATGGAGCACACATGGTCGTCTTTCATGTCCATATTGTATGGACCGTACTAAGGCTTTCCGTTTAAAATACGGAGGCAAACCGTGCTTCTTCGATTGTCATCGACAATTCCTGTCGAAGGATCATCCGTACCGGAGGAACATGAATGCTTTTCGTGCTAGAGTTGTGGAGAAGGCTAATCCTCCGCCAAGGTGGCCCGGATGCACGATATGGGAAGAGGTAAAAGACTTACCAAGAGTTATTGAAGAGCCTGCTATGGGCTACAAGTGTGACGGATTTGGTCGCACTCATAACTAGACGAAAAAGAGTATATTTTGGGATATGCCATATTGGAGCACCAATCTGATTAGACATAACCTTGATGCCATGCATATCGAGAAGAATGTGTTTGACAACAGAATTAATACTGTAATGGATGTAAAGGGGAAGACGAATGACAATCCAAAGGCTAGATTGGACTTGGAAGAAATATGTAGACGTCCTGCATTATATTTGATAGAGGACGGGAATGGAAAGTTGAAGCAGCCTAAGGAAATTTTCTCACTGGAAAAGAAGGATAAAGTGAGACTTTATAGGTAGATTCAAGGTCTAAAATTTTCAGACGAGTATATTTTGAACTTGAGAAGATGCGTCGACCTCATGGAGAACAAACTGACATGTATGAAGAGCCATGATTGTCATGTATTCATAGAGAGGTTAATTCCGATTGCATTTCGGGAATTCTTACCCTCGGTTGTTTGGGATCATTGACCGAGCTTAGCATATTCTTCAGAGATCTTTATTCTAGTAAGTTGCTCGTCGATCGTATAGAAAAGCAGGAAAACGATATTGCGGTAACACTGTGCAAGCTCAAGAAGGTATTTCCTCCTGGATTCTTCGACTCTATGGAGCATTTGCCAATTCATCTTTCCTACAAGGCACGTGTTGGTGGGCCCGTTGGTTATCGGTGGATGTACCCATTTTAGCGACATTTGAACCACCTAAAGAGGAAGGTGAAAAACAAGGCTCGGGTCGAGGGTTCTATTTGTGAAGCCTATATTCTTGAGAAGATTACAAACTTCTGCTCGACGTATTTCAAACCTCATATTGCTACGAATAGAACGAGGGCTCCGAGAAACGACGACGGTTATCAAGAATCTAATAATGGAATACTGAAAGTATTCAATGCGTCCGGAAAGCCTTCGAGAAAAATGAAGAAGAGATATTTGAATGACGAAGAGCTAAGGGCTGCTCAGTTGTATGTATTACTCAATTGCGATGAGGATGAAGTGGAGAAGCTAGAGGGGTAAGTAATTAATGATAATTTTATGTCATCTTAATGTAATAGTATAAGCTAATATTATTATACTAATCGGCGGTTGCTTCGTTGTTTTTCAGCACATATAATGCTGAGTTGAGGTCGGTTAGACACTACCTAACAGACGAAGCATTAGAACAAGAAATGAGACATCATTTTCTATCTTGGTTGAGCGAATATGTAAGCAGCCCGGTAATTACTGGCCTCTTTTAATGCAATTGCACAATAAATAACTTACTATCTCTTCTTTGGTATTCAGGTCGATCGTCTAATTTCATCCGAGATTGAATTAATAAGAACTCTTGCCAAGGGACCAATTACTTTTGTTAAAATATGGCCAAGTTACTGTGTCAATGGCTTTCGGTTCAAGTCGACAAATGCTACGATCAGAGACAGCTTCCTGGATCTTGATTCCACGAAAAACAGTTGTTTGTGTATCAAATCTTTGAACTACAAAGACGTCAATCTAGGAAGTGATTTCTTTGGCATCTTACGAGAGATTGTGGAGTTGACGTATAATTATGGCAGAGAACCTACAAAGATCGTGTTGTTCAAGTGTGAATGGTTCGATCCGACTGAAAATCAAGGTTGGAAAATTGACACGCATGGTCTTGTGGGTATAAACTACAAGCGTAAATTTCAAGGCTACGAACCATTTGTCCTAGCAACTCAAGCTCAGCTCGTGTACTTTACAGCTTATCCGAGACGGGGAGCAACGAAGTCTGAATGGTGGGCAGTATGCAAGACTAAAGCTAGAGATACTTTTGATGTTGACGAAAAAGCTTATCAGGAGGACGAGCTACCTCTTGTAACCAATATTGTTGATGTGGACTCCATGGAAGTTACGCATTATACGACACATAATGTAGAAGATGTAGAATTATCCGACGAGGAAGACAAAGCCGACGAAAGCGAAGATGAAAGTGAAGATGAGGAGGAAGATGAGGTCGAGGAAGACGAACAAGATAATTATTTTGAAGATGATTGAGAGAGGCGTACTTTCATTTTCTTATTATGTAGAGTTGGTTATTATCTAGTCTTGGTTATTATCTGAATGTACTATCTAGACTTAGATGTTTCTTGTAGAATGTACTATATGAACTTAGATGTTTCTTGTAAAATGTATCATTATATGTACTCTTGGTTATTATCTTGTCTTTGTTGCACTTTTATATTTTTAGTCTCTATTATTTGTTGTCTTTGTTGTATCTCATCATATGTTGTTATCAGGCATGACAGGTCGTCGAGGATCGTTCCGCATTTTCGGCCGACATGGGGCACGGGGTACTGATACTGGCAGAGGAAAGGGTACTCCTTCGGTACCTACTGGTGGTACTGCTAGAGGACGGAGTTCTTCTTCGGTACCTCCTACTGGTATCGGCTCTGGATCCTCGTCGCCCAGTACTCCTGTGTATCGGACAGTAGCTCCGCCCGTCACGATGCTACGGGACATATCTCCTGGGACGAGTAGTTCCAGGCCTGAGACTGCTCCCGAGAGTAGCATTCCTCCTACTGATACGACGATGGAGAAAGATGAGCAGATGGAGGAGACTGCACCGGTGGCCGACCAGTATCAGGCAGATGATGCCTGCGCACCTCCGGAGGAGACGAGGACGGAGATCTCGGTCGACGGTACAAAGTAAGTATTTTGGTTTATTATTTTTTCTGTTTTTATCATAAATTAATTTTTCTTATTAATATAATATGTCTGTATAGATATCGTCCCCCGTTGGTACAGAGACGCCTAGGCCAGCTCCTGAGGCAAAATTATGGGGGTCCTTGGATAAACTACTCGGATACTCCGGAAGATAGGAAGGCCTACTGGTTTGCGTGCTTCAAGGTTAAAATAGATTTGCTTTTAATATGAATCATTTGATTTATGCATATTATATATTACTGAAAATTATTTGGTTTGCGTACTCTTCTAGGATATGTTTTTCTATCCACCGCACCGGGCCGAGCTGATCGAGGGGATGTTTCCTGCTGTCACTGCTAAGCTGATCCGCGACGCTATCAATGATCAGAAGGCTCGTGATCGTGTCGGAAAGCCGATCAAAGGTTGGATCACCCCTGATCAGTGGGATGCGATAAAGGCTCGATTCAACGAGCCAAGGTACAAGAAAAAGTCCGAGAAGGCCAAGGCGGCTAGGCAGCATGCCTCGAAGTGGTGCGGTGGGTCGATTCCGATGACGGAACATTTCTGCCATCTGGTACGTATTTTTCTTTCAGAAATATTATTTTAATATAAATCCGATAAATTATTACTAAGATAATATATTTAATTACAGGTAAGGAAGGTCGATAACGTCGGCATGGTGACCGTCTTTCTGGCCACCCATCGGAAGGACGAAGCCCTTATTGACGAGAGAGACGTGCAAGCCTATGCAAGTATTAAATACTATTTGTTAGTTATATTACTTCGTGTTAATTTTATTATAACTTAGTAAATATGCATACAAATAAATATTCATGTAGTTAGTAATAATAAGTAATTAATTAGAAATTAGAAATCATAGAGTACTATCCATACTTTCTAGGCCGAGTATCAGAGGCTTGGGGACCGGACGGCTGCTAATGCACCTACGACGGGAGAGGCCGGTACTTCCTCGCAGCCCACTCAAGCTCCATCGGCGGACGAGCTGTGGATGACCGCCGCTGGTGGCCTCCGTAGGGGTACGTACTACGGTACAGGATCCTATGGCGCCCTAGTTGCGATCCAGTCCTCTAGGGCATACCCCGCTAGTGTGCATGGTCCACAGCCGTCCCAGGAGTCTGCCCGAGTCCACCAGATGATGGAGACTCTCCGGGACGAGCTGCTACGACGGATTCAGGACCAGTCTCAGCACCGGTCGGATGAGCCTGCGCTTATAGCACGATTGGATGCGCTCGACCGCAGCATTATGGAGCTCCGGCATGTGACTGAGAGGACAGAGCGGAGCATCACCAATCTTAGAGCGTCGACGGAGTGCAGCGTATCAGATCTGCAGGAATCACAGATGACCATGGGCGAGAGGCTGAGATTGGTGCATGATTCGGTGGCTGATAGCAGTGGTAGAATGTTATCTACCATGGATTCATACCACGAGCGACTTGCAGCGTTGGAGCGTTATCGTCCTCCGAGTGCGCCTTCATAGTCGTCGACTCCGTCGGCGCCACTGCCTTCTTTATCGACACCGACTCCACCGACATCACTACCTTCTTCATCGGTGTCGATTTCAAAGGAGGACTATGAGTTTTTCTTATCCCTTCGTCGCGGCGCGCCCCTACTGCTCCAGATCCCCAGTTGTCCGAGTTAGGACTGTTTGTATTGAGTGTTTCAGTACTTGTTTTTTCTTTGTATTTGTTTGTGACACTTGTTTGTTGGTTGCATAGATACATTGGTTATTGGTTGTGTAGACCCATGACGATTTGGATATTGGTTTATATATGTTGTGTGGACTATAGTTATTTTATATTATTCGTTACATTTGGATGTTAATTTACCGATGTTGAGTGTTCTACCGAAGGGGTCGGCGAACCCAGGAATAAAATTTGCTTGTGTATTGTGTTTCAGATTAAACTGCAGGGAGAAAATAATTCTGTAGAAAAACTGTATACTGTAATTTATTCTTTTTCAAATTTAGCGACGTCTACCGACGTTTACTGACGCTTTTCGACGGCACATTGCGTCGGTAGACATCGCTAAAATGGCATATATTGCCAGTTTATCGACGTATAGCGACGTCATTTTCGTCGATATGTGTCGGTAAACATCGGTAGACGTCGCTAAATATCCCAGGATTTTACCTCATTTTACTAGAATATACCGACGTACAGCGACATCACAAAATGTCGGTACTATATACCGATGCATAGCGACATCAGAAAACGTCGATAATTTTTCCAGGGAATACCAACGTATAGCGACATCATAAACGTCGCCAGTTCATCGACGAAATAACGGTAAACGTCGGAATATTACCGACGTATCTTTGCGTTGGTAAACGTCGATGTTGGCGACGATCAGCGACGTCTTTCCAAACAACGACTAAGGTTTCCGCGACAAGAGGAAGACGTCGCTAAATACGTCGCTACAATGGTTTAGCGACGTCATTTGGTGTTTTAGCGACGTCTTTAGGCGTCGCTAAAGTGCCTTATTCTGGTAGTGTAGTTCAAGTCGAGCTCAAATCAAGTCAAGCTCGTGTCATAGCCAAGTCATATCGTGCTCAAGTTCAATAATAGTCAAGTCATACCATGCTAAGATCGTGTCAAAGCCCAGGGTACTTGCAGGTAGTTACGAAACATATAAAAAAATGGCGCCAGGATGGGCCAGGGTGGTGCTAGGCCAGCATGGGCACCAGACAACTTGGGCGCCAGCAAGCATGGGCACCAGGGCCAGCATGCGCCTATATGTACCTTGGCCATGAGGCACTAGCGACAGCATACGCCTGGGCCAAGAGGTGCCAGGGCCAGCATGCGCTAGCATGTGCCTGCATGCACCTGGGCCAAGAGGTGCCAGGGCCAGCATGTGCTAGCATGCGCCTAGGACAAGAGGCGCCCGGGCCAGCATGCGCTTGGGCCAAGAGGCACAAGGGCCAGCATGCGCCAGCATGCACCTGGGCCAAGAGGTACTAGAGCCAACATACGCCAGCATGTGCAAGCATACGCCTGGGCCAAGAGGTGCCAGTGCCAGTATGTGCCAGCATGCACATGCTCTTGTGCAAGCCTCCAATTTTTCATGTAAATCCATGAACTAAAAGGCCGTAAATCACACAAAATAAGTCAAAATTGGGACTTCCAAGGGTCTAAATTTGGTAGAATTAAATTTTCTATAACACAGGACCATTAGATCTCGAAAATATTAAAAATTTGAGAGATCAAACCAAAAAAATTGAGAAAACTACAAACTTGGCTCTATAAAAATCCCTCCATCAAAACCAAAAACTCTAAGTTCTAAAGAGGCTTAGAATCTAGCAAAGAAGAAGATAGAACATTAAAATTTGAGATCCTTCATGAAGCAAGTTGTACTTGCCTAGGACTTGGTAGGTGGAAGGAATTGTCACGACCCGCACCCACTTTTCGGACGCGAGCTCGTGAGCAGGCCACCTATAACGCCCTAGTCCCAAAAATACGTAGGGCTAGGAACGTAATCATGCCAGCTGCACACATACGAAGTATACTCCAATATATGGAACTATCGTATGTATACATAAGCTGTAAAGTATAGAAAGCCACGACACTAATCTCATCCACAAATAAAGAAGAAAGAATTTATAATAACTTATGAATTATTGTTTACACAAGTCTTTGGGCGGAGACAAATCCACTTCCAATAAAGAGAGAATACAAAATTTAGAAATTGTCGAGCGATGTAAAGACGACTCAAGTGCAATCATCCTCGATAGAAGAGAGCAAGTCATGGCCTTGGCTAGAGCAACTGTGCAACATTACAAAAGCACACCTGAAAAAATTACCAGGTCCTCAGAGGGACGTAACAAGACACATAATATTATGCCATAAAATGAATATAGTTAGCTCAACAAAAAATTGCATATGTCTAAACAGATAAAGGTCCTTAACCATTCTATGTGAAAATGTACTTTCAAGACAACGTTCCACACAAAGAAATCCGAGACTAGAAATACGACGCGTTAGCGTTTCAACCGAGGTACTAGTGGCATCT
Organism: Iris pallida; assembly: GCA_029216955.1. Lineage (NCBI taxonomy): Eukaryota > Viridiplantae > Streptophyta > Magnoliopsida > Asparagales > Iridaceae > Iris > Iris pallida. Next base: position 4,183,965 of record JANAVB010000198.1, on the reverse strand, counting down.
AGAGAAAAATAAATAAATGCACGACACACTAGTCTCCCGGGTGAGTCACTAATGGCAGCTAGAGGAAAGTAAATATACGGCACATTTGTGTTTCAACCGAGGCACTAGTGGCATCTAGAGAAAAGTAAATAAATACACGGTACACTAGCTCTCGGCTGAGTCACAAATGGCAGCTAGAGAAAAGTAAATATGTGAAAGTCCCTGTGCCTAATAACTGTCTTCTCCTCCCCATGCACTACTCGTGCTGCATCCACACCACGGTATTTCTAATAACCGCTAAGTCTTCTAGGCAATTATATTAGCAGTTATATCCTAACGCTCGTCCTGTACACGCCGATGTCCGGTCAGTGCGCAAGTCTGAATCTATATGAGATACGTGACATCGTGGCACATAGGTGTCGGGCCAATGAATGCGGCACAAACAAAGGTGCTCCCTTAACTCTAGGCCAAATGCATAAAGAAAACTAAAGTATAATAATTTACAACTACATATGGTTTTGAAAGAACAAAATAAAAACATGCATGATATTGAGCAAAAAATTTAAACAGTAAAGGCAAGATGTCTTGTCTGATGTCCGAGTGAGGTAAGATGATGTCCTGGCGATGAATCAACAACAGCGCATAAAGAGGAAGGTGTAGGAACAACTTCGGATGCTGAAAATAGTCTATTATCTAATTATAATTAATACTGCACCTATTATATTTATTTAATAAATTCTAAAGTTAGGATATGGTATAGGTTTTTGTATCAGCTTTCCGAAAAACTAAACGGATCACATTTTCGTTTTCGGAATCTCCCGAAATCGCAAAAATACAGAAACACATTATTTTTTGGACACTAGATACTCAAACAGTTTTTCAAAAATTTACAAAACAAATTTTGTCAATTAAAATATGATTTTGGAAATCTTACCTCGATACGCTTCTTTTAAAAAAACTGAGGCAAAACAAAGTTCGGAGCTAGGAGATATCGTCGTTCCAAGTTGCTCTTGCTGCTAAAAAGCGGGGCTGAATTCTAATGACGAATTTTAGAGTTTCTATTGGACTAAAAATAATTTCGAATTATGGCTGATAGAAGGAAGATGTATTGGGTTTATATAGGTATTTATTTCAGATTTATCTCCTAAATTAGATAGGATATGATTTAAATAAATTGGATTTTGCTTTGTTATGATAGGATATAGATAGAGATGCTTTCCTATTAGACTTAGGATTATGATTAACTTAAAATATAATTCATATTTATCTAAATTATCTATAACTTTATTTGAAATTACTATAGATAATAAATAAAGTTAATATTTATTTAAACAACCTTAATCTAATCTCAGTTATACAAGCTGAAATATTTAATATTAAATTGACATTTATTCTATATTATGTAAATAGTGTATAATATAAGTAACATGTAAAAAGTAATAAAAGTTATGAAATAATTCCTAAAATTTTGAGAAATATTGTATAATATAGTTTAGATCCTTAATGTACTAGAAAAATAGCTTTATATGTTTGTATACTAAGTTCACTAATGAGCATTATACTAAATATATGTAAAATAATACAAATTATATAATAAGTCAATAAATAGTTATTTAAAAATCCAAAAATTCAACAAGTATTTATTTTGAAAAAATCAGGGGGTTTACAAAAGTCTTATCTAGATAAGGACTAAGAAGAGTTTTAATTCCCCTTGGATTTTCTACTATTTAATTCAAATTGATTTAAAAGTAACTCAATCAAATATAATCCAATACAGATAGATTTTACCTCTAATTTAAACTATATTTAAATAACTTAATATTTTTTTCCCACTTAAAGCACCATAATTAATTACATATTAAATCAACCCATATTTAATATACGTTTTTCGAAATAATATATTAATGATAATAATTAATTTCGAAAATACAAATATATATACACTCGCATGTAAAAATAATACTTACATAAAATACAGTTTTTTTAAATTACTAGTTATACTTGTACCATAAAATAAAGTGGCCTTTTTTAAAATAAAAATAAAGTTTGGCAATCCTCGGCGCGACGTATTTACAACTTCAAATAATATAAAATATTTATCGTCTATTATTTTGAAATATTTTCTACATCTATATAATTAAAATGTTTTATAAAAATATGTACTTCGTACTTATTCGTACTTGACGAGAAATTTACGAAACACAAACTCGTACCCGACGTACAAATACGAAGTACAAAAATCAATACCATATTTATTAAATAAATCATAGTAGAAATCAGAGGTTTTACATCCTACCCAACTTATAAGAATTTTGTCCTCGAAATTTAGGAATAGCTAGGGTATGGGAGATAGAAAGTGTTCATCAATACCGAAATACGATTAAATTTTTGGATGAGGCAAAGAAACGACGTTCGACATAAACATGCATTGGAAGATCATGATTTTGATATTTATAAAAATACCTCATGGTTATGGAATTGAAGAAGGGTCACTTGTTAAGGTAATAAAATTATGATAATACGAATTAGAGAATAGAAAGGAATTGAGTAGGTCAAAGAAAATAATTTAGACATTTAGGAGAGATGGTTTCTTGAGCGAATATAGTCGTCTAGGATTAAGGTATGGTTAAGAAAATGATTTGAATCATTTTCAAGTTTCGAGAACAATTAGAAGGTTGCGATAATGAATCTAGGGTAGAGGAAAAAGGTAACTCAAGATGGGGATATTGTCACATTAGTTGGTCAGTGGTTAACTATCTTGGTAATAGATGGTGGGCAACTAAGGGATATCAAGTACGAGTGTTTGTCTTTCTAATATAGGCAAAAGACGAAAATAATAAAGAGTTCGAAGAAGATATTATCGAATACGAATAAGTGGTTCAAAGATGATTGAAAATTTTCAAAAAGAATTGCCAAGGCAGTCGCGGATGGAATTCTAGAGGTCAAGTTTAACTATGTCTCCATCCACGTCGAACAAGATATGAAAGGCGAACCAAAGTACACTAGGTTGTGTAGGATCGTTGAGCACCTCTAGAGGGGGGGTGAATAGAGTGCGTGTGTGCAGCGGAAATAAAATCACCAATTTAAAAAATTTAAACTATGGCAATGATGTAAGAGCAGTAAGTAAAGATAGGAGATTCAAACTCAGTAACACAGCGATGTATACTGGTATCCCTCTGAGAGGACTAATCCAGTCTCGAGTACTCTTGCTCGATGTTAATCCACTAAAGGCACAAGCTTTAACTGAGTGCTTGCAACTCTTACACCACCGTGCTTGTTGACGAGTGCACGACCAACTCCAACATACACCGTGCTTGGTGACGAGCGCACGACCAGCTCCACAACGAGAACTTGTTGTTGAAACTTGACGACCTCTTTACAACTCTGAATAACCAAAAGACTTCTAAATCAATCTGATAGTACTGGCTTTTGGCTAAGAGAAGTATAGGTGAGATTTGAAACTTTTAGATCACTAGAAAACACTTGAATGAATAGAGAAGAGAATGAAGAATGAATTGATGATTTGAAGTGAAAAGTTCTTCTCTATTTATAGGTGTTTTCACCAACCGAACTCGGGCAGAACTCGGACAGAGTTCGGATGCAAATATCTCGTAAAATAGACGTTGCTCGCAGATTTGGAGGCAACTAAAATTTGAATACAAACTAACCGAACTCGGTCAGAGTTCGGACCGAACTCGGGCCGAACTCGGCTTAGAGTTCTGTCAGGAGATATTTAAAAATCTTTTGTAAAAATAGTTTTCAAACATGTTTTTGGTTATTTGTAAAATCATTTAAAAAGGAATATTTTCGAAATACATTTTTGAAATATTTGTAACCGAAAGTAAGAAAGGGTAAAGAGGTTTTTGGGAATGAGAACAATTTTAACCCTAAGCCAGTATTACCATAATTGATTTTACAAAGAAATTCCTAGACTCAATAAAATGTAAAATACAGAATAAAAGTAGAAAAGAGTCTTCAGAAATTTTGATGACTTTGACGCTTGGATTTATGCAGTACATCGTTCGTTGAATAAAATTTCATGCATCCTGAAATGATTAGCAGCATTTTCTATATTTTGTGTATGGACTAAAGTATAAGTTGATTATCGAAATCGGGTGTGACCATGGAATGGGCCAACAATCTTCCCCATTTTGATAATTGACAAACTTGAGTCTATACCAAAATATATTTATATAAAATAGAACAAAATATTAAAATACCTGAAAAATTTTTGTTGGTTTTGAATTTGTGTTGTATATGCGCTTTGCGATGATATTTTTTTGGGTAAACTCTTTTTCTCCCCCTTTGTCAAGTAGCCAAAATGAATAGGCTCCCCCGTAAATCATGAAGCCAACAATAGAATAGACAAGACAAAGTGAAGTAAAAGAAACAATCACAGCATAGACAACTGGAATGAAATGAACTATCATAAAAAGTATTCTACTAGAAAGCCAAATAATACAGCTGATAAATGTCTAACTAAAGCAGTTTAGACATAAAAAAAGAAAAAATACTACATAAACTGCATCAAACTAAACAAAACTAAATTCACTATCCCATGGCTGAATCCACATCACATCGCTGCGTCGTCCGTACCGGAAGGATCATGAGGGAAATAAGCAGTGGTCGGGTCGAAGTACTGAAAAGTAACCTCATCAGTAAAACGAGGACCAGGGAAAGCCGGATGTGGAAGGATAGTGAGTGGATGGACTGGATCCTGAACCAGGCTATAGTGGAGATCGGCAATACTGTTTCTCAGCACCTGGGCTTGAGAAATGTGCCGAAACTCGGAATCCTGATAACGTTGCGTGGAGACTACAACGAAATCATCAAACCGCTGGTAGAATGCTGGATCGAATCCTGGGGCAGGGGCCGGAGCAGGAGGAGCATGTGCTGGAGGGGCCTCAGCATCAGCAGCTGGGACAGCAGGAGCAGCACCAGGAGGTTGAGGAAACCGACGAGAGCGGGTCAACTCAACAGGTGGAGAAGAAACGGCATACGTTTCAAGATCAATCTCGAAACGTCGAAAAATACTAGCAAGGTGCATAGGAAAGACTAGGTTCCTACCTGCATTCTTGCAGTTGAGCATCCAAGACATCATGGTTTTTGGAACGGAGAAAGGAATTCCAAAATGAATGTGATAAAGAGCAGAGAGTTCCAAAAATGTAACTTCATCGGTAGAGCCTTTCTTCGGAAGAAGGGCCGAGAAAATCATACGATGAAGCTCGTAAAAAGTTTGGTTTAGATGTCTAGAAAAGATTCTCCGGGGAGGAGGAGTAGGGTGACAAATCAATTCCCTAAAAGAAGCTAAAGTGACATCGGGAGGGAACTGAATATGGTGGATGTCAACAAGTGCATCACCAAGATCAGGAACGTGAAAATATTCACTGATATCGGTGGCGCTAAATTCTAGTTCCTGCCCAGCAATGCAGGAATAAAAGTTTCCGTTTTGTTTTACTTGCAAATTACAGTAAAACATACGGACTGCATTGTCGTAAATGCTATCTTGGACCTCGAAAAAGTCGCAAAATCCAAGTTGTTCAAAAACAGGAGCATATTCAAAGAAGGTTGTAAAATTGACAAAGGCTCCAGCACAAATACGACGTAAGGAGAAAGAATCAAACCAGAGATCGGAGAAGTCTTTGTCGGGAAACAAAGTGCCGTCAAATTCCTCGGGATCTCTAGGTTTGGCTGGACTAAAGAGACTTGCTGATGTGTAGTCGGATGAGGAGGAAGCACCTTGAGAAGAATTTCCTCGTTGACGTTTTGGAGCCATGAGGAGATGGAGGAAGAGGATCGCCCACTTGAACTCGTCGATTCCTTGCAAAGAGGGAGGAGGAAAGACTTCTAGAAGGAGATGGAAGTATTTCACGATTTGGTGTGGAGGAATAGTGGAAGGAAGGAAGAATTATATAGGTGCTAGGGCCGGCTGTTCGGTTCTGGAACCATCACAGCGCCGACTGAACTCGGTCCGAATTCGGTCCGAACTCGGTCAGAGTTCGGGCCGAGTTCGGCCACTTGCATTCCCGAGACAGTTAAAGCAGTCAGGTAAATAAAGATTTGTAGTTGATGATGTTTGACTGGTTTATTAACTAACTGCTGTTTATTTTCGGGTTAACTGTAGGGGTTGTCCCAGCTAACGGTGGTTCATCGGGGAACTCTTAAGTACCGCTTCGCTTCGACCGTAGCCGTGGTGACAGACATACCCTTTGTAAGTTTGTCCCCAAAAATAATTTTCATTAGATAATAAATTATCAAGTCATAAATACAGTTTTTAATTACCATATGTTTTAAGAATCCGAGAATTCAAGAATGCCGAGCTCACGCCTCAAGATGTTAAAACGGTCTTCAGCCAGTGGTTTAGTGAAAATATCTGCTAGTTGATGTACTGTATCAATAAATTCTAAGCAAATATCCCCGTGTTATTGATGATCACGTAAAAAATGATGTCTAACTTCTATGTGCTTTGTGCGTGAATGACAGATAGGGTTCTTAGTCAAATTAATTGCACTAGTGTTATCACAATATATAGGAACATTTGAATATTGCAGATTGTAGTCCTCTAAGGTTTGCTTCATCCACAAAATTTGAGCACAACAACGTCCTGCGGTGATATACTTAGCCTCAGTTGTTGATAATGCTACTGAATTTTATTTCTTGCTAAACCAAGAGACTAAGGCCTTTCCCAAGAAATGACATGTACCACTGGTACTTTTACGGTCCACTTTGCATCCAGCAAAATCCACATCCGAATAACCTATAAGGTCAAAGGATTTGGTTTTGGGATACCATAAGCCAACTGTAGAAGTTCCTTTAAGGTATCGGAAGATACGCTTAACGGCACTAAGATGTGATTCCTTAGGATCTGCCTGATATCGTACACATATGCAAACACTAAACATAATATCAGGGCGACTAGCAGTTAAATATAATAACTACCAATCATACCTCGATACTTACGCTGATCAACAGGTTTGCCGCTTTCATCAGTATCAAGCTTTGTAGATGTAGCCATAGGAGTCCCAATTGGCTTCACATTCTCGAAGTCGTACTTCTTTAGTATGTCCTTCGTGTACTTGGCTTGGTTGATGAATGTTCCGTTCGAGTGTTGTTTGATTTGCAATCCTAGGAAGAAGTTCAGCTCTCCCATCATGCTCATTTCAAATTCACTCTGCATACACTTGGCAAATTCTTGACAGAGTTGTTCATTAGTAGAACCAAAGATGATGTCATCTACATAAATTTGCACTAAAAGAATATCATTATTCATAGATTTAATAAAAAGAGTGGTATCAATCTTGCCCTTTAAAAATCCATTATTAAGTAAGAAGGCACTTAGGCGTTCATACCAAGCACGAGGTGCTTGTTTGAGTCCATAAAGTGCTTTCTTAAGCTTGAAGACGTGATCAGGTTTTTGAAAATCTTCAAAACCAGGGGGTTGTTTCACAAAAACTTCTTCTTTCAAAATCCATTTAAAAATGCGCTTTTCACGTCCATTTGAAAAAGTTTGAAATCATTAAAACAAGCAAAAGCGCAAAACATGCGGATGGCTTCTAGTCTAGCAACAGGAGCATAGGTCTCATCATAATCAATTCCTTCTTCTTGATTATAACCTTGTGCCACTAGACGTGCTTTGTTGCGTAGAACTTGACCATCTTCACTAAGTTTATTTCGGAACACCCATTTGGTACCAATTATCGATTGACCAATAGGTTTAGGAACGAGTTCCCAAACTTGGTTTCTCTTAAATTGATTAAGTTCCTCTTGCATGGCAGAAATCCAAAATTCATCAGAAAAAGCCTCATCAACATTCTTAGGTTCTATTTGAGAAATAAATGCTACATTAGCTGCTACTTCAGAATCTCTAAGAAATGAACGAGTACTTACACCTTTGGATACATCACCTATTATGAGAGTTTCTGGATGATCCGGTTTGAATCTCAATGATTCGAATCTTTGGGCCATACCTTTCACAAGGCTCTTCTCAGTTCCTGCATCTTCGGAACTTTTATCAGTTCTTGCCTCTTGGGTAGGATCTTTTTCAGAACTCTTCTTTGTCTTTGTAGGTGCATCTTCATCATCACTGTCGCTAGATCTATGACTATTCAACTCATCAAAGGTGACATTAATACTTTCTTCAACAATCAAAGATCTTTTATTAAAAATTCTATATCCTTTACTCTTAGCAGCATATCCGAGAAATATCCCGTCATCTGCTTTCGAGTCGAACTTACCCAAGTTATCCTTGGTGTTCAGGATGAAACAGTGACAACCAAAAACTTTAAAATAAGAAATGTTTGGAATTCTTCCAAACCAAAGCTCATATGGTGTTTTCTTCGAGATTGGTCGAATCAACACCCTATTTAAAATATGACAGGCTGTACTAACAGCTTCTGTCCAAAAATATTTAGGAAGATTATACTGATTAAGCATGACTCTAGCCATTTCGCTTAGAGTACGATTCTTTCGCTCCACAACACCATTCTGTTGGGGAGTTCTAGGACAAGAAAATTCGTGGTAATATCCACTATCATCACAAAACTTTTTGAAATCAGAATTTTCGAATTCGCCGCCATGATCACTTCGGATACGAGTAATCATGAAGCCTTTTTCGTTTTGTACCTTTTTACAAAATATCTGAAATTCAAAAATAGCATCACTTTTGTTTGATAAAAAGTAAACCCATGTAAAACGAGAGAAATCATCAACAATGACAAAAGCATAGAGTTTACCGCCTAGACTAGCGACTCTACTAGGACCAAATAAATCCATATGAATCAACTGCAAAGGTCTCGAAGTACTTACAGTGTTGATGGATTTAAAAGAAGACCTATGTGCTTTGTTTTTTTCACAGTCAGCACATACCATGTCTCTCTTGAATGGAATTTCTGGGAGTCCTTTTACCAACTTCTTTGTGTTCAGACGTGAGATAGTGTCCATGTTTGCATGTCCTAGTCTCATGTGCCATAGCCAGCTTTCATCTTGATTGGCTACTAGGCACCTTCCTGTATTATTAGTATTCTCCAAAAAGAAAACATAAATATTGTCTTCTCTAATCCCTTTATATACGGGATCACCAGATGACATATCATATATAGTACATTTATCTTTCACAAAATTGATACCATAACCATTATCTGCCAAATGACTTATACTCAATAGGTTATGTTTCAATTCAGTTACTAGACAAACATCCTTTATTATTGGGTAAGGAGAAATACCTACAGTACCATTACCTATAATATTACCTCTCAAGTTATTTCCGAAGGAGACGTATCCTTCTTTCTTCATCGATAGCGTAGCGAATAAAGATGCATCACCAGTCATGTGTCGCGAACATCCGCTATCGAGAATCCACTTGCTTCTAGCATGATAGGGTTGAGGGTCCACCTACAAAACAAGTAGATGAATCCTTTGGTACCCATTTTCTGAAGGGTCCACTCAGATTAGCTTTAGGTTTCCAAACTAGAGTATGGTTATCAACAAGCTTTCTTGCCATACAGTATTGTGATATATGACCGTGTGTACCACAATATGTGCAAGTCAGTTTAGTAGAATAAACTGTGTTTGCAGGCTTGTTCTGTTTGGAAAACCTATAAGTGAAAGCATAATAGTGTTCGTGTTTCCTCTGTGCTTTCTTGTGTTTAGTCCTTTTTGGTGTATGCTTTGCATTAGGACTAATCTTGGGCTGTGTCACAGGTATTGCCTGTTTGCCCAACTTGATTTCTAACTTTTTAGAAATCGCTACAGACTCTTCTTATCTTGCAGTCATATCAAGGAGTCTTTGTTCAGTTACTAGGTGCAACTTCTTCTCTATGTCATAAAGTTTGTGTATTTTGACATAGTCCTCTTCTTTCTTTTCAATGTTGAGGATAGCCTCATGATAGTCTACTTTAAGTTTGGCTATCTCTTCCGTGTTACCGGTAGTAGATGTCTCTTTAATGTCTTCAAGTAGATTAGACAATCTAGCTATCTCGGCTGTGTGTGCCTTAATCTCTTTTCGAGATTGCTTATACTTGTCGAGCACAGTTTTGTGATCTTCAAGTAAATCGCTAAAGGCAGTCTCTAGTTCATCAAAAGTAAAATCATCAAACAGAGGATTAGATGATACCTTTTCGAATGCCATAAGACAAACATTTGCATTGCTGCAGGGTCTGTCTTCTTCTTCTGAGTCACTGGCATCACTCTCGTGCCAGATGCTTGTGTTGGCATACTTTCGACCAGATGTGGATCTTCTGTTTGATCGATCATATAGACTGCTCTTCTTGGTAGCTGGACAGTCCTTCTTCATGTGCCCTGATTTCTTGCATCCGAAGCATATAGTCTCGTCTTCATTGCTTTCTTGGATGTCTTTCTTCTTTCTGCTTGTGAACTTTAGATATTTCTTGAAGTTCTTCACAAGTAAAGCACGTTCATCACCACTTGATGATTCTTCATCTGAGTCGTTGCATGTTGATTTTCTTGCTTGAGCTTTGAAGGCGATGGTCTTTTCTTTTGGAGTGGCCTCTTCAAAGTCTTGCAAGTCGAGCTCATGAGTCATCAATTTGCCCATCAGTGTTTCTAGAGTCATCGTGGTGAGATCGTTTCCTTCAATGATTGCTGTGGCTTTTGGATTCCAGTTCTTTGTTAGAGCCCGCAGCACTTTCCTGATTTTCTCATGGTTGCTGTAGTCTTTACCAAGAGATTGAAGGGGATTAGTTATATCAAGGAAACGAGTAAACATCTGTGTAATTGACTCACCAGGTTTTATTTTAAAAGATTCATATTCCTGAGTCAGTCTACTGATTTTGGATTCCTTGACTTGGGAAGTCCCTTCATGGGTTACCTCAAGGAGTTTCCAAATTTCATGAGACGTCTTACAGGTAGAAACTCTATTGAACTCGGTTTTGTCAATTGCACAGAATAGTGCATTGATGGCTCGAGCATCAAGACTAGCCTTTGCTTTTTCAGCATCGGTGTACTTGTCATGCGGCTTTTCCATAAGAATACCTTCAACCACAGTAGGTGGTGGTTTCTTATACCCATCAATGACTATTGACCATAAATCAAAATCTAGAGACTTTAGAAAGAAAGTCATACGTGTTTTCCAGTAAGTATAGTTTGTTCCATCAAATATGGGAGGTCTATTTGTGGATTGCCCTTCACCATTGAATATAGATTTCACGGCTGCCATATATATACTCTCTAGGGTATGTTATATAAGAATATAACCTGCTCTGATACCAATTGTAGGATCGTTGAGCACCTCTAGAGGGGGGGTGAATAGAGTGCGTGTGTGCAGCGGAAATAAAATCACCAATTTAAAAAATTTAAACTATGGCAATGATGTAAGAGCAGTAAGTAAAGATAGGAGATTCAAACTCAGTAACACAGCGATGTATACTGGTATCCCTCTGAGAGGACTAATCCAGTCTCGAGTACTCTTGCTCGATGTTAATCCACTAAAGGCACAAGCTTTAACTGAGTGCTTGTAACTCTTACACCACCGTGCTTGTTGACGAGTGCACGACCAACTCCAACATACACCGTGCTTGGTGACGAGCGCATGACCAGCTCCACAACGAGAACTTGTTGTTGAAACTTGACGACCTCTTTACAACTCTGAATAACCAAAAGACTTCTAAATCAATCTGATAGTACTGGCTTTTGGCTAAGAGAAGTATATGTGAGATTTGAAACTTTTAGATCACTAGAAAACACTTGAATGAATAGAGAAGAGAATGAAGAATGAATTGATGATTTGAAGTGAAAAGTTCTTCTCTATTTATAGGTGTTTTCACCAACCGAACTCGGGCAGAACTCGGACAGAGTTCGGATGCAAATATCTCGCAAAATAGACGTTGCTCGCAGATTTGGAGGCAACTAAAATTTGAATACAAACTGACCAAACTCGGTCAGAGTTCGGACCGAACGCGGGCCGAACTCGGCTTAGAGTTCTGTCAGGAGATATTTAAAAATCTTTTGTAAAAACAGTTTTCAAACATGTTTTTGGTTATTTGTAAAATCATTTAAAAAGGAATATTTTCGAAATACATTTTTGAAATATTTGTAACCGAAAGTAAGAAAGGGTAAAGAGGTTTTTGGGAATGAGAACAATTTTAACCCTAAGCCAGTATTACCATAATTGATTTTACAAAGAAATTCCTAGACTCAATAAAATGTAAAATACAGAATAAAAGTAGAAAAGAGTCTTCAGAAATTTTGATGACTTTGACGCTTGGATTTATGCAGTACATCGTTCGTTGAATAAGATTTCATGCATCCTGAAATGGTTAGCAGCATTTTCTATATTTTGTGTATGGACTAAAGTATAAGTTGATTATCGAAATCGGGTGTGACCATGGAATGGGCCAACAGGTTGATCAGACCATCATGCACCGGTTCTGATTAAACAATGTATTAGTGGACGTCCCCAATAACACATATGTCGTGAACAAGCTCGATAAAAATAATAAGCTTGCAAAACTAAGGCTAAATTAGCATCATAAGATAGTCAAAATATAAGTAAGGAATACCAATGAAGAAAATTAAATAGTCGAAGATCCATTAAAATCTAAGTATTGTCCGAAGTTTGGGCTTATGCAGTCGTCCTAGTATTTTCTTATCTATGGCTTGGTTAACTAGATAAGTTAGGGTCCTCTAAATTCCATAGTCTAAGTAAACTTATCAATATGGGTCACAAGGACAAAGGTTTGTTAGGTCATGAGATATTCTACCCAACTTACAAGAGTTAAAATAGTAGTGTGATGGGACAATGGGTCAAGCAATCAAGATAAAGCACAAAGATAAGCATTTAAGGAATTAAGTAGAACAAAATCACATCGGAGCGAAAGAATTGAGTCGAGGTTGAGTCCCTATCCTTGGTCAAAAAATATATCGGTATCATGGTAAAGGTTATAGTCTAGTCTTTATGACCCGAAAGTCATATCATAAAAATAGAGTACCAAGGGACGTGTTTGAGTAAGACATGATATACCTACATGATGGTGAGCTCGTCTGGGTCTTACATATAAATTTTTTTGGAAGGTAACAGCTAGTATTACACTCCAAATATCAAAGTCACGGTAAAGGACACAAAAAGATCTGAAATAAAAAGTGGGAGTTCATGAAGTGACAATTAATGCACAAACATTAAAGAAGATCAAGTTGAAGAATGAAATAAAATTAATTAAGCAATCTAGTAAAATAATTTAGGGACACAGTTTTTAGAGATAAGATAGTCTCCTAGGTGGATACAGTCAAGGAACGATTAATTCATTTCTCAAATTTCAAACGGTTAGAAGGTCATAATAAAAGATCTGGATTTGGGGGAAAGGTCGAGTAAGTCAAAATTGAGTTATAGGCACATGGTTTGGTCGAAGACTAACTATACTTGTGCATATACAACTATCTTGGTCATAGATGGAATGTAGAGTACCTCTATATCATTAGGGTGACCTTGCCTGCTTCTTGGTTCTCTATCGAGATAAGATTTAATCCCAAAATTTGAGTTTCTAATATGTATTTCCAAGCTTGACATAAACTACGATAGTTAAGCATAATCATAAAAATAATTCAAGTTTGTAATAACCCTAAGATAACCCTTAGTATGACAAAATATTTATATATATATATATATATATATATATATATATATATATTTCCCTCCAATATGCACAAACTAAACTTTCTTATTCTCTAGTCTGTTGAGGTCATCCATCATAACTAAAAAAAAATTAGATTCCTCTAATCAATCTCAAAATAAGCTTTATCATATCTCTTAATAAATTTTCCACAAAATTGCAATATTATAAATCCAAACTTTAAACTCAAGATTTAGATAATCTTATCAATCGTGAATTATGCGACAAAATTTGAAGATTTTTTTTCACAATTGAAATATTAAACTCAAAATCTAAATAAATTTATCAATCATAGATCGTATGACACAGTTCAAAATTTAAAATTTCCCTCAAATCAATTTATATCCTCAAAATATATGAATAGCGATAACCCGAAAATTATAAATATTTTCTAAATCTTCAAAATCAAAGATTTTACTCAATCTTCTATCAATCCTTTGGTGAATACACCTAGTAGTCTCAAGATAAAATTTTCTCTATCCTCAAAGTTGGTAATATTGCTACTAGCCAACTTAGAATTAACTAATCCTTAAGATCATACTTTTAGAAAAATAAATGCCTCTATATCTTAAATAAGACCTCAATGTATAATAATTGTGAATGTAATCCTTTTAGTCACGTGTTTGACCTATGAGCATATACTAGTGTAGTCATCTTCCTAACCGACATTAAGCACGAGAAAGTAAGGATTCACGGTAGGAAGGGGTCAAACAAGCTGCAATCAAGGGAGGTAAACGAGAGTTCGAAGTTTGGAGTCAAGAAAGAATGTCAAGTATATGGATGAGATCCTAGACTCTATCCTATCTGCAGGCTCACATCGGTACAATAACGTAACCGAAGTGATAAACTTGACCTGTAAGGGCCACCACACCAGCTACGTATCAAACGGACTCCATCCCACCTCGAATACGTAAACGCTGTCTGGACTATGGTAATGGGCCTAATCATGGCAAGGCTATTCTATATTTCAATCCACAATAAGAATGTAAAAACATGAATGAACACTATGGGTCATGGTCTACATCCCACTGGCATACATGTTTGATTAGACTCGAAGAAATAACGTGAGCCTATAAAGTAAACTAACAAGCGAGTATATCATGATAAGGAAAGGAAGCATGAATGGATAATAAACGTAATAACAATACCTGGATCCTGCAAGCGTATCACAAACATCTACCATCCTATTCTGTTAACTACTCCATGCGATCGCTAAAACCTGAAAAGATCGTCAGGTCCTCAGGGGACATAGCAAGATACATAAAAATGCTTATCTAATAGTTTTATCATGCATAAGAATATAAACAAGCTATAAATAGGAAACGAGATAGAAACTGACATATGGCTACTGACGGTAACTATGAATACGGATATGGGATCAACTACGCATAAATGAACTGCTGGAAAAACAAGTAAACAAGAGATCAATGGAATACCAAACCCTCGTCCTGAGTGTGGACTCGATAGTTTGTACTAATCACTAACCCTTGCGCCTAGTGTGGACTCGCAGGTTAGTTCAAGACAAGGCACCCTCTCCCCGAGTGTGGACTCGCAGGTACAACGAATTACTATCCCTCGTCCCGAGTGTGGACTCGCAGGTTAGTTCAAGATAATCACCCGCGTTCCGTGTGTGGACTCTCTGGTGTAAATGGTCAACCCTCATCTCGAGTGTGGACTCACGGGTACAAACAGTCAATACAAATACCCTCGTCACGAGTATGGACTCACGGGTTAAGAAAACGAATAAAGAGTAGTAGTTCAGTTACACATACTTATAGACACGACTCAGTCAAGATACGGGTGACGATACGGTACAACTCTGTCATGACACAGGTAAGGACAGCTCTAGCATGAACTATGATGTGACAAGCCTGGTATAACTATACTATCAAGTCATGAAAGATGGAATACAAGCAAGACAATAAACTGGTAAACATGGAACACAGAAAACATATGAATCAAATCCACTAGAGAAACTAAATGATAACATAATAAAAGCAGAAGAAATATAAGCATAAAAATGAACTGTAGAGGGAGCAAGGTATCTTGCCTAGTGGTAGCACAAAAACCAACAATATACCGTCAACTAGTAGGCCATAAAGTCCAAATCTTACAACTGTCTCAAAAAGCTGAAACAGACATTGCCAATATTCTCATAATAGTCAAATTAGCTTGGATTGCCTGTCCTTAAGTCCCATTCTAGACACAGGAGCAAAACGGTCATTTCGGGCCAAAACGATGTTCGTCATTGGATCCGCTTTGCA
>JANAVB010000198.1:3915600-4163100 GCA_029216955.1 Iris pallida | reverse complement strand
CACCCTCGTCCCGTTTGTGGACTCTCTGGTGCAAATGGTCAACCCTCGTCCCGAGTGTAGACTCACGGGCAAACAGTCAAGACAAATACCCTCGTCCCGAGTGTGGACTCACGGGTTAAGAAAATAAATAAGGAGTAGCAGTTCAGTTGCACATACTTGTAGACATGACTCAGTCAAGATACGGGTGACAACACACTACAACTCGGTCATGACACAGGTAAGGACAACTCTAGCATGAACTATGATGTGACAAGCCTGGTATAACTATATTATCAAGTCATGAAAGATGGAATACATGCAAGACAATAAACTGGTAAACATGGAACGCATAAAACATATGAATCAAATCCATCAGAGAAACTAAATGATAACATAATAAAAGCAGAAGAACTATAAGCATAAAAATGAACTGTAGAGGGAGGCAAGGTATCTTGCCTAGTGGTAGCATGAAGAACCAACAATATACCGTCAACTGGTTGTCCATAAAGTCCAAATCTCATAACTGTCTTCGAAAGCTGAAACAGACATTGCCAACATTCTCAGAATAGTCAAATTAGCTAGAATTGTCTGTCCTTAAGTCCAATTCTGGACACAAAAGCAAAACGGTTATTTCGGGCCAAAACGATATCCGCCGTCAGACCCGCTTTGCACCGAAAAGTGTGCCAGAGTCAATGGTCTCTAAAATTATCAAACTACATGCCTACAAATTCATTTTGATCATACGAACCCAATGGTATGTCCAATTTTGGATTTCGGCGGACCGTGCACAAAATCGCTCGTTGAGTCGGACCGTGGGGCCCACATCCGATCAACTGTCTCAGAATCTGACCAAACATGGCATACAGGACCAGAAAAATGATACGGTCCTATTGGCATAAGTTTTGTCTCGATCTGACGAACGTGCACAAAGTAATTGAGAAATTTGCAAAGGGACCTATACGGTAAATTTTGAAGGATACGCATCAAATTCGTCGCGCACATGCAACCAATTTGAATTCCGTCAAAGCCACCACGTCCACGAAGTCGATACGCACCTTTTGATACTTTTGGTTCGCTACCACGTCGCCCGGTTTGGCGGAACGCACATCGTACCGGAGAGTTTTATTGAAAATTTACGATTTTGAAAACGGGTTTTTGTTCATTTTGGAAATAGAATAACTTGGCGCTCGGTCGATGAAATCGACCTCTGCAAAAAAGGTTGGGAAGCCCTATAGGTTGTCTATAAACTTATTCAAACACATTTTTGAAACAGTTGAAGGTTTTACGGTTTGTCGCCTTCCAAAACTAGGTCTCCGCTATTTTATGCCCTGTTCCGATATTTCAAAATTGTGGTTTTTTTTCGAGGTTTTTGCAATAATTTACTCAAGGATTTGAAGTCTTCGCACTAAAACAAATTAAAGGGATCTATAGAGGGTCATATAGGCTTCCTACAATATTTTACTTTTTCGAGGTGTTGCTACTATTCTTCCATGTCCTGTTCCTCGTACGGGCGCGACCTAGCCGGCCGTCGGCGGCGCATAGGCGCTGCTGCGGTGGCGCGCGGTGGCTGGGGTTGCGCCTGGATGTCAGGGTGAGGTCGAGGTGGTTGGGATGTTGGGGT
Source organism: Iris pallida (assembly GCA_029216955.1). Lineage (NCBI taxonomy): Eukaryota > Viridiplantae > Streptophyta > Magnoliopsida > Asparagales > Iridaceae > Iris > Iris pallida. Next base: position 4,161,500 of record JANAVB010000198.1, on the reverse strand, counting down.
TTTCGAGAGATTCATCACTCTCTTCCTCTGTCTCGATCTCTTTATATATAAAGTGTGTGGTGGTAAAAAGTTGGAGTAGGCTCGGGTTCGGGCTGGGCTGGGAGTTGCTGGACCTGTGGAGGTTCCTTTTTTTTTTCCTTTTTTATGGTATATATATATAAATATATCCACCTATAGATTCTCTTGTTCATACAAAAATCTAATAATACTTTATTAGCTACGCTCATAGTGCAAATGTAAAATATCATTATAAGTAGTAATATTATATATATGAGGTACCTTTATTTATTCTACTTTAAAAGTAATAATCATTATATAACAATAATAATAATAAAATAATAAGGATAACAAAATAAGGTAATACGATAATAGGGGTTGATACAAATATGTATAGTAAAATCCTAATGCACAAAGATAATGTGAAGGAATAGTTATCATTTTTCCAAGAATAAATATTCAATCAACATAACTGGATATTGATATTATATATATAACAATTATTCTAGAAAAATATTTATTAAACACTTAAAACAAGGTAGAAGTATACACTCAAAGTATATCGTCATGGACGTCTTTGGGCTCACTATAATCCTACACGGGCTTGGGCTCGGTTCGGGCCCAATCCGAACTAGTTTGGTATGACAGGGTCTTCTACAAGTCAATAAACTAATTAATAAATAATTAAACTATTTATAGGGGGTAAGTCGTAACTTGATCTGGTTTTCCTAGTTAGGACACACGTATGGCTCAACCCTTCCTACCTTGGCTAATACACTAGTTAAAGTACACAACTGTACTATTCCGTGCCATGATTCCTAGTCGTCTTGTACTTCAAAACTCAACCATGGCTAAAGTACTCTACCATAATAATTAACTAATTAATTATTTATAACCTTCTAAAAATTACCATTTAAATCAAATAAATAATATAAAAAATATATTTCAAAATTTTCGGGAAAAGGAGTTACAGGAATAAATAAAGAAGATGAAGAATTAATGAGAAATAATGGAGGAGAGAGAGAGGAGTTGATTTTTATACAAACCCTTCTCATCTCAAACAAAAACAAACCAAGTCAAGTCAAGCCAAGCCAAGTTGAAACAAACCGAATTAAACCAAGACAAGATTAAACAAGACTAGGCTAAGAAAGACAAGTCAAAATATGGGTCACCTGACAAAAGTCAAAATTTCATACACGTATAATAAAAATACGTATAACAAAAATCGGAAGTGACAACTCTACCCACCTTAAAATAATGTTATCCTCAGAATTTAATCAAGAGACTAGAGGTGTTGGGACAAGCTACACTAACCACATGCAATCTGCGACTAGCAATTAATAAAGCAATCATTCATGCAAGCAAGAAGTTAAAAGCATAAGGCATAGGGAAGATATTATACCTTATGAATCAAACAGGTGTGGATATCGTGACAGATATCATCCTCATTTCCCCAAGTTGACTCACCCAGAGGGTGTTGAACCCAAGCAATACGGACTAAACTAATAGTCTTGTTCTTGAGTATCTTCTCCCTTCGGTCCAATATGGATACGGGCCTTTCCTCATACGAAAGGTTGGTACCAACAACCAATTCTGAATGGTCAAGGATATGGCTTGAATCCAGAATGTACCATTATAATTAGAATACATGGAATACGTCATATACCTTACGTAACAACGACGAAAGAGCATGGCGATATGATACATCACCTACTCGCTCGAGAATATCAAATGGCCCCGTATACCTAGGACTGAGCTTTCCCTGCACGTTGAATCGAATGATGCCACGGGTAGGCGAGATCCTGAGGAACACGTGGTCGCTGATAGAAAACTCAAGAGGACGCCAATAAGAATCGGCCCAATGACGGTGATGATCTTGTACAACTCGAATATGATCTCTAACTTGTCTTACTACCTCGATAGTCTGCGTAACCATCTCTGGACCAAGCATCTGCCTCTCGCCTATATCATCCCAGGCTAAAGGTGATATGTACTTCCTGCCATACAGTACCTCAAACGGTACCATCTGGATACTGGCCTAAAAATTGTTATTGTAGGAGAACTCTACCAAGTGCAGGTGATCTTCCTACGAACCACCAAAGTCTAGTATACATGATCGCAATATATCTTCAAGAGTTTGAATCGTGCACTCCGACTGACCATCTGTCTGCGGATGATAAGCTGAACTAAACTTGAGACGAGTTCCCAAACTATCTTGAAGTCTCCGCCAAAAGTGCAACATAAATCTTGAATCTCTGTCTGATACGATACTGACTGGCACTCCATGCAATCCAACTATCTGCCTAAGGTACATATCTTCTAGCTGATCCGTCGACTAGCCAATCCTGAAAGGAAGAAAATGAGCTACCTTGGTGAGTCGGTCAACTATAACCCATATAGCATCTCTTCCAGCTAGAGATTTAGATAATCCAATTACAAAATCTATAGTAATATGCTTCCATTTCCATTGTGGGATCGATAAAGGTTAAAGAAGTTTAGCTGGTCTCTCATGTTCAGTTTTGACTTGTTGGTAAACTAAAAAATAAGAGACAAATCGAGCTATCTCCTTCTTCATGTCATTCCACCAAAAATACTGACGAAATCACGATACATCTTCGTACCACCGGATGAATTGAATACTGTGAATCGTGAGCCTCTGCCATGATCTTTTACCTGATGTCACCACTGGGTACACAAAGATGCCTTCCATGTCAGAGCATGCCGTCTTCTTGGATACTTAACTATTCTCTTCTTCCCGCTTCACATTCTGCCCTAAGTCGCTGAAGCTTAGAATCCGTTGATTGAGCTATCTTAATTTTATCAACTATGCTGGATTGAACTTGCATACTAGCCATCAATGCCACATTGGTAGGAAGAATAATCTCAATTTCTATCTTCTAAAGCTCTGCTAATTACTTTGGCTTTATTGTTAGAAAATTAGCTCCGACTCTTCTACTCAACATATCTGCAACTACGTTGGCCTTCCCAGGATGATACTGCAGGTTGATGTTATAATCTACCAATAGCTCTAGCCACCTTCTCTGATGCATGTTAAGATCCTTCTGGATAAACACATACTTAAGACTCTTGTGGTCGGTAAAAATCTCTATTCGATCTCCATATAAGTAATGTATCCAAAGATTAAGGGCAAAAACCACCGCTGCTAACTCCAAGTCATGGATTGGATAATCACTACAAGAAAAAGACCCTATAATAACGTTTGAAAAGAGTTTGTTACAACGTTTCGTTTATAAACGTTACAGAATTTTCGCAACTGCACATAATATGACGGTTTGGAGGAATTTTTTGTCTATTATAATATTTTTTAATCTATAAATATTATATATAGTACATACTTTTATATTGGTTCTGTATGGGACCGTTGTGAAAGGTTCCCCAAAAATTTTTTCCCCCGCCTCAGCCCGCTCTCTTTTTGGTTCCGCTCCAAATTTTTTTAAAATAGTAGAAACCCCCTCTCTCTCTTCTAATCATACTCATCTTCCGTAAACACCACCACCAAACTCGTCCTCCTCCTCTTCCTCTTTTCGAATCCCAAGTCCTAACCCATCATTTCTTCTCCATATCTCCTATAAAAGAATCCCAAATCACCCTTCTATCTCTTTTTAAATCCCAAACCCTAACCCTCCCCAAACCCTAACCCTAAATGAAGAAGAAGAAGAATGCCACTTCCTTCTTCCTCCTCCCGAGAGTTAACCCTAGATGAGAAGAAGGGGTGAAGGAGAACAAGATGTGTGGCAGGCGCCAGCGCCGGCAGGTGGAGGAGCGGCTGACTATTCCGTAGAGGATCCAGAGGCAGGCGTTCGACGTCGACTATAGGAGGCTCATCATGTCCGAGAAGCTCGCCCCCTGCTTCGATGCCGCTGACGAGCTCCCCTTCTCTGGCGCCGCTGCCGACGCCGGCGCCGATCTCAAGGAGTGCCCCCATCGGCTTCTTCGCAAGCTCTCCTTTCTCAACTCGTTCTAATCTTCTAAAGGCTTCCATGTTTCACGGACACAAACACAACACCAAACGAATGCGTCAAGATGGACACGGTACCTTTTTTTTCTTGTCGTGTCCTAGTGTATTTAAGGGAACTTATAAGTAAATAAGAAAATTAGGGCGCTTATGTAAAAGTAACAATGATTTAAGGGATTTATATGCAAAAAAAATTATATTTTCTTATTCTGGAATTTTACAGAAATTGAAATGTTATGTGTTTTCTATGATCTAGTTGCACGTGCACGACACGGGGACTATTTCACCAACACGACACATACTTTGGACTGTCACAACGACTGTCCGAAATGATGTGATGGATAAGTGGCACCAATTGAGTTCCCATGATTAGTAATTTTAACAAATCATAAAGTTTTTGCCCAAATTGCTTGATGTTTGTGTTCAAAATTGAATTGGTTGAATGATAGGATAATAACAGAACACTGATGCATTCTTCATCCTATAATTTTGCATTGCAACCGACATTGTTCAAGAATTCGGCTGTAGCAACTTTTCAATTGAATTTTTTGGAAGAATTCGACACTTAAAATTTTTTTTGAAGGTCTACTTGTAACATACTGTAGCTACTTTTCAATTCATCTTAATATATACTATTGTAGGTCTATTCAGTATAAATTGTTTGTGGGCTTGTTGCATACTATAGTTAACGCTTCCTTGGTGATTGAAACGCTTTTAATATAATATTGAGGCTACTATTTTTAGTTGCATATCATTAAATAGAGATCAGAGCCTTTAATGTCCTCCTACATGACTTTGATAGACCTACGAGAGAAATTTGATCAAAATTAAATCATTATAGCCCTATACTATTTATATTTCTTCTTTGCTTGAGGCTCTGTTACAGCAGCTTGAGAGCATGCCAACTTTTAAATCTCTACATTCTTGGTTAAGTGCATGTTGTCACGGACTTAATGTTTTTGCTACATATTTTTTTGTTTTATATATCATGTTGGGAGATTTCTACCCAAATCCCACCCGATAAAAGGGAGTAATATATTGATACTAGTCATCTGAGGTCTTTGATGAGTTTTCATATCGTTTTGGTTGAATAAAAGCAAAAATATTTACTTATGTTGAGAGATTTCTAGCTGAATTTCCTTTTTTCAAAATGCATCTTCAATCAAACACATAACATATTTGTTTAATTATGCTATCATAACTTTAAATTACTGCCACTTCACATTTGCAGCCTTGATACTGAAGAATGTACAAGTGAGCTATTTTTTTTACTATTTTCTTGAAATATTAGTCACATTTTGTAAGTTTCAACGTGCTCAGGACTTTTTTTGGTTGTTACTGGTCTTGTGATAGACTTGCAAGGTTCAACGTGCTCAGGACTTGATATGGCACAAAACGTCTAACAGATCAATGTGGGTAAAACTGTTTCTCTTTTTTTTCCCTTTCTGGATGAAATGGTCGGTGCCGATAATTTTTTATTATTTGAAGGAAATTCCATAGGCTAGCCAATTCTTGATAGATGTAAATATGTAACTAGATTGGCCTCTGATTTTGGGGAAGCTTCTCTATACTGAGGTTTACTGAATGCAACCAAGGAGCGATCACCTAGTTTTTGACTAAATTTACATGCATATTAAATATTGGATCTGACAAGGCTCAATTACTTGTACTTGCTTTTTCAGAAATTTGGCAGTGCAGGTATGAACCACATATAAATTTTGATCAAAATTTAGCCATAATTTTTTTCTATTCAGCTTCTGATGTCGGTTCTTTGTTTGTGCCTCACAGTTCCAACTATATTTCCTCTAGATATATTTATCCATATTGCTATTGTTGACAAGCTTGAAAGGTTTGGCATAATCTTGGTATTTTATTTTTGATATAAAGAACATACTGGATATGGTCTACAGGTGGGTGGTCTTAGATAATCTATTATAATTATATTTCTTATAAATTTGTTAGAAAAGTAGGGGGTTATAAGAAAGATTTTGATGTGCTCAGCTTGTGCTAATTACTCTGACCTAGAAAATCTGACTCGGTTTGCTTGTTAAGTATATATGGATCAAATTTCAAAGTATTCGGTGGTTGGTGCGTGGAGATCTTGGTGCAGTAGTATAAATGTTCATTTTATAAATTTATTGGAAAATTTTGTTTATGCACTTTGAAAATTTAGATTAGTGTTTCCTATACTATGCGATATTTTTGTCTCATTTTCTTTCATCCTTTAGTATATTTCATCTAATCACCTTTACCACTTCCTACATTGTTATTTCAGTCCAAGTATGAGAACTTTCTATTGTGTGTGTTTCCCTATATGTTTGCATCTACTATTACGACAAGAACCTTGCTTAGTGTGGATGTCACTTTTGAGTTGCCAAGACAGAAATACGACACAACACAAGAATTCACATCGTATGTAGACAAGGCACAAGAATGGATATCGTAACAAACATCAACATTTTTGTCAATGTGCGCCGTACTATACTTTGGAGTGTATGTGCTTCTATGTTGTGTCCATTACATGTACGACACAGACATGGGTACAACATCCAGTCTGGAGGATATGTGCTTCCTACATACCACACGGGCCCTTAGTTTCATATAGCAACTAGTATGTACCATCTGCCAGCTTCTGCGAGTTTATTACAGGAACCTTAATCTTTTTCCATGCCTCAAGGTAGCTAATATTTTTTGTTAGTTTTACTAATGGATTCCCTGTTAATTGTTTTATGCACTTCCTTACGCATTACAAACAAGAAATTTGATAGACCTGCACTATGTATTTTACATATGAAAATGAAAATTAAATTATCTAAAGATGCATGCCTCTTTACAAGAAGGACCTTGGATATTTTATTTTTTGGTATATACTTGGCTTTCAATCACTATATTGTCTTTGTCTGTACTGCATCAGCAAGCATTCTCAACTATATATCTTGTTTCCTGTATATCTATGACTATGTACCATTTCTATTTTCTAAATACTTTAAGTATATGCACCACAAGGCGAATATTCCTCTGAGGTGGGATTATGGAGATATATTTGTAATTTCTTTTTAGATTTCTTAAGTAGTGAATTTGTGTTGATTTTGATCTGCTTCAACATGGGAAACCATTGGCATTAAAAGGATGTCAGGAAAATGATGACAATTTCGATCCAGGTAAACATTTTTTGGTATCATGCATATGTTTCTTTGCTATGTTTCTTAGAATCCTAACTTTTTTTTGGTATCATGCATGTGTTTTTTTTATTTTGCTTGTGATGCAGTCATGCATAGCACTTAGCAGCAGAGATAACTCAGGTAAAATCGATTGTACAATTAATGCCTATTGTGCAGTCCCTATTCTGAGCTCTGTTCAGTCTAAAATATTGATACTTTTGAAGTTTTCTTGCATTAATAAAAATTATATATATAACTATTATGATTTATGGGCGTTGATGAGATACTTTAGACTATTATAGTTTTGCCTTGCCTGTAGGCTATGTTGTCTGTAGGCTTCTTCTTTTAACTATGTTGTTTTGTTTTCATACATGATACTTTGGAGTTTGGACTTTAGAGGCTATGTTGCCTACTTGCCTGGATGTGTTGTCCGTAGGCTTCTTCTCATTTTATGTGTTGCCTACTGGAATCTGGAATTTGGATGCCTCTTTACTTGCCTGTAGGCAATAACTTTATTCACTATGATGTGGTGATCTATCTCTTATCTCTGAGCCCATTATATTATATATATTTACTATTTAATTTTGTTTTCATACTTGATACTTTGGAGGCTATGTTGCCTACTTGTCTGGATGTGTTGTCTGTAGCCTGTAGGCTTCTTCTCATTTTATGTGTTGCCTACTTTAGTCTGGAATCTGGATGCCTCTTTACTTGCCTGTAGGCAGTAACTTTCTTCATTATGATGTTTTCACTCCCCATTTCCGGAATACGTAAATTTTGATTTTTCTGTATATGGTATCTGGCACCTGTATCTTGATTGTATGTATCATGTATTTATAACTGGCCATGGCATGGAACAGTATCTCGTCGCGGATTAGTGTGCCACCCCTTGTCCTTGTCTGATTGTAGGCGTGGCTCACTTCTTCGATGATAAGATTTCTGAACCATGTTGTGGTTAGTATTTTATTTAATTAATTTAAATAGTTGTATCATGTAGCATTTAATATGTCATTAGTTATATGGTTTAGAGCATGCATAAGATTAGGGTTTCTTTGAGTTAACCCAACCCCTATTGTAGAAGCATGGAAAAGAATAAAGAAAGATCCATGCGGCCAAGGATCCCCATGCGGCTCAAAAAGCTCATGCGGCTCAGGGACCCATGCGGCTCAAGCGTCTATGCGGCTCGAATAGTTCCATGCGGCCCAGAGAGGAGCCACGTGGCCCTCAACAGCTCTTCCCTTTGTTTTATACTATATCTAATGTCTTGACGGCTGACAGCTCTGACCAATGACAGAAAGATAATTGTTCTCCGATAATTGTTCTGTTCTTTTACAATCAATGACAAACACGATGGCGACTCTGCTGGGGACAAACTTCTCCACGGCTGAGGAGTTGGTGACGCAATCGAATGCAGCCATACTTAGCTCTATGCAATAGAAGATGGTCGTCCGCTTCGACCAACAGGCGTTTGAAGAAATGCTATCTGAGGGAAGCGCTGGCCCGGTCCAGAAGCGAACCCGCACAAAGAAAGCTCGCAGCGAGTGGAGGCCAAAATCATTTGCTCCTCCCCAAGCTCTGGACGGAATACTCTCTGCTGCCCAAGACGGTGAAGGCGACTCTCGTGCAACCCCACTTCAAGACATAAAGGACTCTGCTGTCTCCAAGTTCGGCAGAGGAAAGCACTACGATGCTGGACTTGCAGGGGCAAAGAGCGACTCTATGTGCTCCAGGAAGAAACTGAACAAGGGCACTAGCCGCAAAACGAAGATTTATGCGGCCAAGATTGCCAGCCGCATGAATGATGACCATGCGGCTGAGACTGCTATCCAAATGCATAATACTCATGCGGCCAGGATTTCCAGCCGCATGGAGAACACTCATGCGGCCAGGATTTTCAACCGCATGGAGAAGACCTATGCGGCTACGACTGCCAGCCGAATGAAGATTATTGATTCCAGCCGCATGACGCCTACTCCACGCGGCTCTGTCTTCGACCGCCTCTCCTATGGTCCTGATCTCTTGTGCTCCCAAGAAGACATGTCTGACTCTCTCCAGCACCACTTAGACTCTTCCTACTATATGCCCTCACGCACTAGAGTGAAGAAGTCTAGGGCAGCACGAGCTTGGCAAGCTCGGTCCGCTGATTCGACCTCTGACCATCCGAGCGTCCCACATACTGTTATGCGGGCCTCTGATGAAAAGTTGTACAGAACCACTCGAGTCCAGCCCCCGGCGGCAGACGGACAGAGAGGTTCCAAAAGTCTCCCAAAATCCAGGAAGCAAACATGGTCGATCCGGATCCATCTGACTTGCGTGAGGCCATCCTCCATAAACGCAAGGAAAGAGAAGGTGCCTCGGGGTGCAAAGAGTCCTTCCACGGACGTCACTGCACCCAAGTCATCGTCAATTGCTGTTGCAATAATGCAATGGTACGAGAAGACCGGCAGTCCGTCTTTCAAAGACTGCAACAACCATATTCAGAGGATGAGGTACCTCCCGTCGTCTCCTGCAACTCTACTCAGAAAATTCCTATCGATGGGAGAGGGAAGAAGACCAATGTTACCAGCCCGAAGATTTCAACCACTATGACTAAGAGACTATCGTCTAAACGGGTGCCCACCACCAGAGTTTTCTAAGGTACCCGTTCAAAGACAAAATCTACTACAGTGGGAGATTCATCGTCCACACCACTGGGGGTTGCTGGGACTGGGGATAGCACTCCTCAGAACATCCATGATAATCCGATGTTCCAAGGAGATGAGCCCGAGGAAACAACTCTCCCATCAGATACAGCAAGGGCCGACGTCCCCGAGGATGTCCACGACTCCCAAGATGAAGCAAACTCTGAAGCTGGGGGTACTATCCCTTCTGAGTCCGAATCAGAGGAGAACATTCCCACATACCCCGATGACTTCTCGCTACAGGGGTATGATTCGGAGGGCACGTCCTCCACCGTTCCTTCCATCTCTCCTCATGTAAAGACGGTGTTCATGACGGACAGCAACCAAGGTGGTTCCAGTGATCGCCAATGCATCGACACTCTGGAGGCCATACTGCATGTCTTGGTCAAATCTGTGTATGAGATCAAAGTGGCCCTTCCAACTCTCCAAGGAGGGACGCCTGGCCAAACAAGCACGGGTCCCACGGTCAATGCGGACTCGAACTCAGTGGCACCGAACCCGGGCAACAATCCTCCTGAAATGACGGCCCCCACCACTGTGGATGAGGCCATGGAAGCAAGAAAAGAGGTCCAGGAGCTCCGAGCCATGTTTCACGCTCGAGAAACCTCTCAAGACCTCAGAATACGACAACCATACCCTACTGCATGGAGGGATGTCCCCTTTCCACCAAGATATAAGCCGTTCAATATCAATCCTTATGATGGCAAGACCTCCGTAAGTCGGTACATCACTTACTTCGAGGTCACCATCGACCACCTGCCCCATGATGATGCCATCCTTACCCGATTATTCATCGGGGCATTGGAAGGAGTCGCCTTCGACTGGTATCGCAACCTGCCGGACAACTGCATCCACTCCTTCGCCATCTTCAAGCGCATGTTCTTGAAGAGATTTTACAAGGACAGGACATCACGATTTCCACCCTCATGGACGTCGTCCAAGGAAAGAAAGAGCTGACAAGGAACTATATTGAGCGGTTTCGCCAAACCGCAATGAAGCTGCCGTCTGGTAACCCGGATTCCTCCTTAATTGAAATTTGCCAAAAGAGACTGCTTCCAACAATCAGCCTCTGGATGGGCGAAAGTCAATTCAAGGACTGGAAGACGTTTATCATCAGTGCCACAAACGCCGAAGAACGATTGAAGAAGGCTAGCCAACTGGGATTGCACATCTCAGAGGGAGAAGACAAAGGCAGGCGTCCCAACGCCAACACCAACAATGGGGGTAGCTCCACCAACAATCAGGACAACAAGGGCAAGCAGGCTATGGTGGCCGACACAGCAGAGAAATCTGAGCCAAAACCGGCAGACAAGTAATGGCCACAAATGACCTACTCTTTCGAAGACGGCCACGTCAAGCCCATCTTGGACATGCTCATACAAGAAGATAGAATCCAGCTCCCTCCACCAAGACGGGAACCCCGGCCGGCAGAAATAGAGAGCCCAAAGTACTGCCATTACCACCGCTACGTCCATCATGCTACACACGACTGCTACCAACTAAAACGGTACATCCAAAATCATATCGATTCGAACGCTCTGGCCATCAATTTCGAAGAGATAACTGTGGCAGCCAACATGGTGTCAGTACAATTTGGCAGTTTTTCCCCAACAGAAACTCAAGACGGTGTGGTACCCATCCCTCTGGCGACAATAGAAATAGCCAATCTTCCGCCTCCCCGGAATCAGGCTACTGGTCTAGTGTCCCTCACCACATCATGAGGGGAGGCCATGTGGGTCCATCCAGACTTGGTATCTGAAGTGACTCAATCCACACCATCTTCCATTCGTAAGAAGAAGAGTGGAAAAGTTAAATCATGTCGCACAATCTCGACAGATATCGAAGAAGTCACAGCCGTCGTCACTCGGTCTGGGGAACAATCCTAACCTGTGATTGATAACTCGGTTGAAGATCATCAGCCCGCTACAACCGACGCTCCGGGACCTTCTCAGGCTCCGACGACCGACAAGCCTAGGCCGAAGGAGACTCGCTTTGACAAATCCCTCCAAAAAGAGGCACCGCAGGGGCTGGAGAAGCCCTACAACTTCGACATCTTGGCGCAATTGGCCAACACACCGACCAATTTGTCATTATACGAGCTCCTGAGACTCTCAAAGGATGTTCGCACGGCTTTAAGCGATGCACTCCAAAATGCCGACGCCTATCACGCTCAGGTCAACCTCACAGGAGAGAGCCCGCCAGCAAATCTCCAAGACAACGCTTGCACAAGAGCGATGCCCAACATTGTCTTCACTCCGCAGGATATGCTCATCAAAACCAACCTGCACGATCGCCCGTTATATTACACTGGATACATCGGCGACATAAAGGTGGATCGGATGCACATTAATCCTGGTTCTTCCATAAGCATCATCCCGAAGGGTCTGTTACATCATCTTCGTATCCCTATGCATCGTCTGACGCCAACAAGCACCGCCATCAGCGGTTTCAATTCGGACAGGAGCTACCCAATTGGAAAGATTCGTCTGAAGTGCCAAATTGGCGATCTCCAGTCGGAAGTCACCTGTTACGTCATAGATGCAGACACTTCTTACAACATCCTCTTGGGGCACCCTTGGATACACGATTATATGATCGTGTCTTCTATGCTGCACCAATGCTTCAAGTATGTCGACAAATACGGCTTCGTGAGGACAGAATTTGCTGACATCGATCCCTTCAAAGGGGTCGAATCCTACTACTCAGACTCCTGCCTATACAAAAAGTCGAAGAGGCACCTTGGTGAAGGAGATGTGCAAGCTCGTACCGAGACAGCCACAGGATCAGAAGAACCCCTAACGATCCACCTCCAAGCTCGCAAACCTGGCAAGTCCGCACCCCTTACAGCCACTCTGCGTAAGGACGTAATCAGCCTCTCGGCGCAAAAAGAGCAAATGATAATCCGGCTGCCAAGGTCTGGCCAAGTGCCGAGACCCATAACGGAGCCACTGACAATCAGACTGCCTAGGGTTGGCCAGCCACAAATAGAGAAGCTCAATCCCTCTGATAAGCCAATGACGATACGCCTTTCCAAGAAGAGTCGTCACCCCGATACAAAGTCTGGGGCTTCTAGCGAGCCAACAACTCCCCGCCCAGCATCGAGTACCAAACTGGGGGTCGCTGGCTTGCCAACGACTCTACGTTCTGCTCCACCGGCAGAACCCCTGACGATCAAGCTGTCCAGGTCGTCCTCTCAGTCTTTATTTATACAGGGGGTAGCCGAAGAAGAACCGGAGCTATCCAAGTATGTGGCTGTCTACACTGATGTTCCCTTCGCAGATGATGTAATCCTGCTAGAAAAGATACCTTACTTCATCAATAAAGGGCTATCTTTGAACTACCTCGAGCTTAATAAGCTTTGTACAATGTATGCTATGGAACACGGTATAGGCACTCACCTACACACACAGGTGACAAATGTTTACGACGCAACCAGCTTACTCCAGTGGAAGATGCTTACCGCATAATCGAGGGAGGGGACCATCCAATCATCTTCGGCCAGAAGGACGACCCGCAGCCCTTTACCATAGAAGAAGTCGACCTTGAATCAGATGCCGGGAGACTGCCTCTGTATCTTTATAGCCCCCAATCCAAATACCTCATGCAAAAACAGGGGTATGATCTGGAGACTACGCCAGGCTTGAACTACGGCACTGGGCGACGATTACCTTTAAAGCCACTAGTCCCGGCTGGCAAACCAAGGGACTACTACAGCAAGACCCGATGTAGATTAGGGCATGTTACGCCCACAACGACCCCTGAAAGTTCAGATGAGGAATGCGAATGGCATTCACATTTAATCGGGTCACCAACTTCTGATTCAGACACCAGCATCGGAGACGTATTCTGACAAGTCCTGTCAGTCAACATGGCATTCGCCGATGCTTACAAAGCAGATGAAGACATTCCTGAAATCCTCGAGTTAGAACCGTGGGCCCAACAGTTGGATGCACAATGGGAAAAGCGGTTTGAACAGAGAGAACCTCCTACTGAAGATGAGGTTATACAAGTAGATCTCGGCAGCGAATCTTCCCCAAAACCAATCTTCGTCAGTAAAAGCCTAACAGACGAAGAGCGAGAATCGCTACAGGAACTTGTCAAAGAATTTATTGATGTGTTCGCCTGGAGCTATGAAGACATGCCGGGGTTAAATCCCGATATCGCTCTTCACAAGCTCAACATTCGGCCAGATGCAAAGCCAGTCAAGCAACAACAACGACGCTTCCGCCCGGGCATCATGGATGCGATCGAAGCCGAAGTCAACAAACTCATAGCCAGCGGCTTCATACGCGAAGAGCAATATCCAGACTGGGTGGCCAATATAGTACCGGTCCTCAAGAAGAATGGGAAAATTCGAATCTATATCGACTTTCGCAATCTGAATGAGGCGTGTCCCAAAGATGAGTTCCCCCTCCCGATCACAGACATCATGATCGACAACACCTGCGGCTTCGAAAGTATGTCATTCATGGATGGTTTCTCGGGGTACAACCAAATCAAGATGTCTCCCGACGATGAAAAGTATACATCATTCTGAACATCGATTGGCACATACTGCTACACAGTCATGCCTTTTGGTTTAAAGAATGCTGGTACCATATATCAAAGAGCCATGAGCATCATCTTCAGGGACCACTTACGCAAGACAGTGGAGTGCTATGTTGATGACATCGCCGTCAAAAGCCGCTCTAAGGAAGATCACCTGCATGATCTAAGGACAGTGTTCGACCTGATGCGAGCGCACAATTTGAAAATGAACCCCATGAAATCCTTCTTGGGCGTATCTAGCGGAAAGTTCTTGGGTTTCATCATCACCTCCCAGGGTATCCACGTAGACCCTGAAAAAGACGAAGGCAATCATGGAGATGATTCCTCCGAGAAATCTCCGAAAACTCTGAGGCCTTCAAGGGAGGTTAGCTTACATCAGGAGGTTCATTTCCAATCTCTCCGGGCGATGTCAGCCATTCATCCATCTCATGAAGAAGGGCGTCTCATACGTATGGAATGAAGAATGCCAGCGTGCCTTCGATAGCATCAAAGAATATTTGTCGAACCCTCCAGTCCTGGTGGCCCCGGTTGCTGTAAAACCATTCTTGCTCTATGTACGAGCAATGGAGCATTCCCTCGGCACTCTGCTAGCACAAAACAACGATGCAGTCCATGAGCAAGCTATATATTACCTCATTCGAATGATGATCGGGCCAGAGCACCGATATACCGCCGTGGAGAAGGAATGCCTCGCCCTAGTATTCCCCATTCAAAAGATGCGACACTATGTCACGGGGCAAACCATACATGTGATATCACGAGTCAACCCCCTCAGGGTCCTCATGACTAAACCAGGGGCACTCAGTTCTTGCCTCGCTACATAGGCAATCTTACTGTCCCCCTACCATATGATCTTCGTCCCGCAAAAGGCTGTTAAAGGTCAAGCTCTGGAAGACTTTTTAGCAGCCCACCCATGCTCGGAGTCGGCCAGAATATACGAAGAAATCCCAGATGAGATCGTCGACTCGCATGCGACCTCTCACGATGATATATGGCAAAAGTTCTTCGACGGTGCTTCGAGGACCAGACCCAAGGGTAACATCGTCGTCGGAATCGGGGTGGTGCTGATTTTTCCTTCCGGACTGGTGATCAATTGCGCTTACTCCCTCAAAGAACCCTGCTCTAACAATGTGGCCGAGTACAACGCCTTGGTCATCGGCCTCCAACTTGTAAGAGAGCTGGAGGTAGAATACCTTGAAGCATACGGCGATTCACAGTTAATCGTCAATCAGATCTGGGGTTCATACGAAGTCCGCCATGAAGACATGATCCCCTATCACCAAATAGCAATCAACATCATCTCGTCGTTTGAGGGGTTCACGTTACCAGACTCCAAAAAATCGAAGCCGAAGCCTTAGCAGGCCTTGCCGTTTCCCTAGCAGTGCCAAATCATACTCATCATTCGGTTGATATGATAGGCCACGAACTGGTCTGTCCCAAGAACAACGTTCAATTCGTGGTGAGTTATTCTGCTCAGACGATCGACGAAGCGCCAGACTGGAGACAATCATTCATAGATTTCGTAGTCTACGACATCCAGCCCGAGAACCCAAAGGAAGCCACTTCCATCAGAAGGCGTTCTCTCCGATTCTTCTATGATACAGAGACGAAAATGCTTATCGGCGATCCTACGATGGGCTACTGCTTCGGTGTCTGTCAAACGCAGAAGCCAAAGAAGCCGTACGCGAAGCTCATGACTGTGTCTGCGGGACCCATCAGCCTGGCCCTAAATTGTAAGATCGTCTTCGCCGAATGGGCTACTACTGGCCCACGATGGTAGCAGATGCGATAGAATATGCAAGAAAGTACAAAGCCTTCCAAGTCCACACGGACTTCATCCACCAACCATCCGAATTTCTACATCCGACAGTAACGTCCTGGCCATTTGAAGCATGGGGAATGGATATCATCTGTCCGATTACCCTACGTTCCTTCCGAGGACATCGCTTCATACTCGCAATCACAGATTACTTCTCCAAATGGACGAAAGTTGTTCCGCTTGCAGAAGTCAAAACTTCAAATGTGATTAGCTTCCTCAAGCATCACGTCATCTGTCGCTTTGGACTGCCCCGAAGGATCATCCACGATAATGGTCCGCAGTTTGCAAGCCACGCCTTCTATCGGTTCTGCGACAAACATCGAATTCAGAATATTGCTTTGATGCCATACAACTGAGCAGCGAATGGGTTGGCAGAAGCATTCAACAAAACAATCATCAAACTTCTCAAGAAGTTCGTATCGTCCAACAAACACGACTGGAATGAGAAGCTTGATGAATGCTTATGGGCGTACCGTACCATGGTCCGAACAGCCACAGGGAACACACCATTTTCTCTGGTATACGGGAGTGAGGCAGTTCTCCCATTTGAAACTCAAATACCCTCACTCCGTGTCGTCCTGACTTACCAATTGACGACGGATGATAACTACCGTCGCCGACTACAAGAGTTGGAGGCCTTAGATGAAAAGTGCCTCTTGTCTCAACAATGAATCGAGCTTTATCAAGCACGCATCTCCGGAGCCTTCAACAAGAAGGTTAAAATCAGAACATTCTAAGTGGGCGATCTCGTCCTGGCAGTTCGGAGGCCGATGGTCATGACTCACAAAACTGCAGGCTAATTCCAGCCAAAATGGGAAGGTCCGTTTATCATTGAGGCCGTATTCTCCAACGGTGCTTACCGCCTCGTAAAACAAAACGGAGACTTGCTCATGCTGCCCGTCAACGGTAAGTTCCTGAAAAAATATTATGTCTAAACGATATTTTTCAGATCGTCGAGTTATGTACCTGTCAGTACCGCTGAACTCATATCACATTTTTCCAAATTACTGAGTTACGTACCCGCTGGTACCGCTGAACTCATATTCCAAAATTCCAGACTATTGAGTTATGTACCCGCTGGTACCGCTGAACTCATATTCCAAAATTCTAGACTATTGAGTTATGTACCCGCTGGTACTGCTGAACTCATATTCCAAAATTCTAGACTATTGAGTTATGTACCCGCTGGTACCGCTGAACTCATATTCCATATTCCAGATTATTGAGTTATGTACCCACTGGTACCGCTGAACTCATATTCTAAAATTCTAGACTATTGAGTTATGTACCCGCTGGTACCGCTGAACTCATATTCCATATTCCAGATTATTGAGTCATGTACCCGCCGGTACCGCTGAACTCACATTCACAATCCCAGATTATTGAGTCATGTACCCGTTGATACCGCTGAACTCATATCCACAAAATTCCAGATCATTGAGTCATATACCCTTCCGTACCGATGAACTCACAACCTCTCAGATTATGGAGTTATGTACCTGCAGGTGCCTCTGAACTCACATTCCGGTCACTCTTTCAGATAGTAAGTCACGTATGACCATACCTCTGAACTTTCTTCCTGAAAGAGATCCTCCCTCATGATCCACTACCTGCACTTCTAGTGCACAAAAATGGGTAACAGATCCACAAATTTCCAAAACGGCCATATCGATGTTACCTCTGAGTCGTTTCACTTTCGCCAAAAAACAAATCACCCCTTTACATAGAACTTCCATGTTCTCATTACCTCTGAGTCGTTCTATGTACCCTCCTTTATTGAGCCCACTCCTGCCATGTCCTCATTACCTCTGAGTAGGAAGGCTCCGTCGAAGAAACCTTCATGCTTGCCATGTCCTCATTACCTCTGAGTAAGTATGTTGATTCCCTTTCGACTTATTATCCTTAGCCACAACTGGAGTACGCCAAGGATAATAGGTCCACAAATATCCTTCATTGAGCCCACTCCTGCTATGTCTTCATTACCTCTGAGTGGAAAGGCTCCGTCGAAGAAACCTTCATGCTTGCCATGTCCTCATTACCTCTGAGTAAGTATGTTGATTCCCTTTCGACTTATTATCCGAACCCACAACCGAAGTACACCAAGGATAATAGGTCCACAAATGTCCTCTGTTGACCATAAATATCCTCCGTTGAGTCCACTCCTGCCATGTCCTCATTACCTCTGAGTAGGAAGACTCCGCGGCGAAACCCCCATACTTGCCATGTCCTCATTACCTCTGAGTAAGTATGTTGGTTCCCTTCCATCCTATTATCCGTATCCTAAGTTAGGGTACACCAAGGATAATAGGCCCACAAATGTCCTTTGCTAAGTTTTTTAGTACATGCCCATCATTCCTTATCATGCCCCAGGAGCCCAGCTGCTCCATGGCATTCTTTCTCTCCCGATACCCGGAACATCCATGATCACTTTACCGTGGAATTGTCCTAGGTATCCCCATCAAAATTGTTATCCGTACCTAAAACCAAGGTATGCCAAGGGTAACAGGTCCACAAACAAGTCCCCCATTCGGGGCAAACACCACCATAACACCACAAGCACAACAGGCAGTACAAATAAAGGATGGAATAAAACATACTCTTTTATTTGAAAGCCAAAAAAAAGCATTACATGTTTTGGGACCACGTCCCTCTCAAAAAGAAAAGAAAAGGAGAACAGAGACAAAAAGAGAAAAATACCGTCTATGGTTCGGTATTACACAATTCTAGGAGGCGGTTTCTCACCAAGGTGGTCCCCCGCTCAAGCCGCTGTCTAGCTTGGCGTTCAGCCTCCTGGGATAACTGCTCTGTATCATCCAAGTACATATATGCCTGCCAGTCATCTTCCATCTTCTTCAGGGCAAGTTCCATATTGGCAGAAGCTCGACTAAGTCTGTCAGCCTCCTGGATAGCAAGCTCCTTCTCAGTACGGGTGGCTTCGAGCTCGGACTCTAGGAAGGCCAGCTTTCTCTGGAGCTCGAGGATCTGCTCCCTGGTGTCAATTACCCCGCGGGAGGCGGCCGCCTCCCTAGCCGTGCAATCTTCACTTCTACGGCTCCATTGATCGTGTAACTGGGACAGATCACGGCGGTCCTTCAGTATAGTCGGCTTGATCGACTCCTGAGCAAGCCTCACCTTCTCCATCGCGGTTATGAGGAAAGTGCGCTCTTGATCTATCGCTGCGGACAGATCAGCTTGCTGCAACACATGAAACTGGGCCACAAGACGATCGGCCTCTAACAGCTTAGGCTCCAGAAGCGCAGCTAACCCCGCCCCACCGGGGAGTGTTATAAGGATGTCGATTTGGCCACCGGCGCACCGAAGGGCCATAGCAAAGGGAGTTTCCTTCTCCATGGCTGCCTCGACCCCTCTCTTCAGGTGACGGTAAAAGCTATCAACGACATCCTCGGACACTTCATCCAAAACTTCTGTAGAGAATGGCGTCAGAGGGAGTGTGGCCGACAATGTCGAAGGAGTAGCATCGGAACTTGCCATCCCTACCACCAGGGAAACAAATTCTGTACAAAAAGATGCTCGAATAGCGGCTAGTTCCTCTTTCGCCGTCCGGAGAGCTTGGATACTTGGCAAGGCGGAAAGGTCAACCACCGAGACCATATTCAATGAGGAGGACGCAGGAAGTGTTGTTCCTTGCCCTGGCTGTGCCACCACTTGAGCACCCGAACTTGAACCAGCTGGAGGCCCTTCAATATAGGTGGGAAGAGAAGAAGGCACACGTGCTTCCATCAGATCCCCTCCGGTAGAGTCTACCCCAACAATGTCTGTCACCGGCAATAAAGGGGCGGGACCTATACGTCCAAAGCAACCATCAATCGACGTAACCCGAAGGATATGATGATAGAGCAGATAGGCCTCCTCACAAGTTAAAATTCAGCTTATCTTACCAGGGGAGGGGCATGGAGGCCGCAGCTCGCTCACAGCTAACGTAGTCTCCTCACCCGCGGCTTCCAAGTTGAGTTCAACTGATTTCTCTGCCCCAGCCACCCCTGAAAAGGAGCCAGCCGGTGCAGCATCACCCCGTTAAAATTCAGCTATCTGAGGGACAGGTGCAGTAGAGCCTCCGTCCCTATGGACCGAGGTCTCAGCAAGGTGGGATTCCTCGGCCGCCTTCGGAAGAACCCCAGCAGAAATGATAGCGGTGCATATATCATTGACCAAAGTAGTCAGGGCCGGATCGACCTCAACAGTCGGATCCCGAGAAACCGACTCCTCTGACGCCTGTAAAGAGTAAAAGAAGATGATTAGGCCATAGCATAGAAAAAGAAGGAAAAGGTAGTTGAAATTCAAATCACCTCAGAAACAGTGCCAACATCATCAATAAAATAGCTTGTGGCGTCTTAACGCAGCTCACTTCGTGGAGTAGGTTATGCTATCATCAGTAGACATACGCCTGCTTCGCTTGTGCGAAGGACCAGGCACAGTAGGCGGCTGCCTCGCAACCATGTCATTCGGCACGATAGGTGGCTGATCCCCTGCCTCCTCGTCTGAGGGATGGGACGAATCATCGGCATCCTTCCCATCATCCTCTTCGCCCGCTGTCGTGGACTCCAAGTCCGGCACAGGAACCATATTCACATTTTTCTTTCTCTTCTTGGACCCCTCGAGCTTCTCTGCTAAGCCAGTCCGACAATAAAGCTGGTGCTCATGTCAAAATTCATGGGAGGTTTGCTCGCCGGAACATGATAGAGGGCAGCCATGTACAAAATCTCACCTTGTGTATTAGCGTCGGAGACCGAGAAGTTAGCTCGGGTATGAACCGCATTGTAATAATGCCACGTCCTGATACCGTCAAGGACACTGCCCTCGTAGCCTAGGCAAGCACTGGGACAATCAAGGAACAGCTGACTGTACCCGAACTGGCGGGAGAACCTACTAGGCAAGTAGGGCTCCAAGTATACGTTATTGCAGTAATGATATACCAAGTGCGCCGAATGAATATTGTGCAGCCAGAGAAGCATCTTTTTAGATAAGAGCAGGGGAGGCTCAATACCGTAAACATGTACACCCCTCACTTCTCTAGCGGTAAATTGAGGGACAAACACAAAGAAGTCGGGCCCATCTACTCTCGCCAATGCCCTCCGACAGGCTGGCATGGTGTCGAATTCCCAAGGCTGACGACGGTATCGAAAAAGGAAAGCGTCATCATCAGTAACGCTATCATCTGGTTCGGGCCTCATCAACAACCGATAATGCATCAATAGCCAACCCATTAAATACTGGTAGGGTAATTCTACTCGTTCAAAGTCCAGTGTCGTATCACGAGAAATAACTTTGGACGAAAAGGCATGAAGGTCGTGGTGTATGCTACACACCATAGCCGGAAGAAGGGCCAACCTGACTCTGAAGACCAGCTTCACGGCCGGAAGAATGAAGTGGCGGTTGATCCTTTCAATAGTACTTTTCCCTCCCGAGACTATGCAGTTCCTTAGCCATACCATCAAGAATCCGGCCAAAAGCGCCTTTTCAGACATTTTTCGGATACCGTGGTAGAAATAGCTGAAGGGGTCGGTGCGACTCCCAAACTTGTCACCGGTGGACCTCGACCTCTTGGCATTCGACATCAGGTTATTTATCTCCTCCTGAGTCTGAGGACCTCAAGAAGAAACCCGGCCAGAGGGACTGAATTTGAAAAGATACGTGACCCAAGACGTAGTATGGAGAGCGTTCCCTTCTGAGCTATTATTCTTCTTGATAGTCGTTTGATGGCAAATACTGTAGTG
Organism: Iris pallida; assembly: GCA_029216955.1. NCBI lineage: Eukaryota > Viridiplantae > Streptophyta > Magnoliopsida > Asparagales > Iridaceae > Iris > Iris pallida. The sequence goes on along the minus strand of JANAVB010000198.1, from coordinate 4,139,583 downwards.
GCATAGCAATTCCTGGTACACAGTGACAAAGCCCGGGAATCGTCGATCCAGATCCTCGAATTCCTCGTTTATTGGGGTATATACTTCGAAGGCCTCACCCCCTATGGCAGCTTAGAAACAGCATACATTTCATGGAGAGCAAGTCCCAACTCCCCTCCAGACGCGAAGAAAGTTTCCGTCCGTCGGTTATACATTTCCAAAAGTTAATGGATAACCCGTAACAGGTACCCTAGATGGCATAATAGAGGTCAATCTTCCGAAGGAATGCCTCATATTTTTTTAAGATCCATGAGGTCAGGTTGACCCACGTAGGGATGGGGTTTATCCAGTTCAACAGCGACAACCTGCCAATAGGATAAGACCCCTTGCGAGCGAGATGATTCAGGAAAGTATCGGCCAGAGTAAAAGTGAAGTTGGGACCAGATACGTTTATGAAGGTACCCGGAATCAGTTCCATCACGCTTCGACTAACCGAGTTCCTGCTCGCACATGCCGACCCAATATTTCTGTTATAGTGGATGTTGCCCACGAACATCCCCGACTGGGTTGGAGTTAGGGAGCCCACTATCTGCCTGCTCAGCAGCACCATATTGAACCACGAGAGGGGAAAATGATGTTCCATTTCGGGAATATGGATCTCCATCCCGTCCACAGTAAAGTCCCAGTTCTCAGAGATGTCCAGCACTCGGGGGTTCTTTATGGATAGAGCATCCCCAAAGAGAAAGGCTGGTTTCAGATACTCTCCTTCCAGCCTTCCCGAGTTCATCATAGTACAAAGAAAGTGGAAAGGCTGGTTATTGATGACGTTTACCCTCTCCATAGGGTCATTGGTGGGAAGCTGATCTGACACATGTCGAACCAAGTTGTCGAGCCACACACCCATAGCATATTGGGCTGAACCCACCAGGGGTTCTCCGCCAGCATTGACCGACATATTCACTGAAAGAAGACAAAAGAAACAGGATCAAAAGATGGTTAAAACGAAAGTTTCTTAAAGATGCTCCTGTGAGCCTATGCGGCTCGGATCAACGAAGCCTTATTCGGCCCAAATTCAGTTAGGTTTCGTGCAACACGGCTTCGATGGAGCCTATACGGCTCGGGTCAACGCAACCTTATGCGGCCCAATTCAGTTGGGTTTCATGCGGCACTGCTTCGATAGAGCTTATGCAGTTTAGTTGAACGTATACGGTTCTATTTAGCAGAAGAGCTTATGCAGCACGAATTAGCGAAGCTTTATGCGGTCTCGGTCAAATGAGACATCATGCGGTTCAAATCCAGAAAGTGCTCCTGCGGCTCAAGTCCTTCTCATGCGGCTCAAACACAGGGCATGCCCCATGCGGCTCGAATACGAGAGCGGTTCCATCATGATTAAACTTGGGCAGTTCAATAAAGACGAAGGATGAAGGCTTGTGCATAAATCATGCAACAGAGCCATGGAATTTAGGGTTCAAAACATTTAATCCAATCCTTACCCTTAAAAGCAGGGTGGACGTCGGGGTGTACTTCAGGCGTAGTGGCCGATGAGGAGGCCGCTTTCTTACCCTTTGCAGCAGCAGAAGCAACCTTGGAAGACTTGGGGGCCATTATCGTACCGACGGTCGGAGAATGAAGACTAAGGAAGAAAATTAGAGCCGAAGACGAAAGAGAGAGTGAAGAAGTCTCTCCGACTGAGCACGTTCATATTTTATAGGCAAGAGAGAGGTGCCTCGATCCACGTATAGTAACCGACCTTTCAGTTCTTAAGACGAGCCGACTGACATAAAGGCCAAACTCTTGGGATCCTTTTCCAAAAAGTGGCCTTAAAACTGACGGTAAATCAACAGCAATTAATGTAAAAGATTTGCATACGTGACAGGATGACGTGGCAAGGAGCTCACGCGGCCAGACAGCCCATATGGCCAAAGGATCCATGCAGCTGATTGACCAATGCGGCTGAGGAGGCTATGCGGTTGGGACATCCATGCGGCAAAGACATCATATGCGGCCAGAAGAGTTTATACATAGCCATGCTTCTTATTCAAAGTATGTCAATTTTGCAAATTGAAAACTTTGAAGGGGGTCTTATAGAAGCATAGAAAAGAATAAAGAAAGATCCATGCGGCCAAGGATCCCCATGCGGCTCAGAGAGCTCATGCGGCACAAGGATCCATGCGGCTCAAGCGTCTATGCAGCTCGAATAGTTCCATGCGACCCAGAGAGGAGCAACGTGGCCCTCAACAGCTTTTTCCTTTGTCTTATACTATATTTAATGCCTTGACGGCTGACAGCTCTGACCAATGACAGAAAGATGCAATAATGACTCCGTCATAATGGTAGACTCCTAGGGAAACGAAGGATATCTCTTACACAATCCGTCTTTTATGCGTCCTTGACATGTGGTCAGTCGTATGCGGCTCAGACAGAGGCCACCCATACGGCTCAGACAGAGGCTACCCATGCGGCTCACAAGGACTATCTTCATGCGGCTCACTGAGAAGCCACCCATGCGGTCGCCTACGCTCATACGGCTCAGATCATCTTTATGCGGTTCAAATGTTCAGAGGCCACTCCCAAGCAGACTTGACACGTGGTCAGCCTTATACGGTTCAGTGGGGGAGGCAATCCTCATGCGGCTCAGATTTCCTAAGTGGCTCGCGGTTCTGTCAGCATCCCTACAGCTATCAGCCTAACAATAGTGGGACACGTGGCAAGATTCATCAACAAATCCTAACAACCAGGTTTAGTGCCATCCTCATAATTACTGAGATCAAATCAGATCATTTGCAATCAATCAAATTGAACACATGGCAGGAGATCCGAGCTTGGCATAATCATGAGGATTTATGGCAATCATCATTAATTGCCCACAATGATTTGATGCAATCATATTAATTGCTCAAATCTATTATGAACGGCCCAGATTTATTGATTCTTAACCGCTGACTTTTGAGAATGGACAATCATTACAAATCCTAATGATGCCCTCCACTCTTATAAATAACAAGGTGCCATTCTCTTGCAAGACACGAAGAGAGATATAGAGAGCAGAGAGCGGAGAGCAGAGAGAGAGAGAGAGCACACCCCCCTCGGATCCAGAGAGTCAGAGAGAAATTGAAAGGAGAGCGTTTCTTCATCAACGCCAAGCAGTTCTTCTACAGAGCCAAGGCTGCACCCGATCGTCCAAGGAGTAAGGCAGAGCTGCCGTCGCTTTTTCGAGCCTCTACCGTCACCCCCCAGAATCTAAAATAAACAATTGTACTTAGATTGCTGTACCTAGGTTTTCGTCCCTAGGCTTTCTTTGTACAAGCGAGTTTGTATTGTAAGTCTAAATTTTAGTCCTCCGATAATTGTTCTGTTCTTTTACAATCAATGGCAAACACCTATATATATTCTCTTCCTCACTCTCTCTCTCCTCATTCACTCTTTCATTTATTTTCCTCAAGCAAACCATTAGGCAAGTACAACTTGCTCAAAAGTGAAGATTTGTGCATTTTCATTCTTGATTTTTTTTTCTTTGATATTATTTGTTTATATTATTCTTCTCATCATCCTCTACAAGTTTAGTACTTGGTATTTTTTGTGTTTATGGATGGATTCTTGTAGATCTAAGTTTACGTCATTTTCAATTTTTTTGGATTTTGATCTATCAAACTTACTGGTTTTCGAAAACTAATTGCTCCATATTGTAGATAATTTGATTCTACAAAATTTTGACCTTTAAAAAGTTAGATTTCAACTTCTTTTGAGGAAATTATGGCCAAGTAAGATTTGGACATCTCCTATGTTCATCTGTCCTGGTTCTGGAAAGGACAATGAATAGTGCTGACCATATAGTGCCAGTCCGTATAGATGTATAGTACTAGTCTGCATAGATGCATAGTACCAGTCCGTATAGGTGTATAGTACTGGCCGCATAGTTCCAGTCCGCATAGATGCATAGTGCTGGCCGCATAGTGCCAGTCCGTATAGATGTATAGTACCAGTCCGTATAGATGCATAGTGCTAGTCGCATAGTGCTAGTCCACATAGATGCATAGTGTCAGTCCGCATAGACGTATAGTGCCAGTCCGCATAGATGTATAGTGCCAGTCCGCATAGATGCATAGTGCCAGTTCGTATAGATGTATAGTGCTGGCCGCATAGTACTAGTCCGCATAGATGCAGAGTGCTGGCCGCATAGTGTCAGTCCGCATAGATGCATAGTGCCAGTCAGCATAGATGTATAGTACCAGTCCGCTTAGGTACATAGTGCCTGGCCGTATAGTGCTAGTCCGTATAGATGCATAGTGTCGCATAGTACCTATTTTTGCTGTTTTTGGCTGTTTTATATCCTATTTGGCTGATTTGTGGCCAGAATTTCTTCCAATTCGAAACATAAAAGTTATAGATCTTTGTCTTGGCTTCAAGAATCTTTATATCTCACTTTAACCAAAATTCATATATGACTTATGTTATCTTGTGCACATTGTACCTTGTGCATATTGTACCTTGTGCACCTTTCACTTGCACTTTTACCCGTGTGCCGTTTGGGCCACTTCATGACTTACGAGCACTTCATACCCTAAGTACGTAGTGCCTTCTTGTTCTCTTCCCTCTTATGTCTTGGTCCTCATTCCTGATTTGACTATCTATACGAGTGCTGGATAAACCTACGTGTGTACTAAGGTATAATTTATGTGAGCACTGAGGTGCTATCCTATATGCTAAGTGTTCCTACGTGATACCTGCCAGTACATCCAAGAGTCCAGCATTTACATAGCGAATGGTCAGTAGCAATGACGTAGTATGTGTTGTGTATTGCATTACACCAAAAAGGGGTACTTACGTATGACTCTATGAGCCAGTACGATCCCTTCTTGGGGTACTCGTACATTGTACGACATCTAGGAGAGTGAGCATGTGACCATGACATGTGAACTCCGAGGATAACCTAGAGATTAACTAGGCAACTAACTTAGAGATGCATTGGATGGAAAGAATCTCGAGATCGTGCTATACTAGCCACCCCAGGTCCATTCCTGATGTGTCGGGTTGGCCGTCACGGATATGCTTTCATTCGCCTATAGCGGATGACTATATCCGACTTCTACAAGCTATTTGTTATATGTTTTAGCGTGGTAGCCCTCCGAGGGACTGGTGCATAATCAATGTGCTATATGTTTAATGGTTTGGCTAGCCCTGCTGGAACGACACGATCTGAGAATTTCTATAATTTGTATTAATGGGATAACCCAGGCAAATCATATAAAGCCGTAGGATTGATTGGCCGCTTGTAAACTGACTTGCTTGTGAGATGTTTCTTCTGTTAGTAACTGAGGAACATGGACATCGTGGTGCGTGGTCCAACCCATGTCCTTGTTTGGTTGTTGGGTTGGACTATTGTGCTGCGATAGGCTATGGACCAAATTTACGACCGAAAGCCTTTTATTATTATTATTATTACGCTTGGCTTTTATCTTACTCTTTTGTGCTTCCTTGTGGTACTTGCTATTCGGGGCCTGACCCTGCTGGTTTTGTTTAGCCAGATATCATAGCAGCACCATAGGATCCAGCTTTCTATCTGAACAATGGTGCATACCAGGAGTATGGGCACCAGCGACCATGAGTGGGTTTCTTCTTCACTGCTCTGATAACTTATATTTTGTACTTGGCGTTTAGCCACCAACACCTGTTTAGCCGGCAGTTCTGGATATTTAGTTCCTCATATAATTGTAATTAAATCAGACTGCAGCTGACTATAGTTATGTACTATTGACTCTTGGTACTAGCTTATCATTTTGTATAGTTAGGCTCATGAATCATTTTGATGAAACGTCGGGGACGACTTACTGCTTTGTCTTATATGATCATTATTTACTGCTTCTTGTTTTGATTGATTGAGACCTAGATGCTCTATGAGAACATAGGAGACTTGATTGTAGCATGCACCCCCTAGTCTCTTGACATCCACGATCGTCGTATGACATTTATATACCTCATATGGAGTAGCTGGCCTAGTCCGTCTCAGTATTTCGGTACTGGGGCATGACAGATGTGGTGATCCATCTCTGATCTCTGAGCCCATTATAGTATATATATTTACTATTTACTATTTAATTATGTTTTCATTCTTGATACTTTGGAGGCTATGTTTCCTACTTGCCTGGATGTGTTGTCTGTAGGCTTCTTCTTATTTTATGTATTGCCTACTTTAGTCTGGAATCTGGAATCTGGATGCCTCTTTACTTGCCTGTAGTCTTCTTCTCATTTTATGTGTTGCATGTGAGGACTAGTATGTAGTTATTTCATCATTATAATGTTCTCAAGTCCTGAAAAATCACTATTATTGCCATGATCATAGAGAGTTGATTCTCTAATTTCTCTAGATCAACTTGGAAGGCTTAATAAATGTATTGATGTTAACATTATATTATTGTTTTTAGGGTGGTTACTATAAGATATATGGTGGAGTGACCCATTTGTCCAAGGATTGTCTAAATAAAGGCAGCAGAAATATGTTTTCTTCTACAAGAGCAAACAACGGTAAGCTTTTCCTTCATATGTATCAAAATCATCTTTCTGTAATGTCATGTGCATTTGCATGGTTCATCAGTTATTTCAAAGGCAAAATAAACTGTTTTCTTTTACTTCAATAAGATATCCGATGCTTTCCTGCAAGTTTTAGGTTGGTAATTTGATGTTCTAAGACATCATGCAGTTATTAATTTGAAGTGCTAAAAAGGTGGTATGAGTTTAAAAATCAAGAGACAAACGCTTCCCTTAATGACATCCTGAAAGAAACTTATGTGAATGAATTTTATGTTTTTCTGTTTATCTTCCTATTAATTTGATTCATTATGCCTCTATAGACCCCCAAAAAAATTTCTTATCATTTCCTCTCCTTGTAATACCTTTTTTTGTAGGGTACAATGTTGACTTTTGAAGGGATATACAATGTTGGCTTTTGAAGGGATGTCACTATTTGGTATTGGTGAATGCAATGTTTTAATGTTTTGAGGCCGGCTGTTCTAAAAGGGAAAGATGTATATATTTTTGGATTTCGAAATACAATGGTGATATGTTAGTGAAGCAAAAGTTAGGAAAAGAGCGATATATTTTGAAATGTAATTAAGATGAAGTGATATTTGGATATTTTTAATAAAATATTTCAAATGTTAGTTAAATTTCATATTTCTGTTGTCTCAAAAAATTAATATGCTTTTTATAATGTATTGAATTATAAGCATTGACAGGTGATATATATGTGTGTGAATAACCTGAATAGAACATTATAAAGTGTTATGTATAAGTTCTTTTTTATAACGTTTTATGAATAGTTCCAGAACCAGATCATTTTAGCAAGCGTTATTTATATATAACTTAGTCATAACGCTTTCGGATAGATATGTTACATATAATGATAATATTAATGTCATTTTCAAATTTAGTGTTATATATATAATTAACTTAATTATCTCATTTTTTATAAAAAGGTGTTATATAAGTGTAAGTCATATATAACGGTTTTTCTAAACTTTTATAACACCCGTGTTCATGACGGTTGTCTGCTTCAAAAAAATTGCATTAAATTGTCATATATGACGGTTTTTACCAGTCATAAAATGGTATTTTTCTTCTAGTAAATTTCTCTCATGATCACGAAGCTGACGTGATGCATAAGTTACTACCTTGCCATGCTGCATCAAGATGCATCCCAATCCTATGCCTGAAGCATCACAATAAACTAACATCCTCCAGTCCCATCTGGAAGCGTGAGAATGGGTACCATCATCAACCCTTGCCTCAACTTCTCGAAGGAACTCTGACACTCCACTGTCCAAGTAAACTATACATCCTTACGGGTCAACTGCGTCAATGGTGCTGCAATTCGAGCAAAGTCTGACACAAATCATTGGTAATAGCCGGCCAATCCTAGAAAACTGCGAACTTCTGCAACGGTACTGGGTACTGGCCATATCTCTATAGCCACTATCTTCTGGGGGTCTACTTTCACTCCACCTTTGGTGATGATGTGACCTAAGTACGAAATACAATCAAGCCAAAATTTGCACTTACTGAACTTCGTGTACAACTGGTGCTCTCTGAAAATCTGAAGGACTAATTGGAGATGTTGTTCATGCTCTGCTTCATTCTTGCTATAGACTAAGATGTCGTCTATAAACACTATCAAGAACTGATTCAAATAAGACATGAAGATACAATTCATGAGATCCATGAATATTGCTGGCGCATTGGTAACTCCGAATGACATAATGAGAAACTCTCAATGTCCATATCTAGATCTGAATGATGGCTTTGAGATGTCTTGCTCTCTCACTCTGATCTGATAGTACTCTGAACACAAGTCAATATCGAGAATACTGCTTCTCCACTGAGTTGCTCGAATAAGTCATCTATCCATGGTAGGGGATATCGGTTCTTATTGTTACAAAATTCAAGGTACGATAATCAACACATAATCTTGACGTACTATCCTTTTTCTTTACAAGCAGCATCGGGGATACCCAAGGTGATCCACTAACACGAATGAATCCCTTGGTTACGAGTTCTTCAATTATCTTGTACATGATCTCCAACTCTGATGGTGCCATTCTATAGACTCTCTCTGATAGTGGTGCTGTCCCTGGAATCAAATCAATTGTGAACTCTATCTCTCTCTCTAGTGGCATGTCTGGAAGCTCTTCGGGGAATACGTCAGGAAATTCTTCTACTACTCTGGGAAACTGAATTGCTGCTGCTACCGCCATCCGCAAGATTGGTGGAGAAGGTTCTACATCACCTCCGAAAAATGAAAACTCTTCTTTGTCGGAAATACCAAAAATAATCCTGCCAACATGGCAGTCTATTCTTGTATATTGATCCTTCAACCAATCCAGTCCTAGGACCACATCATAGTCGGCCATCAGAAATTCTATCAATCTAGCAGAAAACTCTCTACCTCTAACTACGATTCGACACGAAAAAAGACTCTATCTAGTCCCACAAGATCGTTACCAGCAAGTATATTGAGCCTTAGTGATAATGACTCGGGCTCCAGTCCTATCCGTGTAGCGAATCGTGTAGACATAAATGAATTCGATGCATCCAAATCAAATAATATTGATGCTGGAAAAGAGTTGACAAGAATGGTACCTGCCACCACATCACCTGATGCCAATTCTTCTGCTACGGTCAGAGCCATAGCTTGACCCTGTCCCCTTGGTGTTGGTCCCCTCTTCTGGTGACCTCTCTGCCTGTTCTGAATCTGAGCTTGTGTCTGAGCATATTGTTGCGGCCTCTGCTGCTGGAATGCTTGTGCCTAAGGCGGCAATGGCCTTGAAAATTGGTACTGCTGCTGTACTGGTGCTGGACCCCTAACTGATGGACTGGTTAGGGTCGACAAAGATAAACTGGCTCTATGCAGGCAGGACCCTATCATGTGATCCGGAGCCCCACAGTACAAGTACAATCCTTGTGCCCTACGACACTCTGAAACTACGTGCCCAGGCTTCCCACAATGAGTGCAGCCCATTGCAGAAGACTACTTCTGCCTCTGCTGCTAAGGGTACGTCGGTGTCGAGTGTTGAACCGACGAAACTGTGGTTGCCCTCCTAGGAGCCCCAATAGTCAAAGCCCTAGCTGTCGGGGCTGGTGCTGACGACTGAGATAACTGACCATGAGACCTCTTTCGTCCTCCAGTTCGATCTACTATCCTCTGGGAGATATATTCGTGCCTCCTCGCTGCTCATAAAACTACATCAAATGTCTGGTGCTCAAACTGCTCCACTGCTAGAATAATCTCTAGGTGGAGTCCCTGCTGGAATTGCTGCGCTCAGTCCAATTCGGTCGCCACCAAGGTGGGAGCAAACCGACTAAACCTCGAAAACTCGATCGGATATCCATCGATCGTACTTTCCATCTTCTTGAGATTGCTGAATCTGGTCTGCAGATCATACCGAGCTACTGCATCAAATACTTCGTTTGGAACTTGTCACTGAATACCGCCCACAAGACAGGCATCACCAATCCAACTGCTTGCATTGTCCACCAGCTGCGGGCTAAGTCTAATAATTGCAGGCACACAACGACCACCTTCTCTTCCTTTGGAGTCTTAGCTGCCTCCAGAATAACCTCTATATCATGTAGCGAAGCATCAGCAACAATAGCATCTTCACTACCATCAAAGAAAGGAGGGTTCAGACGCTTGAAGCTGTTAACCGCATTATTTCCTTGATAGCCCACTCTGCCTATAGCATCTCGTACTGTCTGCTGCAGGGGATCTTCCCGACGATCTTGTGATGCAAGCAAGTCTCGGATGAGTCCCATCAGGGTTCTATTGTCAGGCTATATAGGCTGGGTGGCTGAACTGGCGGCTCTGGATCCCCGAAAGGCATGACTCGGGATGCTGCCCCTATGTGCTAGATTTGGTTCCCAGGTTAGTGCTGGTTCACTTGTTGTGCTCCATCCGAATGATCGGTAGGACCAGGAACAATACCACTGAAGAAAATGATATAGAGAATAATAAGGAAGGACTAAGATAAATCAAGGATATAAGCATGTTATCAGGTCAAGAATAGGAAGATTAGAAGACATGAGTAGAGATCAAGCGCGAATGCTGATTGAGGCATCTATTCAGAAAAACCCACAAATCTTGATTTTTAAGACCTGTATGGGCCACCACTTAAACCGTGTCATGCCCCACAACTAGAATACAGGAGAGCGGGGGACAGACACAGCCAGCTACGTACATTGAAGTGCAATCCACCTCGCAATACGATCACGGCTGTCTAGATGCATGAGGGTTAAACTACAATCCATCAGTCTCTTATGGTCAAGAATAAGCCTAGTGTATCAATCTCAAGCAAGCAAATAGTTGTTACAAGATGTTAGATCATCATACATACAAGGTAAGATGTCCCACACATTATATATTCAGATGATCATGAAGCTAGTCATACAAAATACGAAGACTAGTAAGAGTTAAGTCATACATAATCAACCCTAGGATTTGTCATTCATGTTACAGCCCTTAGGAAGACATAAATTAAGTTTCAATACGAGCTAACACTTGTTCGACGACTAAATATCTCAAAAGAATAATTTACAATTGAGTGGGAGAGCAAAATAAGAAACCCACTCATTGACAGGTTTACGCCTGGTGTTCACCATCTGGCTGGAAGACGGGTAGATCCTCGGGTGCTACTCCAAAATCTAGCCATACAAAACCAATTGGGTCAGATCCCAGGAAGAGCAAGTGCCACAAGGGAGGCTCCACTTAGAAACTAAAACCAGCATATAATAAAAGAAGAACTGATAAAAGAGCATAGTTAAATAACATGAAGTACTGAGTTAACATAAAACATAAGCTTGCAGTAGGAGGAACAAGAGGCGGAATATAATTTTCATGTTAATCATGAGATAATTCATTCAAGCACGGCCAATCAAGTCCTACGGCTTGCTATTGTTAGCTAACTAGGGTTATCACTAGCTTACTTACTGACAAGATGCAATAAGATGTTCCCACGGTCACAAGCCCTGCAGACTATCTAGGTTATCCAGGAAAGGGTTACAAGAGTTATCAAGATTACTGGTGTACTTTAGTACTTATGATTCAAGAAGTGCAACACATGACAGTGTGCTGAAAATGTGCCCTACTAGTCGGCAGGCTATAAGTCCACAGGTGTGGCCGGAATAACGGGATCGCCTGTAACTGAAAAATCTCTCTATATGAACTACTTGATCAATCTAGTCATTAACCTAGTCAGATTCGTTATGAATCCCTGACCGTGGTAACCAGGAATCCATGTCCTAGACATGATACAAGACGAGACATGTAACTTGTACATGTACAATCAACCACGGGATCAAGGCAAGAGTTATACTAGCAAGACAGGAATAGCCGTCGCAATAGCAATCAAGATTTTACATATCATGTCAGGTATACTTGTCATGTAAAGTACTTATCTGGAGTGCGCCTCGACGGGCCACTATCAAGAGTTATCAAGAGGGGTTTGTTTCAATTAACAAAATGCCTAAAATTGGCTTTTGAAAGAAAACGAGAAAAAGTATAAAAGTACAAATTATTTCTGGAAAGTATTGTTATGGAAGTCTGATCTGAGAGCGATCCCTTTGTTCCTTGGACCATATGATGATGATGAAGAAAACTGCTTGAAGAAGACGAACAGTCGGAAGAACTAAGTCACCAGAAAGGTATCGAGCAACGGCACTGATGGCACAGTCGAATGCTTTTCTGCTTTGCTTCACGCTATTCTTGAGAAAAAGTTGAAAAAATGCTTCTGGGAATATCACTCTGAAAGTATGAGTTTTCTCAGAATCTTCTCTCCTGTCTCTCTCTTGATCTCTTGATGATGTCTGTATTAAAAATAAGTCTATTTATAGACTAGAACCTCTGTGCGTAAAAAGCAACAAAGTTGGGTCTCTACGCGAGTAACTGTCACCCATGATGAAAATCATCCTCTACGCATGATGACACGTGTCCTATTACTTCAACAAAATGGGGAGAGCACGTACACACGTTCCTCGATAAGTGTGGTATGAAAGCAACGTAAACAGACCACGCTCTCATGTAGCCAAAAAAGATCGGACGTAAAAAAGACCCAAAATATACTTCCTGCGTAAAGTAGCAGACTGAGCGTAAAAATAGCTCAAAATAAACTTCCTGCGTAAAGTGGCTAAAAATAGCCTTGAGCGTAAAATTAGCTCAAATAAACTTTACGCGCACAAAAGCCTTGAGCGTAAAAAGCTCGAACAGCTTTCGTGCGTAAAAGAAGCAATCTCTTGAGCGTAAAGTAGCCCATCTGCACACTAAACGACAAGTGTTGGTTTTGGTGTAAATCAAATCTTCTCGACTTCTGTGCTGTCCGCTGTCAGAAAATCATTATGTCAGAACAGTATCACGTGCATTAAATGCATGATCTGACAGCCTGTCCTTCACGTAAAAGCTTTGAGGATGGCTCTCGTGTAAAACAGCTCGCGTAGAGTTTTACTCTGTTTGTCTTGCGTAAAGTCTGAGTTTGACTCTGTTTGACTTGCGTAAAGCTCTTAACTTTCTTTGACTTGGTCTATGAAGCACTTTTTATGCTCCTACAGGGTTCATATTATCATGTTCAAGCCAAGTTCTAGTTCAAGTCGAGCTCAAATCAAGTCAAGCTTGTGACATAGCCAAGTCATGTCGTGCTCAAGTTCAAGTCAAGTTCAATACTAGTCAAGTCATACCATGCTAAGATCGTGTCAAAGCCCAGGGTACTTGCAGGTAGTTACGAAACATATAAACAAATGGCACCAGGATGGGCCAGGGTGGTGCCAGGCCAGCATGGGCACCAGACAACTTGGGGGGCAACCAGCATGGGCACCAGGGCCAGGATGGGCCTATATGCACCTAGGCCAAGAGGCGTCAGGGCCAGCATGCGCCTGGACCAAGAGGCGCTAGGGCCAGCATGCGCCAGTATGCGCCAGCATTTGCCTGCATGCACCTGGGCCAAGTGGCGCCAGGGCCAGCATGCGCCAGCATGCGCTTGGGCCAAGAGGTACCAGGGCCAGCATGCACCTGGGCCAAGAGGTACTAGGGCCAATATGTGCCAGCATGCGCCTGGGTCAAGAGGCGCCAGGGCCAGCATGCGCCAGCATGCACATGCTCTTCTGCTAGCCCATAAATGTTCATGTAAATCCATGAACTAAAAAGGCCATAAATCACACAAAACAAGTCAAAATTGGGACTTCCAATGGTCTAAATTGGGTAGAATCAAATTTTCTACAACATAGGACCATTAGATCTCGAAAATAACAAAGTTTAAGAGATCAATCCAAAATAATCGAGAAAACTACAAACTTGGATCTATAAAAATCCCTCCATCAAAACCAAAAACTCCAAGTTCTAAAGAGGCTTAGAATCTAGCAAAGAAGAAAATAGAACATTAAAATTTGAGATCCATCATGAAGCAAGTTACACTTGTCTATGGCTTGGTAGGTGGGAGGACTAAATGAAGAAGATGAAGAATTAATGAAAAATAATAGAGGAGAGAGAGAGAGGAGTAGGTTTTTATACAAACCATTATCATCTCAAACCAAAACAAACCAAGTCAAGCCAAGCCAAGCCAAGTTGAACCAAACCGAATTAAACCAAGGTAAGATTAAACCAAGACTAGGCTAAGCAAGACAAGTCAAAATACGGATCACCTGACAAAAGTCAGAATTTCGTACACGTATACTAAAAATATGTATAACGAAAAATAGGAGTGACACTTCCAGTCGTGCGTGCGCCTCCGTAGGCTGCTCCCTCACAGCCGCGTGCACTCCTCCGTCGCGCTCCTTCCGGCCACGCGTACCCCGTCGGCTGACCCCTACTGGCCCTGCGCGTGCCCTCCGTCGTGTGCGCCCTCCCACGCTCTCTTCAGCGCGGCAGCAGCAGCAGAGCAACGACGGCGACAGCAGCAGCAGAGGCAACAATGGAGGTACACATCACTATAGTAGTAGTGGAAGAGTCTAAATCTGGAAAGACAAATATACAATAATATTTATGGGAACTACAAACAAAAGGAAGACCAAGAATTACATATGTTCGATAATTGATGTATATATATTTTTAAAAAACTTTCAACTTATTTTCAAATGTTTTTTTTCTTCCTTATACTAATGATATATTTGTATCAAAAATCTTAGGTATAGAATCCGACAGACATTTTTGCATAACTACGATAATAAAGCTAAATAATTTAAATAATAATAATAATAATAATAATAATATTTCATTCCTCACAACAATATTATTCGATAGGATAGGAAGTACGATTAGATTTCATTTCAGTTTAAAAACATATATAATGTAATATATATTTATATATATAATATAATACACATTCTTTTTAACCAGATAGAGATATAAAAAGAAAACATTGTTGGAGTTGTCTGATTTAATCCCTGTCAACATCAATTTACTCTAATATCTCATATCAATATATTGTATAATCAAGAATTATGGTGATACTAGATTTTCCAACTCAGACAACAAAACAGTGGAATACCATGTCAATGTATTTGATTAAAAAAATGTTTCATTAACCTCTCTATACGGTTGTCTAATCATGTATCTTCACCTCTTGTCATGCAGAAAAGATTTCTTACTCATCTGGGATGTGTGAAAATTCTACGGTAGTGATAAGCTTGAGCGTTGCATCATTTTTATTTTATTTTTAGATGCAACGTTGCATTGTGAGATGATTAGGGGTGAGCAATCGGTTTAAGCGGTTTAATTCGAATCGAAAAATCTGAAACCGATTAAACCGAAAGTCTAAAATTTAAAAATCGAAATCGAACCGATTTAACCAAAAACCGAAATAAAACCGAACCGAAATAATCGGTTCGGTTTTTCAGTTTATTCGGTTTACATATATGGGCTTTTTCTAATAGGCCAATTCATATTTGGGCTTGCTTACAAAAAAAAATTGTATCAAATTTTTTTTATATATCAATAATGTCATGCTGCATACATAATTACAAAACAAGTTTCTAAAAATAATATCAATAATGTCATTTGGGCTCCAGCCAAAAGATAGTCTAGCAAAATGTTAAAAAAACAATATTACAAAACAAGTTTCTAAAAAATATCAATAATGTCATGCATACAATATACATAATGAACGACAGAACAAGTAGCCATACAGTTGCATATTTGCAATATTCTTCAGAATCCAAACAAATATAGGTCCACAATCCACATACATGAAAATAGAAAGACTACATCTGATCTGCTAAAGCCAAGAGCTGACTCCAATTTCCTGCAAGAGCTGACTCCATATTATGCACTCAATGATGTTACAAATATAGCTTCAGCCGCCAAAATCCAAAGAGCTGACTCCAATTTCCAGCAAGAGCCAAGAGAAGACTCCAATTTCCAGCAGTATTCAGTCTAAAATCTTACAGTAAGAGCCAATAGCTGGCCAATTTCCAGCAAGAGCCAAGAGCTGGCCAATTCATATAGCTTCAGTCTAAAATCTCACAGTATTCAAGAGCTGACTCCAATTTCCAGCAAGAGCCAAGAGGTGACCCAAATCCTTAAATAATGACCCAAATCCTGAATAATGGAGCAAAAGAAAGAAAGTATTGTTCGAAGTTTCTGAAGGCTCAGATTGGCAAGTTGTGCATCAATAGATGCAATGTAGTATCCGTCCCCTACTCACTATTGCCATCTCATCATTGCCTTCTCTTCATATTTGTTAGCAACTTATCATAAATATAAGTGCAGAATCCAATATAGTACAGTACAAAATCTAGTGCAGTGCAATGCACTACTAAATTCAGATTCCAGATTATAGTGCAATGCATAATCCAGTGCAGTGTAGTACATAATTTAGATTGCATAATCATCATACCAACATCTCAGTGTTGAAGACCCGACTACAATTTCCAGCAAGAGGTGACCCAAATCCTTAAATAATGACCCAAATCCTGCATGATGGAGCAAAAAAAAGAAAGTATTGTTTGAAGTTTCTGAAGGCTCAGACTGGCAAGTTGTGCATCAATAGATGTAATGTAGTATCCGTCCCCTACTAACTATTGCCATTTCATCATTTCCCTCTCTTCATATTTGTTAGCAACTTCTCATAAATATAAGTGCAGAATCCAATATAGTACAGTACAAAATCTAGTGCAGTGCAATGCTCTACTAAATTCAGATTCCAGAATTTAGATACCAGAATTTAGATTGCAGAATCCAGAGCCAAGTGAAGTACAGAATCTAGTACATTCATACATTGCAGATTCCATAGTGCAGAATCCAGAACCCAGTGCAGAAGCCAGAATAATAGAGTGCATAACAGTACATTGCAGAATCCAAATTGCTTAACAGTTAACAGTTACAAAATTACAGTCTAGTACAGAATCCAGAGTGCATCATTAAGTGCATAATCCATAACC
Organism: Iris pallida; assembly: GCA_029216955.1. Taxonomy (NCBI): domain Eukaryota; kingdom Viridiplantae; phylum Streptophyta; class Magnoliopsida; order Asparagales; family Iridaceae; genus Iris; species Iris pallida. The sequence goes on along the minus strand of JANAVB010000198.1, from coordinate 4,122,693 downwards.
CATAACCCATAATCCAGTGCAGAATCCAGAGTGCATATTACAATCCAAAATAATTAGAGTGCTTGACAGTTAATAGTTACACTCCATCCTGTTTAAACCTCGCTTGAGGTTGAGACCACCGACAATTGACTTAAATCTATATAAAAAAAATCACAAGTTAATATTTAATCTTCATGCTATGAAATAAAACTAGTTAATAAAATTTATACCTTTTTCAAGTTGATCCAGTGATTCTAAGTTTTCTTCAAGACTAGTGACAATAGATTGATCGCAACCTGACCGATACCAATCTTGGAAACAAATGAGACCTTGAGCAATTTTAGGTGTTAAAGAGCTCCTAAATGAATCAAGCACCCGACCACCGGTACTAAATGCACTTTTCGAAGCCACCGTAGATATCGGAACAGCTAACACATCACGAACCATTCTAGAAAGAATGGGAAAGCGAGGTGAATTAATCTTCCACCAAGACAATATGTCAAAATTTGGATTCTCATCTTCATCGGCTTCAGTGGGCTCAAGAAGATAACAATCCAACTCCGACTTACTATCAAAAACCCCCATTTTCATTTTATGGCTCTTATATTGAGCCTTCATCATATTTTTCAAGTTAAAAATTGGTCGATCTTCGGCAATTGAGGATTCAAGTATATCATGAGTAGTTGAAGAAGCAACTATAGGTGCATAGATCTTTTTGTAGGCTTCAAACATAGAATATGCAACTGACTTCACCTTCTGTATTATGGTATCACCCCTTGATGGGCCATAAAGTTGATATAGCCACCATTCCACATATGGAATCTTTTGACGTGGATCAAAGAGTGGTGCAATGAAGATGATCATATTCATCTTCTCAATGTCTTCCCAATACTTGTCATACTTCTCTCTCATTTTATCCGCCATCATAGACAACTCAAAGTCGTCATTGTTCTTAGCGTTCTTTAGGAGGAAGTCAATAGATGCAATCTCTTCAAAAAATTTGTTGGAAGTGACATATAAAGTTCCCGAGACTCGTAGAGTGAATCCATAGAAGTGTTCTAAAAAAGTACACAACCTCCTCACATTTGACCAATCCTCTTCGCTAGAAAATGAATTCTCATCCTCAAGTTCTCTCTTGAATAGGAGGTCTTCGTCTTGGAATCTCTCAAAGGCTCTTTGAAACCTTTGTGCCGTGTCCAACATCAAATATGTTGGTCTTACGTATTTTAGGACTTGGGCGTTACAAGTGGCGTGCCCAGTTGTGCAGCCCAGAGGCACGCCCAATTGCGCAGCCCAGTGGCGCACTAGTAGGCGATGTCTGTTGGCACGCGGTTGGCGCAGGTTGTGCGGGGTGCGTAAGTGGCACAATGTGTACTAGTGGCACAAGTTGCACGTTTTGTGCAGGATGTGCAGGGTGCGTACAGTTTACGCAGTGCGCTAGTGCGCCTTGGTACGGCTGTGCTCTCATTACGCAAGTGGCGCAGATGGTGCACGTTGTGCGTCCTTTGGCTCAGATCGTGTCTCTGCACGATTGAGAAGTTACAGCATGTTCGGGACAGTTTCTTCCCACATTCCGAACATGTTTCTAACTAGGCGGTTACAGAACGAGGCTATATAAGCTTCTTTGCTCTCTCTCTCTCTCTCTCAATATACAAGTTCAGACTTCACATAAGGCAGAAGTATTTTTTAGCACCATTTCTTACGTATTTCTACAGAGTGAAGAGAAGCAGTGCATCAGCACCATATAGTGCAGGAGTCCGTGTGCCTTCCAAGGAGTCAGAAGAGTGGAGTATTCCAAAGTTTTCCGTCGAACTTGCTGGTTTCTGAAAGCTGTTCGTGTGGGGCAAATTAAGCTTTAAGCAACGGTGATCATTCACACCAGCAATCTTTCATCTATCGCCTGACATCCAAGTTGCTGTTGCCTATAGCAATTCACTTAGTATACTCTTTTTAGAAGTACTACTGTCATTTTCTACTGTTATGAAATCTTTTTAGATTTTTGTAACTTAGAATCCTCCAAGGATATCTGTTGCACACCTTCTTTGAAGTGTTGTGTTGAAATATTATTTTTATAATTGTTTTATTTTCTCAGTTTTCTATCAAAAATTGTGCCCCAGCATTAACAATCTTAAAGCTTAATAGCTATGATGGAAAACTTTTGTGCTTCGCTAGTCAATCCTAAATTTTCTAAGTTAGAACAATTTGATGGTGAGTACTATCAAATCTGGAAAAGAAAGGTTTTCTTCAATATTCAGTTCTCTGAGGTTGATTATGTGATGTCTGAGGAAGAACCTACTGTTCCAGAATCTGGATCTGCAGTCGCAATCTCTGCGACTACTAAGAACCAGGCCAAGTGGAGAAGGGACAATAGCATTTGTAGGCTTATGATCCTAAATACTATGGAAGATTCCCTTGCTGAATCTTATTCAAAGAAAACTGTTGCCAGAGAGATTTTAGAGTCTCTGGAGAAACTGTACGAAGATGATAAGAACCGGAGCAAGATATTTCTTGTTAAGAAATATCACAAGTGGTTCTTTGAGCACGAGAAGCCAATGCTGTCGCAGGTGAAGGAGTTTCTGAAACTGCGATAGAAGTTGGAAGACGAGGCGATGCCCCTCCCCAATAAGTTTGTTGTTAGAGGGATCATTTCAAAGCTCCCTGCTGGATGGAGCAAGTTCTATGCAAACATGCTTAGAAAGAAGTTGGAGGTCAGTCTGGACGATCTCCTGTAGAAAATCTATGTTGAGGACTAGATGAGGGATCAACTGAAGGTGGATGCACTGTCCAAGCAATTGGCTAACGCCAATCTGGTTCATACCAGGGAACCAAAGGGAAAGCATACGGCTTCCTACAGCAAGAAGAAGGACCCTAACAATTTGAACGTAAAGGAGACTTCATTTAAGCAAAAGAAGACAAAGTCTCAGATGCCTTATTTCAAGTGTGGCAAGAAGGGCCACTTCAAGAGTGAATGTAAAGCAAAGACCAAACAATCAGAGCAAGAAGAGCCTAGCAAGGTATCTATGATCACTGATGTTGTTGCTATAATTTTATAAGTCGATGCGGTGGGGGCTGACTCTGACTGGTGTGTAGACACTGGAGCCACCTGCTATGTCTGCTCCAGTAAGGAGTGGTTCACCACCTATACACCAACTTCTGAAGTGGTTATTGAAGAACGTGTAGGCAACTCTAGAGGAAGGTAAATAGAGTACTTTTTACAATAATGAACAATTAAAAAATCAGCTATATTCAATCCCAACTAGTAAATAATTAATCAGAGTATAATTGCAGAATTTAAATAGAGATCAGAAAGCATACGCAGACACAGCAATTTTTAACCTGGTTTTCCTCGTGGAGGACTAGTCCAGGCATGAGAACTCTAGCTCAGGATTGAAATCCTCTATTTGTGAAATAGCTTTACAACCACGTGCCTTTACATAGAAGAGTACGCCAACTTCTTGAAAAGATCGCTAAGGCAAAACTTGGAATTTTCCAGGTGACTTCTTGAAGACTCTTGCACAAAATTTCTAATTGACTCGCACCGAGCACTTGTAGGCTTGGGAAGTTTTACGGCTAGTAGATGAGAAGAGTATGGCTCTTTGGGATGTATAGGCTATAAGAGAGAAGAGATGAGAAGATTTGATAGATTGGAATGGGAGAAAAGGGTGCCTATATATACTAGTCCTGTGAGGCAGAGTTCGGCCAGAACTCCGTCCAAAATTCAAAAATTATGGCCTTTGGACAACTTGCAATGAGCAATCCCTAAAAAATAGCTCCTGGAAATTAGGAGACAGACTTCGGCCCGAACTCTGCCTCCTAGGAGACAGAATGCTCAATGGGCTAATGGGCTTTGGCAGTTTGGCTTTGTGTTTGTGGGACTTTTTGGTTATCTAGTCTATGGTTGATCTACTCAATGCGACTCAACGTACAATAGCCCAGACTCAAATAAAATATAAAAATACAGACTTCCGAAGACAAAATCCAGCAGTATTCGTCAAGCAGTCGTCGATGATGATTGTCTGACTTGATGTGTTATAGTCGTCTGATTTGTACCTTTGATGTCAATTTATGTGTCGAGTTGGATCATGTCAAATATCAATTTGTTAATTATCAAGATTAGGTTGACTGTGATCCAGTTTGGGTCAAAAATCTCTCTCATTTTGATAATTGACAAAATTGCAATATTTGCGTGTCGCAACATTCATACCTGGACACATATATTGCTCCCCCGTAGATGGACAATTCAGCTCCCCTATAAATAGAAAGATCCTGATACAATTACTAGTCCAAACAATATAGCACAAGTATAGCACAATATAGCACAAGTATTTATCCACACATGGTGAAGCAAATATCACATATATTTCTTCCCCTTTGACATTTAGCAAAATGTAAGAGAATAACCATGCAATCACACAACCAAACTTAAGTCCAACGTAAGAAATAACTAGCAAATAAGCCAAATAGAAGCCATAAAGTCATAAAGTAGTACAAAGTAGAGTTTTCAACTACATAATCACTGAATAAAAAATGACAAAGTGCATAAACAAAAGATATCCTAAGCATCAGCAGCATCATAAAATGGACCACAGCCGTCATGGAGCACGGGAAGGTCCAGCAGAGTCGGATGGGTCGTTTGAAGAGCGACGACGATCAACAAACGCCGCATCTGGATCCAAATACCTTCTGACCCAGGTGTCGTCGATACGGTAACCTTCGCGAGAAGGGTCCCATACCATAGGGTAAGACACCGTAGGATGAGTAGCCAGGGAGTACTGGATATCATGCAGGGTGTTGCTGATTGCTGACATCTGCAAGGTGGTGTGATAGTCCATCTGAGTCCAGCGATCGTCCTTCAAGCAAAAACGATCACGCATCATGATCTGAATGGACTCGAGAGTAGCAGGGGGATCGGGCGAGGGTTGGTCAAGAGCAGGAGGATCAGCCTGCGCATCAGACTCGGAATGCTCTGACTCATCAGGAGACTCAACAACTGCTAAAAGCTGTCGTATCTTAGACAGATAGGCAGGGACAGGAAGGAACTGGCACACATCAAGAGAAACATGGAACACACGAAAAATTATCGACAAATAGAGGACGTAGACCAATGATCGAGGTCTCTTCCATGCACTAATCATCCAGTCCATCATAGTGTGCAGAAAGTTAAAAGGGACATAGAAGTGGAGATGCTAAAGTACAGAGATCTCAATATAAGATACTTCATCGGTCGATCCCACTTTGGGCAAGATCGTGGAGAAAATGATACGATGAAGTTAATAGAAATACGGGTTAAGAAATTTAGCCCGTAGCTTGCATGGACGAGTGTTAGGAGTACACAAATCATCCTTGAAACTCTCAAGGGACGATCCATCGAAAAATTAAAACTTGCGTGCATCGACAAGTTTCTCCCAAGAATTGGGTTTCGGGATCTCGAGATATTTTGCAAGCTCAAAATCATCAAAAGTGATATCTATACCGGCGACACGAGAATAGATTCGTGTGTCGTCAAAAGTGAGATTACAGTAAAAATTTTGGATAGCATTCAAATAGTTATGAGATGATGTAGAAACTCACTCATCTAGACAAAGATCATGGAACAATGAGTCATAAGCCAAAAATATTATAAAATTGATAGGATGACCCGCATACATACTCCTTGAACGAAAGTCATTGAACCATTCATTGGAAGCCACCAATGAAACAAAAATTTGTTCATTGAAAGTGTTGGGGTCATGAGGTGGTGGAGGATTAAAAAGTGAATGTATTGGAGGAGCAAGAGGAGGACGAGGATTGGAGGATGAAGCACTTCACTCCTTTTTCTCTTGCCTCTTCCAAAAAGTCTAGGAGCCATGGAGAATTTGAAATAATTTAAAAGGAATAGAGAGGAATATGAAGTTATACCTCACAAAGATGAGAGAGGATGGAAGAGATCTCCCCGAAAGCTTGAAATCTTGAGTTTGGGAAGAAGGGGAGCCCTAAAAGAGGAGTTTCTACGGTTAGGGTTTGAGAATTTTGTGTTTGGAGGAATGTTTAGATTCCTAGGTTTTACTGATGTGTTTGTTTTAGTTTTCAAAACATTTGAATTGCGTTTGATTTTGAGATATTAAATTGTTGAGTTTTGATGTGAACTGAATGATGCATGAACTAAAATTAGCTTAACATATTGAATCTATTCACTGTCACATTCTTATTCTCAATACCTGAGTTCAGAAAACTTAAACTGAACTGTGAGCATGTAGGAAATATATATTGTAAACATGATATGTATATGATATATCCTCCTTACCTATGCAAGATATGTATAAAATATATGCACTGTACTGAGAATGTATGCAAACCTGAGATTGGTTTTATAAATCTGCTTCAGTCCATTGTCCCATTTTCCTTTCCCTTTTTATTTTATTTGTCCTCTTTTTACATACATGATATGTAAACATGTAAATGTTGAATGAAATGAATGAGCATGTAGGTATCCTAACTAATGTAATACATATGAACTGAAACTGAGAACAGCCCCCTTCACATTCCTTTTTCCCCTTTTCTAATTCACTTGTAATGTAATGTATGCTAAGTTGGTTTAAATTATTGAAAACCTGAGATGGATGAATATGAACTGAGAACCATTTTCTGATGCAAACCTGAGACTTGATACAAGGTATGCAAGTATCTAATAGAGTATGAATGCATGATATGAAATATGAGATGCAAGTATCAATGCATGCAACTTAATGGATGTAATGAATATGCATGAACTGAAAATCAAGTTTCTTATAACATAAAACCTGGATAATATAATGCATAATGTATATAGTAATATAATGCATTGATAAATATGTATGAATGTATGAAGTATCTAGATAATGAACGTAAGGTATAATGTATGTATTTGTATGTATTGTACCTATATTGGATATAGGCCTAGAGTATAGTTGACCCTATATTTGACCAATATGCTATTTGAACTTGTGGACTTTAGTTAACTAGCCATAGACCTAGAATGACTTAGTATTGAACCTAATAGGCTAAATTGACAAAGTTTGACCAATAATTGACCATTAACTAAATTAACCCTAGATAGCCTTGTTGTTGATACTAAGTACATCCGACCTATACCAGCGGATCAACTAGTTACTGTACTGTGGGCCCCGGAGTACCCCCGGACTCAGTTACATTCGGTTATTGGTGAGTACATGATTACATAGTAATTCTGTTTGTCTTACGATACAGATTTTCACATCCAATCTACGATGGATCGTTACTTCTTTGATCGTACATGGATGTACAAACGACAACACGAGAGAAGAATAGGTGTGAGTGACAATTTTCAGGCATACGTGGAAGTGTTTCTTAAGTATGCCATGAGCAAAGCTCAGTACATGGACGGTAATAAAATTAAGTGTCCATGCGGTAATTGTCGCAATAGACGTTACGAAGAAGTGGTGACTGTGAGAAATCATTTGACCCATAAGGATTTCGTACGTGATTACTGCATGTGGTTATCGCAAGGTGAACTATATACAGAAAGACAGGTTGCGAATGCTGCTACTTATGCTTTTGATGAAAATGCTGTAACAGATTTTGTCATGGACGACGGATGCTCTGTTGATTATGGAGACCTGCAGAATCATGCACGAGATATGGTGTACAATGCGGCATGGCCTAATTTTGATCCGGAGGATCCTAATCCCGAGACGAAGGAGTTTTATGATATGTTTCAGGATGCAGATACTCCTCTACATCCTGATTGTAAGACTCATTCCGTACTGTCAGTGACGATGCGGTTGTTGAACATAAAGTCCGATTTTAAATGATATTTCCAAGAAATAGAACTTTCAGATGAGAGCTTCACTGATATGGACAATAAATAATTTTCCAGCATACGGTATGCTGTCGAGATGGAGTACTCACGGTACCATGTCTTGTCCGATATGCATGAAAAATAGTAAAGCGTTCTGCCTTAAGCATGGAGGAAAAACTTCTTTCTTTGACTGTCACCGTCAATTTCTGTCCGCCAGCTATCAATGGAGAAAGAACAAGGACGCGTTCAGAGCTGGAAAACAAGAATTTTCTCATCCGCCACCCAGATTGTCGAGATATGATATTTGGGAAGATGTAAAGGACTTGCCCTCCGTAATTGAAGATCCATCAAATAATCATGTCGAGGGGTTCGGATAAAGCCATAACTGGACCAAACGGAGTATCTTCTGGGACTTGCCTTATTGGAAATACACTTTCAATTACATGATTTTAGTTTGACCTCATAAAAGCACTTATAACTTAGTGAATTCAGTTTAAACTTCTGCATATTCTTGTTTCAGATGGCACTCATAGTTCTTTTCTTCGTGGCATCACTCGTCGCCCTGCTTATGGCTAGCACTCGTCGTCGTGGTGCTGGTCATGGTGGTGGTAGTGGGCGTGGTCGTTGTCACGACCCGCACCCGTTTTTTTTTTAAACGGATATGAGACGTGTCCAAGCCAGCCTACGCCGCAGTGTCGGCGGTAGAACGCTGTCACGGCCATGAAGATCAAAATCACAAACAATGCTCATTCACATAATTAATTTAACTTACAAAGATTACAAGCTTTACATTTGTAGAAGAATATAAACTTGTACAAATAAAGGTATGACTACAACTCAACTATCTAGCTAATCTCTAGGCTTTTGTCTGCAAGTATTCCCGTCACTCTCCAAGCTAAGTGAATCCACGGCTAATCTAAAAATGTTGGTTTCCAGTCAGGAATGGAACGAGCACAATTCACTGAATGCAATTTCAAATAAAGAAAATGAGTATAAGACAAAGGTTAGGCATCAATCATGAGTTTTAAAATAACAGTAAAGCCGTGAGAAAATCAATAGTAAAAATAGACCAATATACTTTCCACCGTTAGAAGTACCTTTGATATGTGATCGGTCTGGGGTACTACACCGCACGGTCTGCGAGATCTACTGCATAAAGTAAACAAGGTCTACGAGATCTACTGCATAATGTAAACAAGGTCTACAAGATCTACTGCATGAAAGTAAATAAGGTCTACAAGATCTACTGCATGAAGTAAACAAGGTCTACAAGATCTATTGCATGAAAGTAAACAAGGTCTACAAGATCTACTGCATGAAAGTAAACAAGGTCTACAAGATCTACAATGTCTACGAGATCTACAAGGTCTACGGTCTGATCACACATCCTTGGTACTTCTCATTTCCAACTCAATAATTTATAATAGAGTATAAAAATATCACATAACCAATGACTAATCAATGAAATATAGTAAAGATCAATATCGAAATGCAGACAATAAACTGTACTCGCCTGGTAATCCAAGCCGCTGATAAGTGTAGATGTCCAACTGGAGTCACAGTGTCCTATTTAGAGCAATCACAAGTCACAAAAGAGTCTAACATGAAATAAAAGTAATCTACAGTACATTCTAGATAGTTCTAGGTCCTTCTAGGTCAAAGTCCAATCAACAAGTCCACTAGGTCAACTAAAGTCAAATTCTAGTTCAATCCGGGTCAAACTAAGCCAATGGTTGACCTATAGTTGATTTTTGGTTAATATAGTCAACCTGGTCAAAGGAGGATCAATTCTAGTCCCTAAGTATTAAACTATGAGGTTGTACTAATTTCGAATTACGGAAATATAAGAATTGACCAACTAATGGTGACACCTAGAGAAAATATCTACAAACATTGTCCGATGCTAAAACAAATATCACCAACGTGTCCAGAAGGGTCAAATTAGCTAGGATTGCATGTCCTTAAGTCCAATTCTGGACACAGAGGCAAAACGGTAATTTTGGGCAAAAACGATGTCCGCCGTTGGACCCGCTTTGCACCGAAAAGCGTGCCAGAGTCAACGGTCTCTAAAGTCGTCAAAATACATGTCTACGGATCCAGTTTTCCTATACGAACCCAGTCGTATGTCCAAAGTTGGATTCCGGCGGGCCGTGCACAAAATCGCCCGCTGAGTGGGACCGTGGGGCCCGCAAAACGACGTTCGATTCGACTGTCTCAGATTTGGACCAAACTTGGCATGCAGGACCAGAAAAACGATACGGTTCTGTTGGCACAAGTTTCGTCTCGATCTGACGAACGTGCACAAAGTAATTGGAGAATTTGCAAAGTGCACGATACGGGGAATTTCGACGGATACGCGTCGAATTCGTCGCGCACACGCGACCAATTTGAATTCCGTCAAAGCCCACATGACCACGAAGCTGTTACGCAGCTTTCGATGCCTTCGGTGCGCGACCACGTCGTCCAGATTGGCGTGACGCACGTCGTGTGGATGAATTTTATTGTTTTGAAAACAGATTTTTATCTAACTTTGGAAACTGATTTATCCGTGAATAATTAACAAAATCCAAATCTAAAAAGTAGGTTGTGATCTCCTATATGTTGTCTAGATAGGTGTTCAAGTAGAATTCCTAATAGGGTACTCTATCGATCAGAAACGATCTGCAAATATGGGTGATTGAACTGGTTTTTGCTCTGTTCTGGAACGGGTTTTCGTCGATCTCGGGTTCGATTTTCCGAGCAACCGAGGTTATCTAAAATCAAACTAACTGATGGGTGTTACAGTTGTATAGGTTGTCTTTCCAAAACATCTTACGGATCTCAAAACGACGAAGTACAAAGGAAGATATTTACCTTCGAAGTTGGGCGATCGCTGCGCCTACTGCTGTTGTCGTTCCTGGTTTCGGATGTGCACGGCCTTTCCTACGCCTGGCCTGCCGGCCGGCAGCGCTGTAGGCGCGCGCGGCCTCGCCGCTAGGGGGTGGTGGCGGTGCCCTCGGATAGACTCGGGGTTAGGGTTTCCTCTCGACCTATATATATATATATATATATACACGTGCACAGGAGAGAGGTCAGCAATTCGCGTGACTCTGCTCGGCTGAGTACTGCTCGCATGGCATGGGGGAAGTGCCCGGGCCTGGCTCAGTTGGGCTGGGCCAACCGAGCTGTGGGGCGGTTGGTTCTAATTTCCTTTTTTTTTTTCATTAACAAAACAAGATGTACCAATAATAACCTTAGCGAAGACCAACAACATCAGACTCTCGATCAAGTACAAGGCTAAGTAGCACAGATATGAAGTTCATAGCAATAGCCTAAAAACTAGAAGGCATGAAAAGGATAAACGAAAGAAGGGTACATATATATTAGTTACAATATAAACTCAGATAATTTGAAACGTTTCATTGCGTTATGCTAGTATTAGTTAATCTCCTATCATTGTAAGATCAGGTAATCTTTGTCCAATCTGATCCAAGTAATCCAATGGTAAAATTAAGCTTAGAGATAGATCGATCCAAAACCAATATAGACTGGACTGAGGCTATTTCAGATCTAAACCGGGACCTAAGATAATGATGCATGTATCAAATGAGTCCAAGAACTAATACAAGCTACATTGGACCATGGCTACAACTTTAGGCCTTTTGCAGCCTTACAAGAAATCTGGACTCATACCATCAAGCTGGTCTATTGTTGTTCTCTGTTCAAACACTATAATCAGGTTAAGCACTAAAACACAAGTCTACACTGACGTGTTGACATATAATAGATACAACATAACCTGCCAAGGATATTTTCGAAGTAAGTTATAGTTTTATACCAGTACAGATCAGTCTTACTGTAAAAATTTAAGCAATGCCAGTTCAAACTATACAATAAAATTGGCTAGTACTTATAGTTCCCTCTTAATATAAATACACATATGTATTAAGGATAACTATCCACTATATTGTCAACAAAACATTATTCAACATTAAGAACTTATGATATATATAAATACCACCACCTTGGCTAAAGTAACCTACCGAAATAATAAACTATATAATTTATAAAATCTAGTAATCACCATTCGAATAAAATAATAAAATATAAATATTTCCAAATTTTCGGGAAGGGGAGCTACAAATCTACCCACCTTAAAAATAATTTCGTCCTCGAAATTTAACTCATAACCATGCCTAAAAATTCAAAAATAAAAGTTAAAGAATAAATCCACTATTACCACAATCTTTTCAAATTTAATTTCTCCAAAATACTTTATAACCTCGAATATTTGAGGACTTCTACCCACCTTTGGTTACGCTACTCTCTCAAGGGTATGTCACTAAAAATTTTATAATCTTCTAACTAGTGGCTAACAACTCTTTCACAAATATCTACGACATATGGTCTCTATAATCCTCTCGTATCTATCAAGCAACCCAAAATTTAACAAGCGACAATCTTACACAAGTAGTAAAAAAAATGTTAATAAACTCTAATAAGCATGACCATTCGTCGCTCCGAAATAGGAAGGACATGAAGGTAATAAAGATTAATCGAGAGCAGATATGAAGCTTCAAGGATGGTAAAAGTATCTTAATAATATAGATAGAAAAAGAGTTTACGAACCATTGTCTTATTTACTAGATTGGACTACTGTAGCCTAGTCACTTGCTAAATCGAAGAACTCTTCATTTCCTAGAGAGGTTTGCAATCTGTGCAATACAGAAGTCTCGTTCTCGAAATCCTAATTCAAACAAGGTTCCATAATAGAACAAAATTTGAGAAATCACGAGTGTGATATTTCCGTGGTTATTTAAACACACGAGTAAGGATTATAAATGCAATACAAGATCGTATCTCGACTTCCAGGTAGACGGAATAATGGTTACGAATGACACCATATTCTAAGAGATGGAGGCTGCATGATCGGTATAGGGACCTATATCAAATAGTTCGGTTTTATAGTCTAACAACAGTGGTATGCATGGATAGGTTTTACTGGGTTTTAATGGACTTCCTAATTGGACAGCAATCGTCGGTTGGATGAACCCTTGGTTGCAATCTCTATGGACTGGACAAGATCCCAATATTAAACTACTTCTACCAGGTTAGGGTAACCTAGAGTAGGTTTCAACCCAAGTGGTTGAGCTAGTTGGACAGTCGGGTTGGTTAAATAGGTCCACAAACCCAAAACGCGCCTTTAGTGACTTTTTGTGTTTAAGTAGCACATGAGGCCTTAATTGGACGGTACACTAGCGGCAGGTGTGTAGTGGGCTTCGGGTAGTTCACAACCATAGCTTGGGTCGAAGGATTTGAGTCAAGGTTGAGGCTCTAATGGAAGTCGGAAAGTATATCGGTATTATGGTAAGGGTTACCGTTGGTCCTGTTTAACCTGAAAGTCGTACCCCAAAATAGAGTACAAGGGGACATATTTGAGCGAGACATGATATACCTAGATGAAGGTGGACTCGTCCAGATCTTGCATATGAAGTTTGTTAAAGGGTAACGGCTGGTCTCGTGCTCCGAATATTAATTGACACGACCGGGGTCACAATAATCTAAATAGAAAGTGGGAGTCTGCTGGGCACTAATTATCACTCTAACGGAATTATTCCGATCAATCGGTAATCTTCACATATCCTAAAATTTTAGGGCTTACAATCTACCCACCTTAGAAGCTAGGATATGGTTTAGAAATAAAGATGTTAGAAGGATTCCAAAGTTCGGATACTGTACCTCGACTCTTGTTAATAGAGAATAAGGCACGACATGACGGAATACGGAGATATAAGTCAAGTCCTAGACCATTCCTCAATAAATGGAGAACGGGTGCGTGTGCAAGGATACATGGTCGATAAAGTAGAATGACCTACTCGTCCTCGGTATTCAAGAGTTATCGACGGGGTAACCAACTCTAAGGCACATCATCTGGAAAGCTCCCTAACAACGGAGTCGTGAATCTTTGTTGGCGTCAAGCCTGCCAGACTATTGTCACAAGAATTATAGTGGTCATGCATTGCTGTTGACCACTGGTAGATCATAATATGACAGGGTATTTAAGCTATGGTATTGGCTAACTAGTGACTGTGGTGTTCCAACACTAGTTAGGTCTTAATACTAAAATTTACATAACTAGGGCAATACTTGTTGGAAACCACTCTCGGGATGAGTGTCTACCATAGTCACGATAAATGATTGTCCTTTTCCTTGTCCACTCATTAACTGTGGGCTTTGGTCGAGGAAGGGTTGGGTTAAGGCTCAAGAGTTTCTAGTTAAGGCAAACTTTCGGCAATGATTAGAGACTCACGACGTTTGGTTTCTTGATAATAGATAGTCTCCTAGGTTGGAGTTCTGACTAAGGGTAAAATCCTAATCATTCTCAAATTCAGATGGCTGGGAAATCCTAATAGTAGTTTGAGGGTCGAGAGGAGAATGAGTAACTCGAGGCAAGGTTCTAGTCACATGGCTTGCGTATACCACTATCATAGCCATGGAGATACTATGTGTCTACCTACCAGTTACGAGTTTTCATCTTTCAAATCGGTGGAGGACAAAACAATAAAGAGTTCAAGAGAGATGTCACTGAATACAACTACGTGATTCAAAGGCGAATGTATAATTCAAAAGGAATTGTCAAGCAGTCGTGGATGAGACCCTAGAGACATCTACATCTCAATCCACGTCGGATAACTAAATAAAGTACGAACCAAATGCATCATGGTTGATCAGACCATAATACATCGATTCTGATTAGACAATATGTTAGTGGGTGTCCCCAATAAACATATGTCTTGAATCAAGCTCGATAAAAGAGTAAACTTGCAAAATCTAGGCTGCAATAGCAGCATTGGTCAAGATAGTCAAAATATAAGTAGGCAAAATTTTTGGAAAGGAGGCACAAGTAGTTTGAGTCTTGAGAAAATCAAAATCTTACTTGGTGTTCTTGCTTATACAGTCTTCCTACTATCTTCTTATACACAAGGACTTGGTCAACAAATGGGTTATGGACCTCTATATTCTATCTTCTAGGTAGACCAATTAGCGTCAAACCATTTCCTCGTCAATAGATTACAAGGATTACAGAATGCTAGGTCGGGAGACATGCTACAGAACTTATAAAACTTCCACTAATATTGGCTTCGGGTCTTATTGGATATACATGGCATTGTCCTATCCTCCCTAGTACCCTAAACTTGTAATCACGTTTGAAATCATTTCACCGAGAGTTATGTCTCGCCCGTATACTCGTACTGTGGCAAACTCTTGGATTCGTGATTTCAGGGTGATATGCTATCCGATACTCTACCTTATATGGACACAAGGATGACTACGGTCAAAGAGGATCACTAGCTATAGTTTAGCAATATTCTATAACCTATATTCTCTTAAACTATTCCAACTCTAAGGATCGTGCCTTGCCAGTGCGCTGCTGGCGGCAGTGAACACATAGTCTCCCTAATTTAAATAAATGGCGACAGTGCGCTGCTGTCCTGCCATTATGAGTTAACTGACATTCCTTTAACTATATCTGTAAAAATTCATGAGCTCCTAGAGATTCAAACAACTGGCTATGAAATGAAGTGTAAGTATCCATCAGTCATAATCCTTAGAATAAAAGATGAACATGGAGAAATAACTGAGGACAAAGAAATACTAACATTCTAACTATTCCATGTGTATTCAAGCTTTTGAGGAAAAACTCGAATCGAAACTAACTTGAGGTTCATCTATGGATAACATAAAAATAACAATTCTTAGGGCAAAAATAGGAACTAAATAGGCAATTTGACTAAGATGTGAGGATGATATCAAAAGGGCAAGGAGAAAGAATTGCACCATTTATTAAGGTTAGATCATCAATTCTATGAAGCCCTGCCTTACCAAGGGAATAATCTGTCCAAATTAGATCATATCGTCCTATCAAGAGACAATAATGTACCTTTGGGGATCTGACAACTATCAAAATTACTAACTCCTCATCTATGGCCTAGACTACCCATCGGTAAACTTGTATAAGGGACTCCTAGTCTTAGTCATTCTCTTAAATTAAATTAATTCTTGTTCGTGAATGAGCATGTTTTAGTCGCAAGCTCGCAATAGTACAACTAACTTAAGTACTATCACGAGTTCGCATGATTTGCGAAAACTGACCTGCATGGGCCACCACAAAAACTTGTCACGACCCGCACCCGTTTTTTTTTTTTTAAACGAATACGAGACGTGTCCAAGCCAGCCTACGCCGCAGTGTCGGCGGTAGAACGCTGTCACGGCCATGAAGATCAAAATCACAAACAATGCTCATTCACATAATTAATTTAACTTACAAAGATTACAAGCTTTACATTTGTAGAAGAATATAAACTTGTACAAATAAAGGTATGACTACAACTCAACTATCTAGCTAATCTCTAGGCTTTTGTCTGCAAGTATTCCCGTCACTCCCCAAGCTAAGTGAATCCACGGCTAACCTGAAAATGTTGGTTTCCAGTCAGGAATGGAACGAGCACAATTTACTGAATACAATTTCAAATAAAGAAAATGACTATAAGACAAAGGTTAGGCATCAATCATGAGTTTTGAAAATAACAGTAAAGTCGTGAGAAAATCAATAGTAAAAATAGACCAATATACTTTCTACCGTTAGAAGTACCTTTGATATGTGATCGGTCTGGGGTACTACACCGCACGGTCTACGAGATCTACTGCATAAAGTAAACAAGGTCTACGAGATCTACTGCATAAAGTAAACAAGGTCTACAAGATCTACTGCATGAAAGTAAACAAGGTCTACAAGATCTACTGCATGAAAGTAAACAAGGTCTACAAGATCTACTGCATGAAAGTAAACAAGGTCTACAAGATCTACTGCATGAAAGTAAACAAGGTCTACAAGATCTACAATGTCTACGAGATCTACAAGGTCTACGGTCTGATCACACATCCTTGGTACTTCTCATTCCCGACTCAATAATTTATAATAGAGTATAAAAATATCACATAACCAATGACTAATCAATGAAATATAGTAAAGATCAATATCGAAATGCAGACAATAAACTGTACTCGCCTGGTAATCCAAGCCGCTGATAAGTGTAGATGTCCAACTGGAGTCACAGTGTCCTATTTAGAGCAATCACAAGTCACAAAAGAGTCTAACATGAAATAAAAGTAATCTACAGTACATTCTAGATAGTTCTAGGTCCTTCTAGGTCAAAGTCCAATCAACAAGTCCACTAGGTCAACTAAAGTCAAATTCTAGTTCAATCCGGGTCAAACTAAGCCAATGGTTGACCTATAGTTGATTTTTGGTTAATATAGTCAACCTGGTCAAAGGAGGATCAATTCTAGTCCCTAAATATTAAACTATGAGGTTGTACTAATTTCGAATTACGGAAATATAAGAATTGACCAACTAATGGTGACACCTAGAGAAAATATCTACAAACATTGTCCGATGCTAAAACAAATATCACCAACATGTCCAGAAGGGTCAAATTAGCTACGATTGCCTGTCCTTAAGTCCAATTCTGGACACAGAGGCAAAACGATAATTTTGGGCAAAAACGATGTCCGTCGTTGAACCCGCTTTGCACCGAAAAGCGTGCCAGAGTCAACGGTCTCTAAAGTTGTCAAAATACATGTCTACGGATCCAGTTTTCCTATACGAACCCAGCCGTATGTCCAAAGTTGGATTCCGGCGGGCCGTGCACAAAATCGCCCGCTGAGTGGGACCGTGGGGCCCGCAAAACGACGTTCGATTCGACTGTCTCAGATTTGGACCAAACTTGGCATGCAGGACCAGAAAAACGATACGGTTCTGTTGGCGCAAGTTTCGTCTCGATCTGACGAACGTGCACAAAGTAATTGGAGAATTTGCAAAGTGCACGATACGGGAAATTTCGACGGATACGCGTCGAATTCGTCGCGCACACGCGACCAATTTGAATTCCGTCAAAGCCCACACGACCATGAAGCTGTTACGTAGCTTTCGATGCCTTCGGTGCGCGACCACGTCGTCCAGATTGGCGTGACGCACGTCGTGTGGATGAATTTTATTGTTTTGAAAACAGATTTTTCTCTAACTTTGTAAACTGATTTATCCGTGAATAATTAACAAAATCCAAATCTAAAAAGTAGGTTGTGATCTCCTATATGTTGTCTAGGTAGGTGTTCAAGTAGAATTCCTAATAGGGTACTGTATCGATCAGAAACGATCTACAAATATGGGTGATTGAACTGGTTTTTGCTCTGTTCTGGAACGGGTTTTCGTCGATCTCGGGTTCGATTTTCCGAGCAACCGGGGTTATCTAAAATCAAACTAACTGATGGGTGTTACAGTTGTATAGGTTGTCTTTCCAAAACATCTTACGGATCTCAAAACGACGAAGTACAAAGGAAGATATTTACCTTCGAAGTTGGGCGATCGCTGCGCCTACTGCTGTTGTCGTTCCTGGTTTCGGATGCGCACGGCCTTTCCCACGCCTGGCCTGCCGGCCGGCGGCGCTGTAGGCGCGCGCGGCCTCGCCGCTAGGGGGTGGTGGCGGTGCCCTCGAATAGACTCGGGGTTAGGGTTTCCTCTCGACCTATATATATATATATACACGTGCACAGGAGAGAGGTCGGCAATTCGCGTGACTCTGCTCGGCTGAGTACTGCTCGCATGGCATGGGGGAAGTGCCCGGGCCTGGCTCAGTTGGGCTGGGCCAACCGAGCTGTGGGGCGGTTGGTTCTAATTTCCTTTTTTTTTCTTTTTTTTTTCATTAACAAAACAAGATGTACCAATAATAACCTTAGCAAAGACCAACAACATCAGACTCTCGATCAAGTACAAGGCTAAGTAGCACAGATATGAAGTTCATAGCAATAGCCTAAAAACTAGAAGGCATGAAAAGGATAAACGAAAGAAGGGTACATATATATTAGTTACAATATAAACTCAGATAATTTGAAACGTTTCATTGCGTTATGCTAGTATTAGTTAATCTCCTATCATTGTAAGATCAGGTAATCTTTGTCCAATCTGATCCAAGTAATCCAATGGTAAAATTAAGCTTAGAGATAGATCGATCCAAAACCAATATAGACTGGACTGAGGCTATTTCAGATCTAAACCGGGACCTAAGATAATGATGCATGTATCAAATGAGTCCAAGAACTAATACAAGCTACATTGGACCATGGCTACAACTTTAGGCCTTTTGCAGCCTTACAAGAAATCTGGACTCATACCATCAAGCTGGTCTATTGTTGTTCTCTATTCAAACACTATAATCAGGTTAAGCACTAAAACACAAGTCTACACTGACGTGTTGACATATAATAGATACAACATAACCTGCCAAGGATATTTTCGAAGTAAGTTATAGTTTTATACCAGTACAGATCAGTCTTACTGTAAAAATTTAAGCAATGCCAGTTCAAACTATACAATAAAATTGGCTAGTACTTATAGTTCCCTCTTAATATAAATACACATATGTATTAAGGATAACTATCCACTATATTGTCAACAAAACATTATTCAACATTAAGAACTTATGATATATATAAATACCACCACCTTGGCTAAAGTAACCTACCGAAATAATAAACTATATAATTTATAAAATCTAGTAATCACCATTCGAATAAAATAATAAAATATAAATATTTCCAAATTTTCGGGAAGGGGAGCTACAGTCGTGGTGGTGGTCGTGGTCGCCTTCAGCCAACCCAGGAGGTGACGCCCGCTAGCGATCCCGACCCGGAGAGTACCCCGGGCACAGATTCATCCCGCCGTCGATCTACCACGGGACTATCGACACCTTCGTCGAGAGCGTCTCCATCCGCTAGCGGATCCGTTCCGCCAGCGGTACCACCAGTTACTGCACAGTGGGCCCCGGAGTACCCCCGGATTCAGTTACACCCGGTCACTGGCGAGTACATGCGCGGAGCCGCGGATCCTCCGACGCCACCAGAGAGGCCGATAGGCGAGTTACGACGAGATCTATGGCCCGCGGGTGAAGCGTAAGTAAATTTAAGTTAGTTTAATAAATTTGTTTTATTTATTCAAGTTAATAATCCAGTCGTTGCTTCATTGTAGATTTTTATCGTGGGATGCTACCAGGCTTCTAGGGCAGATTATCCGGGCTAACTACTATGGCCCCTACCTCAATTTTTCTGAGGTTCCTCTAGACTTGCAGTATCGTTGGCTCGACGAGATGAGGGTATATATATATATATATATATATATATATATATATATATATATATATATTGTGATTAATTATTAATTACTCTTTCATCAATTTTTTTTAAATATCGTGATAATTGAATTTGTATGTCAGAGGACCTTCTGGTCCCCCCCCCCCCTCCCCAATCGCGAGGAGGCGATCCGCAGGACCTATAGAAGCGCCGCTGGAAAAAAAAAATCCGGGATGCAGTTTATGACCTTCGAACGGCGCATTCGAAGAGTGGATCCGACAGGACTACTATGAGCAGCTCTTGAAGAAGATGGATGCTCCTGCCTTCAAGCAGAAATCAAAAAAAGTAAAAGCGAACCGACGGGCCGCGAGGCTACATATGGGGGGATCAAAGCCCCACGCAGCGACTCTTGTAGAATTTGTAAGATACCGCAAATTCATTCCACTATCTAATTCGGTACTATTAATATACTTAATTAAATTCTACGGATATTTCGTATGCAGACCCAACGGGCGTTGAAGAAGGAAAAAGATGCTGACTCGGTCACCATGAACGATGTATTCCAGCATACCCACAAGAGACGGAAGGACGAAAGCTTCGTCGACGAGAGGGCCAAGGAGACGGATGTAAGTACTTACGTTTATGAGACTTATGTTAGAATTATAAGTATTCAAACTATAACTTAGGTAAACTTAGGATTCAGACTATAACTTAGGTAAACTTAGGATTCAGACTATAACTTAGAAAAACATAGGATTTAGATTATAACTTAGGTAAACTTATAGTATAAACACATTCATTTGATAGGCTGCGTATCGTGAGACCCTTAGTCGGGTTCAGCCATCTGCTTCCGAGGATTTCGACAAAACGATGCCCATCGGGACACCCTCTTCTACGGTCGCTCGCTATGACGACATGTTCGTAGATACCGTCAGCGGCGTTAAGAAAGGGCGTCTGTACGGAGTCGGCTCCCTAGTGCCGTTGCATGCGGTGATTCCGAGATTTCTACCTCCCCCGCCTCCTTCCGCGGCCCTGGCAGACAATGATGTGAGGTCCCAGCTTGCGCATCTAAACGAGGCGATGTCGAACTTGCGGGCGCAGTTGTCCACATACTTTCTGCGTCCTTCTACTGCTTTCGGTCCGTCTGCTCCCGGTCCGTCTACTGATGCTGCCGGTCCTTCTTCTGCTGGGCGTCTCTCTTTTGACCCTACTGCCCCTATCGTACCGCCTCCTGCTGTGACGGTCCTTCTCGACCTGATGTCACCAGAGCAGCTACGCCAACTTCCAGACCATATCTTAGAAGGATTGTCGCCACACCTGGTGGAAGTGTACATGCGTCGGGTGCAGCAACTCTTGGAGAAGATGGATGCTCCTGCCTTCAAGCAGAAATCAAAAAAAGTGAAAGCGAACCGACGGGCCACGAGGCTACATATGGGGGATCAAAGCCCCACGCAGCGACTATTGTAGAATTTGTGAGATACCGCAAATTCATTCCACTATCTAATTCGGTACTATTAATATACTTAATTAAATTCTACGAATATTTCGTATGCAGGCCCAACGGGCATTGAAGAAGAAAAAAGATGCTGACTTGGTCACCATGAACGATGTATTCCAGCATACCCACAAGAGGCGGAAGGACGGAAGCTTCGTCGACGAGAGGGCCAAGGAGACGGATGTAAGTACTTACGTTTATGAGACTTATGTTAGAATTATAAGTATTCAAACTATAACTTAGGTAAACATAGGATTCAGACTATAACTTAGGTAAACTTAGGATTCAGACTATAACTTAGGAAAACATAGGATTTAGATTATAACTTAGGTAAACTTATAGTATAAACACATTCATTTGATAGGCTGCGTATCGTGAGGCCGTATCGACCATTATCCAATATTTCAAATTATCCACACAAATATTCAATATTTAAACAGTTTTCAAAATCATTGAATACGGACATCAACAAGGAGGAGGAATTGGAGGCGACAATCCCGACGCATAAAATATTGGATAATGGTCGATATTTGTGTGGATAGTTTTAAATGATTGTTGCATTATTTATGTTGGTTTGTGTTGGTGGATATTTGGGAATGATCTGTTTTATTTATGTTGGTGGATGTTTGGATGTTGAATGTTTGAATGTTTGGATAATGTTGAATGTTTGGATAATTTGTGTTATTTATGTTGGTGGATGTTGTGTGAACAGGGAATGCTCTGCTTTATGCAAAAAAAATTCAAAAAATTTCCAGTTAGCGACGGACCCGTGACTACCAACCGACGGAATATCCGTCGCTAACTGGTACTATTCCAAGTTAGCGATGGATGGCGACGACTCACCGACGGAATATCCTCGCTAACTGGGACTATTCCAAGCTAGTGACAGATGGCGACAACTCACCGACGGATCGTCCGTCAGCAAGGATCTGAAAATATGAAAAAAAAACACAGAATGGGATCGACGGATATTTCGTCAATAAATCGTTGCCAGTAGTCGGTAAAAGATTGGCGACGGATAATCCGTCACCAAATTCGCGACTAGTCTCCGACGGAATAGCGACAAAATATCTGTCGCCACGGTTCTGAAAATATGAAAGATTCACAAAACCGGGTCGACGGATGTATCGTCGCTATTCCGTCGGGAGCCCCCCGACGAGTAGAGACTACCAGCGATGAGTTAGCGACGGATATTGCGTATCAGACACTCTCTGATACGCGTTTACCGACCATTTAGCGACGGATTAGGGACGGATATTGCGTATCAGATACTCTCTGATACGTAATTATCGACCATTTTAGCGACGGATACAGCCGTCGCTAAGGCGATGTGTCATTGACTTTCAGATACGCGCTTTGACGAAAATCCGTCGGTAATTCGTCGTGAGATGTACGAGTATGGTTGACGAAAATTCATCGCGAAATCGTCGCTGGGCGACAACTTGGCGACAGATTGTTTTCAGCGACGAGGCTTTTCCCGACGGATATTTTTTTTCCAAAATCCGTCGGCCATCCTTCGGTATTGCCATTTACCGACGGCAGGACGACGGATGCGGCCGTCGCTAAAACGATAAATTTTGGTGGTGTGTGTGTGTATATATATATATATATATATATATATATATATATATAGAGAGAGAGAGAGAGAGAGAGAGAGAGAGAGAGAGAGAGGGAGATGAGGTGCCACCCTATTGGTGATGGCTATGTGTCACTCCCCCATACTATCATCATGCACCGAAAAATGTGAATGTGCAAGTGCATGATGATAGCATGGGAGGTGACATATAGCCACCTCACCTCCCTTATTCTCTAGCCTATTAGTTAGAGAATATATATATATATATATATATATATATATATATATATATATATATATATATATATATATATATATATATATATTTAATATTTTGAATATATATATATATACATATATATATATATATACATATATATATATATAATATATATATATATATATATATATATATATATATATATATATATATATATATATATATATATTTGAAGCAATGGGTGGTTTGTGGTGTAATGGTGACAAGTCTGATTTCGATTCAAAATTGCATATTGTATTTATGTATTATTCAAATTTTAATCATGTATGTCACAAAAATTAAAAAATAAATTAAATGGATAGTTTTATTTTTATATCTTCAATTTTGTCACAAGAATAAATAGATAACAAAATTAAAACCCCACTTGGATGGAAAACGCAACCTTCAAAGTTCAAAGTCAAACTCTTTACCATTATACCATAAACAATTATTAAATATTTTGAGAGAAAAAAAATATTCAAGGATTCCGTCAGACTGTCTTAGTATAATTTGTACATGCACATATTCTACCTAACCATTGTTAGAATGTTGGGTGGAATATAATCGTCCGAAAGTTCTTTCCCGTTGCTCCATTTGGACCATTTCAAAAAAAAAAAAAAAATATGTGTTAAATTTTCTATTCCAATTAATCAGTTTGTATTGTTTCGGATATGTTCTGAAAGTATAAGGTGATTTGAGCAGTTAGTGGTTGCAAATAGTTGGATTAATGAAGGAGCTATATTAATATTCCCGAGAAAGTTTGTATTTTTTGTTAGCATCTATAGTCTATAAGCAAATTGGATAATAGTTGGAAGTTGAAGTTGGAACCTTAATTTTTGTAAGAGTTGTATCCTTATTCCAATTCTATGCCATTTATAATAAATTGCTTAGATGTCTATTTATATATCCGAGAATAAGTAAATAGATGAAAAGAAAAGAATTATATTTATGTTAGGCCACGTTTGTTTCGTGGAATTGAAACATCGGGAAAGAAAAGTAATTCATTTCTTTCATTTGAATGCCAAATAAAATTAGGAGAAAAGGAATTTGATTTTCCAGAGGAATAAAATTAGAAGGAAAAGTGGTTCCTCCAACCAACCCAAGGATTTTTTTTTCTCTAAGAATTCATTTTTCCTCTCAAATTTCTTAATTTTTCTAAACACCGGAAAGAAATTTGATTGGAATTATAATTTTTCAATTGAAAGGAAATATCATAGAATCAATTTCATTTCTTTTCTTTTCCGTGAACCTAACGAGGCCTTAAAGTAACCTGTTGCTACTTAATAGCAGTCGTGGAAGATCTATTCATTTATGTTACTGTTCCATCCTTGCTTTTGAAATTTCAAATTGATGGGATTTGTTTGGTTAACATGTAAGCACTGTGTATTTTCTGTATTTTACATACATAATCTGTTGGTTTATCATAAACATAGCGAAATTAATTTTGTAGCGCAATAGAGGGAAATAGATGTTAAATAAGGAGGATTAGTAAGGTGATAAGTTTAAGAAGCCGTAAGGACTACAGGTATGCCTAAAGACCCTACACGAACATGGATAAAAAAAAAAAATTAAAGAAGAATATATTTTTTGTTAGTGATACATTTGATATGTCCTACATGATCTTATGAATGTGTTTGGTATGAGATAATTAGTTGATAAGAAACGTAAGAACAAAATAAAAAAGAAAGGAGAGAGAGAGAGAAGTCAGGAGTGGAGAGAAAAAGAGGCTATAGAGAGAGAAGTGGGGAGAGGAGAGTGATGGGAGAGAGGGAGAAAGAAAATGAAATCTTTCCATATATGTCAAGGTGTGAATTGGACCAAGTGATCCGAAATGTTAATCGGTCTGATACGGTCACAAACCTGGGTTGGGTCAACCTGGATCCGATTAATGGGTCGATCCCGGCCCATAAGCCCCAGGTTGGTGATGGGTTCTGCTGTGCAGCCCGAAATTTCAGCCGGCCCAGCCAAAAACTCGGTCTGAACCGGATTAGCCCCTCACCCCCCTCCGACCCGCTCAACTCTTCTCTGCCCGGTCCGATCAATGATCCGAACAAAGTCCGGTCCAGGCCCAGTCCCGGTTATAAACTGGTTTCACCATCCTGGACCACAGAAGTTAATATTTGCAGTAGATAGAGCATAGAGTTATTGTTTATTGCGTAAAAAGAAATATACTATATTGATTCCTTGATATGCAGCAGATAAGTCGTAAGGATTACATGAAATCACCAAATTAACAAATACTAAAACATACATCTTATATATGCTAACTGCATGCGGGCCTCAAGATTTGGGCCTTTTTTTCTTAGGGCCTTCATTTGGGCGTTTGTTGGTGTTCCCTGGAATTGGCTCAGAATTAAGATTTACTAAGAAAATATTAGGACGTAAATCCACTTTTCCCGTTATTTGTTTTAATCAAAAATTAAACATAGAAACCAACGTCCACAAATTAAATATAGAAACAGAAAATTTACACCCGAAGGAAGATGTAAAAAACCTATATATATATATATATATATATATATATATATATAGAGAGAGAGAGAGAGAGAGAGAGAGAGAGAGAGGGGGGGAAAAGATATTGTACCAAACTTATTGCATCAATTGTTGCACCAAACAATCTCAACTACACATTTATTTCTATCATGTGGTTATAAAGCATTCTTAATTCAGATTTTGCATCTTAACCATAGGATGAAGATGTATATATATATATATATATATATATATATATATATATATATATATATATATATATATATACTAGCATATGTGCACGTGCCTTGCACGTATTTTAACATTTTTAATTAGTTTAGGAAGACGCTTTAGGAAGACCAAAGGGTAGTCTTCCTAATTACTAAGTTGTCCTTATTAAAATTAATGAACTATTTTTAATTAGTATAAGTATGTAAGGGTATTTTCGGAATTCAAAAGTTTCACCATCTAAGTTTTCCTATATATATATATATATATATATATATATATATATATATATATATATATATATATATATATATATATATAGCATAATTTTACCAAATGTATTTATGTCCTACATTTTAGTGTATTGAAACTCAATTCGCAAAATATGAAAACTATGTGCCTTTTATACAATAAAAAATAACTTATATGGTCTGTGTACAATTTTATGTAATATTTGGAATTAATTTACCAGAATACCTCTTAATTCAGATTTTGCATCTTAACCATAGGATGAAGATGTAATATATATATATATATATATATATATATATATATATATATATATATATACATATATATATATATATATATATATATATATATATGCCGCATAATTTTACCAAATGCATTTATGTCCTACATTTTAGTGTATTGAAACTCAATTCGCAATATATGAAAACTATGTGCCTTTTATACAATAAAAAATAACTTCTATGGTCTGTGTACAATTTTATGTAATATTTGGAATTAATTTACCAGATGTAATATATATATATATATATATATATATATATATATATATATATATATATATATATATATATATATATATATATGTCGCATAATTTTACCAAATGCATTTATGTCCTACATTTTAGTGTATTGAAACTCAATTCGCAAAATATAAAAACTATGTGCCTTTTATACAATAAAAAATAACTTCTATGGTCTGTGTACAATTTTATGTAATATTTGGAATTAATTTACCAGAATACCTCCAATATATACGTTATTAAAATGTTGGGAGTGGTATTTTGGTTATAAAAAAACCTCCCAACAGTCATATTCACATAAATGTGGAATATTTTTTTACCAAAACACCCCCAAATTAACTTCATTTTTTACCGTTATGAAAGATATTTTGGTCATTTGCTGAAAATAACCAAAATATCCATATAACAACTATATTCTAAAAATATTTGGGGTTATTTGACACCCCAAAAAATCATATAAATAGAACTTAACACATTCAAATTTACCACAACAAAAAAAATTCTCACTTATAATACTTACAAGCAATCTAGTGAAGTAGCAACTTTCTGGAAACTGAAGCGCAAAAAAAATCGCAAGAGTTCCAAAATGTTGGAGGCGTCAACTTGATCGACCACCACCAAACTGCAACAATTCTACATCCAGCTTTGGAGGAAAACAAGTTGAGGTTTAAGTAACTTTGTGTTGTTATAAAATTATTTCATTTTGATATTAAAATTTGATTAGTTTTTTAAAATACAATTTGAAAAAAAAAATTGTATAGATCATAATGATGCTACTTATCACGACATGCACCCGAAAGATTTGGGCATGAGTCGTGGGTACGTCGAGCCTACGCCGCAGAGTCGGCAATAGATCGTTGTCTAGACTAACATCCAACATCTCAAGCAATATAAATGAGTGGTTAAATGTAACAATATAATACTCACAAACACTAAAGGTAGATAAAGATAATAAACAAATAAATGTTCAAGAAGGACATGGATGTAAACATCCTAGAGGGGGGTGAATAGGATCAAGCTAAGTAATCAAGCAATAAAAGATTACTAATAGGCAATTTAAAGATTAAGACTGCAAGAGAAGAAGCAACAACAATACTGACACCCGATGTATCCTGGTATCCTCCCAAGGGGCACTCCAGTCTCGGAACTCTATTCGACTTTAATCCACTATTATCACAAATAGTACAACGTGAGTTTTCATACGAAGGCTCACCAACTTCTTACACGAGAGCTTTAGTCTAAAGGCCTCTTCGACTTCCTCTCCAACTTCAACCTTTTACAATAGGCTTTGATCTCCTTATGCAACAAGATGAAGATCTCACATTTTAACTCAATAACGCTAACACAATTTGTGGATGGCAAATGAAAACTTTGTAGAGTTATTTGTGGATAGACTTTGGTGGCTTAGAAACTTTTAGGTACAAAGCATCAATCTTGAATGAAGGGGTTCAAGGCTATTTATAGCCAAAGCAAAAGAAAGTGCAATAATGCAACTTTCAGCAGGCTGACGGATAATCCATCGAATTTTTGCGAAAATCTGTCGGATTATCCGCCTGCACAGTCCAACGGCTATAAATAGAGCCGTTGGTATCAATCTTTGATAAAATCCGACCATTGGAATACAAACGACAACATGACAAAAAATTCGTCGGAATGCAGTTTTTCGTCGAATAATCCGAACAATCACTGAAGGCATTCTGTGAGTCCATTCGAATTTTTGCCAGATTTCTGCGGAGATCCGCCGGATCATCCGTTAGGATTCCGAAGATTGTCCTGGGTTATTTTATACCCTAGCTTTCGATTTTGCAATCCATTTCTTGTGTTTACAAATATTCCTAAAACTCATTACAGACTATAGATATACTTAGACAGGTACATGTTTCTTTTTTGTCTTGAAATGATGATAGCATGGCTTGGCTTCTTCCTTTGATAGGTGCCGGGTTTTTTCTTGGAAGTAACTATCCAAAGCTACTCATTTGTGAAAACTGAATACCTTTCGGGGGCTTCGCCCCCGAACTCCCGACTGGAGACGCTGCCACCTCAACCCCCGTCTGGTGACCGGGCAGCGGAATCTCCGGGTGCGTGGCTCCGGAGATGTCGTCAGGCGGTTCAGAGAAATCTTATGGAATACCATCGCCTTTGGTCCACCATAATTTCTCCATTGCATATGTCCATATTGATCTTGCTTATTATTTTTCTGCATGTACATGTTAGACGAACAAAGCAATATACATTGTAGCATATATGATAAGATAAAGCACATTAGGACAATGCTAAGTTTAAGTATAAAAGCTATAGTGATAGCATAAATATTTGTCACTCCTATTTTCTGCTATACGTGTTTTCAGTATACGTGTACGGATTTCTGACATTTGTCCGCTGACCCATGTTTTTACTTGTCCTGTTTAGCCTAACCCTGGTTTAGTCTTAGCTTGACTTGATTTATCCTAGTTTATTTGGTTTAGTTCATCATGGCACTCTTGGCTTTGCTTAGTTTATTATGGTTTGAGAAGAGAAGGGTTCACTACTAAAATATGCTATATTAGCGATGCATTTTAGCGACGGAATGAAATTACGTCGCTAGATATGTAATATAGCGACTCCTATCTACAGACATCGTAAAACGTCGCTGAATAGCGACCCACGACATTAGGTATATTACGTCGCTGAATAACGACGTTCAGCGACATATTAATAAAATATGTCGCCATATATAAAAATATTTTGCCATATATTAAAATATTTGCGACGTTTAGCGACGTCTACTATTGATGTCGCTAACTTTTGTTACTTACGGCACGCTGCTTCCTTTTCCCCCTCACTCAAAAATTAGAAATTTCGATCTCAAATTCCCCCCTCTCCGGCGACTCCCTCCCCCCCCCGGTGACTCCCTCCACCTCCGACGACCCCTACCCCCCCCTCCCGTCGAGCTCCTCCTCCTCGAGGTCCTCCTTCCCCAATCCGAGCTACTCCTCATCTTCCTCAGGTATAAACCCTAACCTAACTCCTCTCCCACACACACACGGACACACATACAGAGACACACACGAACACCGACGATGTTTGACAGCATGTTGAGTGTAGACTTGTAGGAAAAATCAACAACAATATTCAGTTAGGTTTACTTTTCTGGTTTGGTTTGTCGAATTATCGGATTGGGAAAGAAAAATAATTACTATTCTATGTTTGGGTGTCAAAAGAATTGAGGAGTAAAGAAAAATAATTTTCAATGGAAAAAAATTAGGGAGGAAAGTAAATATCAAAAAATAATTTTCAATGGAAAAATAATTACTTTCCAAATTGAACCACACTTTTCTTTTCAAATTCATTGACATTTTTAAATATAAAAAAATAAATAAAAATTGTAATTTTTTAAAAGAAATAAAATGTCGAGGAATTGATTTTCTTTCTTTTCCATTACGCGAATCAAACGAGGCCCGGAAGAGAGTTTAAAAAGAAAAAAATGTTACATCAATCTCAAAACAAAGCATAAATATTTTGTTATGATTGCTATTTCCATAAAAGTCTCGTTTGATATTCAAATTCCAAAATATGAATGACTTTTACTTTAATTTTGCGAACCAATCGTGACCAAATAATATGCAGCATGACTAGGCCACTTAAAATCCTAACCCAAAAAGAGAGGAGATTGATGCGGACCATAGTCTTTTTGTTTGCATAGGGTTTTTAACTATGTATAGATTTCTAACTATGTATAGGTTTCTAAAACAGGTGACTGACTGTGCATAGGTTTCTAAAACAGGTGACTGACTGACTGTGCATAGGGTTAGAAATGGGTCTTTAACTATGTATGGGTTTCTAAAACAGGTGACTGACTGTGCATAGGGTTAGAAATGGTTAAATTGATGAGTAAAATGGTGTGGAAGTACATGGGTATTCGACCAATGGAAACTGATATCAGTTGGTATCAGTTGATAGGTAAAGGAGGAAATTTTAGAATCAAGTATCTGTCAACCTTTCCTATCTTGGTATCAAATATCTGATATGAAGAGGATATGATATCAAGTCGAGTAGAGGAATTGGCTTGAAGCATAGGCTAATAGGTCATGTACACTACTCATGTACACTACCCTGTAGGCAGTGAGCTCAGGTAGGCAGAGCCATGCCCCGTCCGAGTTGCACCCCTACACACGGTTACCATGTCTCTCTATTGTAATATACAGTAGGAAGTTCGGACACTGCAAGTATCGGTGTTTCTTCCATGTCTATGTCTAGTGAAGGATAATTGCCTAGATTTAGTCAACTTCACCCAGTTTGACTAGTTTGTCCAAGATATTGACTTAGTCAACTCAACTTCACCCAGTTTGACTAGTTACTACGCTGAACATGTGTGTCCATCTTTGCAGAATTATTTCCAAATGGATATGAATTACTACTTGCGAAATCGTTCATGGATGTACAATCGTCGTCCTGATGATATGTGTAGTGTACGGGATGAATACATAGCGGGAGTAGAGCAGTTCCTGCAGTTTGCTAAGGCGTTCCCTCAGTACATGGACGGCACCAAAATTAAGTGTCCATGTGTGAAATGTCATAACATGAAATATTATCCAGAAGTGGAAGTGACATATCATTTGTACTCGAGGGGTTTCACGCCTAATTACTATCAGTGGACCGCACACGGAGAACTTGTGTCTTTAGCATCAGAGCTGGAGCCTTATGTTGAGCCGTATATGCATACGGGACCTAATTTTGTTTCAGATAATCATACATACGATGATGGGTGCGTGAACATGGTTTTCTATACTGCAGGGCCTAGTTTCGTTCATGATGCAGCTGAGGAGGCCCCGAATGTCGATGCTGCAAAGTTCATGGAGTTGCTGGAGAATGCAAGGACTCCATTGTATCCTGGTTGTGAGGATCATTCACAGTTGGAGGTGGTTACAAGACTGTTGAACATTAAGTCAGATTTTAACATGTCGCAAGAATGCTACAACCGAGTGTTGGAGTTGATTATAGAGATCTTGCCGGCAGATGCTAAGTTACCTAAAGACTTCTATCGGTCTAAGAGGATGGTGAGATCGCTCTGGATGGGATACAAAAAAATTAATTCTTGTCGCAATGGGTGCATGCTGTACTACAAAGATGACAAGGACGCAGATGTGTACAGATTTTGTGGTGCTAATCGCTATAAGACAACTAGTACATGAAGGTCTACCGATGCAAGAAGACCAACCGATTCAATGCACTACTTGCCTTTAACGCCATGGTTGCAAAGATTATTTATGGTGAAAGAGACGGCCGAAAATATGAGTTGGCACATGCGAGAACAGATTGAAGGAGTGCTCGATCACCCATCCGATGGAGAAGCGTGGAAGCACTTTGATCGAGTGTATCCTGATTTTGCTTCAGATCCGCGTAATGTCAGGTTGGGGCTATCTTCTGACGGTTTTACTCCTTTTGGTCTTTCGGGATCCTAATATTCGTGCTGGCCTGTGATTGTCACTCCGTATAACCTACCGCCTTGGATGTGCATGAAGACTCAGTACATGTTTCTAACCGTTATAATTCCTGGTCCGAACAATCCCAAGAGGAACATTGATGTGTACTTACAGCCTTTGATAGATGAGTTGAATCAGTTATGGGAAGTAGGCGCTAACATGTACGATGTTTCCAGAAAGTAGAATTTTCAGATGAAGGCAACCCTTATGTGGACCATCAACAACTTTCCGGCCTATGGAATGTTATCTGGATGGAGCACTCATGGCCGTCTCTCATGTCCGTATTGCATGGACCGTAGTAAGGCTTTTCGCTTGAAACACGAAGGAAAACCGTGCTTCTTTGATTGTCATCGGCAATTTCTGTCAAAAGATCATCCGTTCAGAAGGAACATGAATGCATTCCGTACCGGCGTTGTAGAGAAGGGTGATCCACCGCCAAGATGGTGCGGAGCCACGATATGGGAGGAGGTTAGAGATTTTCCAAGTGCTATCGAAGCTCCTACAACTGGGTACAAGTGAGATAAATTTGGTAGAGATCATAACTGGACAAAGAGGAGCATATTCTGGGATCTGTCATACTGGAGTACCAATCTGATCAGACATAATCTTGATGTCATGCATATTGAGAAGAATGTGTTTGATAACATAATTAATACTGTGATGGACATAAAGAAAAAAACGAAAGTCAATCCCAAGGCCAGGTTGGACTTAGAAGAAATATGCAAACGCCCTGCGTTGCATTTGATAGAGCAGAATAGAAAACAGTTCCTGCCGAAGTCAATTTTCTCACTGGACAAGGAGGATAAAGTAAGACTTTGTTAGTGGATCTAGGACCTAAAATTTTCAGACGGATATATGTCAAATCTGAGAAGATGTGTCGATCCGATGGAAAACAAATTGACGGATATGAAGAGCCACGACTGTCACATATTCATGGAGAGGTTAATTCTGATTGAATTTCGGAAATTCTTACCGCAGGCAGTTTGGAATCCATTGACGGAGCTTAGCATATTTTTCAGGGATCTTTGTTCTAAAAAATTGCTCGTTGATCGTCTAGAAAAGTAAGAGAAGGACATTGCGGTAATATTATGCAAGCTAGAGAGGATGTTTCCTCCTGGATTCTTCGACTCTTTGGAGCATTTGTCGATTCATCTATCCTATGAGGCACGTGTTGGTGGACCCGTCGAATATCGATGGATGTACCCGTTCGAGCGACATTTGAATCACCTAAAAAGAAAGGTAAAAAATAAGGTATGGGCCGAGGGTTCTATTTGTGAAGCCTATATTCTCGAGGAGATTACAAACTTTTGTTCGATGTATTTCAAGCCTCATGTTGTAACTAATAGAACGAGAGCTTCCAGAAACGACGACGGAGATCATAAATATAATGATACAATACTGAAGGTATTCAATACTCCAGGAAAACCATCGGGTAAAATAAAGAAGAGATATCTGAACGATGATGAGCTAAGGGCTGCTCAGGTGTATGTATTACTGAACTGCGACGATGAGGAAGTAGAGAAACTGGAGGGGTAAGTAATTAATATGTCTATATTATTTTAATAGTGTTGATTATTATATTGTTACATTAATTGAACGATATTGTTTTCAGCATATTTAATGATGATGTGAGGTCAGGTAGGCCACACATAACAGAAGAAGAACTAGAACAAGAAATGAGGCGTTATTTTCCATCATGGTTGAGTGCATATGTAAGACTTGAGAACGCTGTAATTACCTTTCTGTATATGCACTTGATTGATAATGAGCTTAATTTCTTTTTTTGTGGTATTTAGGTCGATCGTCCATACGCAAGACTTGAGAATGAGTCTATTAGAACGCTAGCCAAGGGACCAATTTATGCTGCAAAAATATGGCCAAGCTACTGCGTTAATGGGTTTAGGTTCAAGTCAACAACTTGTGCGATCAGAGACAACTTTGTGGATCTCGACTCCACCAAAAATAACTGTTTGTGTATCAGATCTTCGAACTACAAAGATGTTGTTGCAGGTAACGATTTCTATGGCGTGCTACGGGAGATCGTGGAGATGACATATAGTTATGGAATAGAGCCTGCTAAGATTGTGTTATTCAGGTGTGATTAGTTCGATCCGATTGAAGGTCAAGATTGGAAAGTAGACAAGCACGGTCTTGTGGATATAAACTATCGGCGTCGATATCAAGCCTATGAACCATTTATCCTATCAAGTCAGGCTCAGCTCGTGTACTTCACAAGTTATCCTAAACGGAGAACAACAAGGTCGGACTGGTAGGCAGTATGCAAGAACAAAGCTAGAAATACCTTTGAGGTTGACGATATAGCTTATCAAGAGAATGAACTACCTCCTGTAACAAATATTATAGAAGTTGACACGACGGAAGTTTCTTATTACACATCTAATTGTGTAGAAGAAGTAGAATTATCTGAAGAGGAAGATGCAGATGAAAGTGAAGATGTAGAGGAGGAAGAAGAAGAAGAAGAAGAAGAAGAAGATGAAGATGAGCTAAACGAACTAGATGAATTTTCAGAAGAGGATTAAATCTGTACGTTTATTTTATCATCATATTTGACACTTTAGAGACACTTTTATCATATAAATCTATGACACTTTAGTGACACTTTTATCTGTGACTATGATATTTTTTAAAAATCTATGATGTCTATCATATAAATATGTATTTTTGTTTTATTGTCATATGTTATTATCAGGTATGACTAGACCATCTGGACGATGCGAAGGATTTTATATTAGGCAGTCCCGTCTGCCTCGAGCTGGGGATGGAGATTTCGTACTCTTATCCTCATCTTCGAGTATGCCATTATACCGTTCTGTTCCTGGTCCATTACCGGGACAGGGCAGTTCCAGCAGGTTGGCGACTCCTCCCTCGTCGTCCAGCGTTCCTGATCCCGTATCCAGATTCCTGATCCCGCGTCCATTATTCCTGGTCCCGTGTCCAGCATTCCTCCTGCCGACGGCTCCATGGGGGGAGCCGACGCCGAGCATATAGAGGACGGCGATCAGACCGATCCTGCCCAGACAGGAGGTGAGAGCGACCCTCCATGTGCTCCCCCGGGCGAGACGCGTATGGAGATTTGGACGGACGGACCTACGAAGTAAGTTAATTAGTTAATATATATTTCTCAAATAATTATATGTACATATATATTCATGAAAATTATTATTGTATAGATATCAGCCTCCTGCAGTACAGAGACAGCTGGGGGTATTTTTGAGGCAGAACTATGGTGGGCCTTGGATTAACTATTCAGATGCTCCCGCAGATAGAAAGGCCTTTTGGTTCGTCCACTTTAAGGTAAAAAATTTGTTTATTTTTAAATTTTAATAATTATTTTTGTATATTATACATCTTTTCTATGTTACTTCTTGTAGAGGACCTATTTCTATCTACCACACCGGAGGGCGAAGATCGAGGCCCAATTTTCTGCCGTCACAGGCAAACTCATCCGTGATACGATCCACGACCAGAAGTCTCATGATCGTTCTGGAAAGCCGATCCACGGTTGGATCACGCCAGAGCAGTGGACTGCGATGAAGGCTAGATTCGCCGAGACCAGATACCAAGAGCGGTCTGACAAGGCCAAGGTGGTGCGGTCGAGCGCCGGTAAGTGGTATGGTGGCTCCATTCTGATGACGGAGCATTTTCGTCGTCTGGTACATTTCCTATGATGGACATCATTTTATATATAGTTCGATAGAATGTTTAATACTAATAATAGATAATATATTTTAACAGGTAAAAAAGGATGAGGACCCGACCATAGTGACCGTCTTCCTGGTCACCCATCGGAGGGCTGGGGAGTTCATTGACGAGAGGGCGACGCAGGCATATGTACGTTCTATTCTTTATATTAATTTACCATAATTTAGAGAACAAGAAAATAGATATCAATATAGACTTTAGCAAACACTTATACGTTAGCAAACATTGTTCTAGACCGAGTTTGTTCGGCTACAAGAAGAGGCGGCTGCTGCTGCTAGTGCACCAGCAGAGGGAGGGGCTGGTACTTCCTTCCAGCCGTCTACAGCTCTATCGTCGTACGAGCTCAGGATGACCGCCATTGGCGGTCTTCAGAAGGGTACGTACTACGGTACGGGATCCTACGGTGCCTATTTGGCTTCGGAGTCATCCCGAGCCCCCTCTGTCAGTATGCAGTCTCCAGCTTTGCAGGCGTCATCACGAGCACATGATGTGTGCAGACAGCTCCACGAGCTGCATCGCAAGTTACAGCAGCAGATTTTTGAGACAGCTGGGGCAGAGCGACGATCCGATGATCACCGGACGATTTGATGCGGTTGAGCACAGTATACAGGAGTTGATGAGTCTACAGCAGGCTATAGCTGCCAGCTTGTACACGCTCACCGAGTCTAAGCAGCGCATAGAGCGTAGATGGGTCGAGCTGGAGGGATCGCAGAGGACCGTGACTGCCTCACTCACCCAGCTGCATACTTCTCTTGAGGAGAGTACTCAGAGGATGGTGAGTACCCTTGCTGCGCACGGTGATCGACTGTGAGAGATGGAGCATATACGTCCTTCCGGTCCATCGACGGCGCCGACTCCAGACGTTGTACTGCCTCCTACTGCCCCTACGGTGCAGCTCATACAGGTGCAGTATGAGTACATGTTATCCAAGATGCGCGGCAGGGGTCCTCAGTGATCCAGTAGATTTTTTTTATCATCTTTGTATGTATTGACCCTATGGGCCCATTGATCGTTTTGTACACTGATTTTGTCACGACCCGCACCCTAGAGTTAGGGCACGAGAACGTAACAACGCCCAGCCTACGCCGCAGTGTCGACGGTAGAACGCTGTCCTAGGTCTCAATGCATCTAACAGTATAAGACTAAACAGTTTATACTCCCCGAATGGGGGTGACATAGCAGAATGTAAACTCAATCACATCTAAGATAGAGCATAAAGAAAGATAGATAAAACATGAAATCGAAAAGAGATACAACAGATAGAAGTCTAAGTGTCTAAGATACAAACTCATAACACATCTCAAAACCCAAATACAGTAATCCATAAATACAACTCAAGATGACTGAAAATAAACTATATGCAAAAATCCTAGCTATCTATGCAACCTCTACTGTCTCCTCTAGGCTAGTAGGCAACCTCCAGGCTATCTATAAAATTTATCAACAGGTCCAGTCAGGACAGGAGCGAGCACATTACATCTCAACAGTTCATAGCAGGTTAGAAAATATAATCATGCAGTAAAGTAAGATACAGGTACTGAAAGAAATATAGTATATAAACAGAGAGAGAGTTGTAATAGAAATATCTACTAATAATAAAGACTAACAGTGGCTAGTGAGTCGGAGTACAATATAGACATGTAAATGGCATAGGAGATTCTGATGCTACACTATGGAAGAGATTCTGATGCTACACTACTTGGATAGTATTCACATGTCTATTTCTACTCTTCCGTACCCCCAATCAGTACACAAGGATCCAAACAGGTTATGTTATGATACTATGTAACAGCCCCCGAAGGGTGATAAGCCTCCGAAAGGTGATAAGCCCCCAAAGGGTGATATGCCCCCAAAGGGTGATAAGCCTCCGAAAGGTGATAAGCTCCCGAAGGGTGGTAAGCACCCGAAGGGTGATACATAGTAGTCCAAAAAATGGGGATTCTAGGAGACTCTGTGATCATAAGAGTATATGTTACAAGTGATCGAAGAACCTGTGAAGCATAGTAATATGACATGTAAGTGAAACGCACAGAACATGTAGTACCCGATGCTCCCTAAGGATAACATCTCAAGAAGGGATCCGTATAGTACCAACCCGTGTGACCAACGTGACAGTACAAGTAAAGTAATTTAATACAGAAAATAATTCTAAGCAGGATATGAAATGATCAGAGAATGTACTCGCATGATATCTGAATGTCCAAGGTAAAGATACTATCCGAGGAGAGGTGTCTGGCTCCTAATTAGAATAGCACAAGACACAATATGTCCAGAAGGGTAATATAAAGCACTACAATACATTCTACATGAATCTAGGTCAAACTAGGCCAAAGTCAACCCTTGGTCAACTCTGGTCAACTGCACTAGTCAAACTAGGTCAAACTAGGTCATGTCCTAACCCAGCAAGTCTTACTAGGCCTAACCAAGACTATCCTAGCAAGCACACATCAATACAAGGCTATACAAGCCAACATACACCCAACTCTATATTGTATGCAATTATTCAATACTCAAATAGACAAGAATTCACATTGGATATACACTAGGTAATCTATTACTTTAAGCTATATATGTCTACACATATATACACATGCATATATTGGTATTCAACATTAGGTCTATAATTATGGCATTTCAAATGGTTATATAAACTTATATATTACAACACAATATGCTAACATATATATAATATACATACATAACTAAGTTAACTATATTCATAAATACTTATTTAAGAGGCTATGTGTGTGTATGTGAACATGGCAAAGGGGCAAGTGAGGGTTAAATGGGCATACATAGTATATACATATCAAAGAGTGTCAAAGTGTAAGTGAACAATATGTCAAGTGTGATAGTGTCAACATATTGTAAGGGGGTACATGAGGTAATATAGGATTTGTGTTAACATAGAACATTACATCTCATTAACTTGTATATTACATACATTACATCTATTATTACATTACATTTATGCTTGCATTCATTCATCATTCATTTATTCTCTTGCACTACTATATGCACCATACATTACATACTATAGAACCTACATATTCATTACAAGCCATACTTATACATGCTTACATTAGATATGATACTCATACCTCATACATCATTTATTTAACCATTTACTCATGCTTGCATTCTCTATTTAATTACATAATGTATATACATTAACATTGGTTAAAATCAAATAGAACATTATATTACACACGAGGGTGCACAAAATGCATATACCGAATAGTAACTCCTACTAATAATCAATACTGTACCATCTCAGCATGAATTAAAATCTAGGATTAAAGTATGTTATAGATCTATGTGTTAGCTTTCCGAAACTTCAAACGGATCGCGTTTTCATTTTCGGAAACTCCCGGAATCGCGAAAACACCGAGAACGCGTTTGTCTTTCGTACAGCTGACACTCAAATAATTCTCCAGAAAATTACAGAAAGAATTAGGCCTATTAATACATGTTTTTGGAAAGCTAACTTCAATACGCTTCTTTTAAAAAAAAGGAAGATTAAACCGAGCTTTGAGCTAGAAGTTATGACATTTCTAAGTTAGGACTGAAATTAAAAACGTGGATAAAATCATGACGGATTTGGGTAGTTTGAGACAAAAGAACACAAGTATATACCATAATATATCAAGAACTCACTCTCTACACTAATATATATATATGAGACACTATAGAACACATCTCCAATACAAAAATTTGAGATTAAACATGTAATAATTCATTCATACATAACAACAACACATAGTGTGTCCAAATTTGGGATTTTTCCACATGGACACAACCACAACACAAAGGACACTCATATGACCTCCAAATGGACACAAAATGGATACAAATGGAGATACAACCATGGAGGTCATTCATATGGGTTCAAAATAGACCTATATGCATGAGAAAATGAAAAGGAGAAGGGATTTATACCTCCCGGTAGATCGAATCGAAGAAAAGCCTTCCCAGAACGACACCGACACGTAGAGATTCCAAAAGGACACGAACGAGCTCCGAATCCTCCCAAACTTGGGTAGCTTCCTCCTTGGCTAGAATGGAGAAGGAAA
The DNA here is from genome assembly GCA_029216955.1 of Iris pallida. Classification (NCBI taxonomy): domain Eukaryota; kingdom Viridiplantae; phylum Streptophyta; class Magnoliopsida; order Asparagales; family Iridaceae; genus Iris; species Iris pallida. Next base: position 4,082,693 of record JANAVB010000198.1, on the reverse strand, counting down.
GAAGAAGATTTGGTGGCAAAATGGAAGGATTTGGTGGAGAAATTGCTAGGGATTGCTCTCTAGGAATTTGGGAAAGAACAAGAGAGAGAGTGTGGATGAGAATAATGAAATGAACTTGAGCCTATCCTCTCCCAAAGTGGCTGGCCATATGGGGCTATTTGTCCTATTATGGTAAGGTCCAAAATTCCCCCACTAACCTATTCTATGAGTATTAGGAAAGGGCTAATTGGTTGGAGCTAAATTAGTCATTCTAAAGTCTCTAATCACAGTAACCTTATCCATAATAATTAGTCTAACCTCTAACTAAAATATTTCTATCATGTGGACTAAATTTAATATCATGTGGGCCATGCCTAACTAGTGTGTGGGTCCCACTAGAGTCAAACTACCCCCGGGTCCCCGTTTCAAGTCGGATTGAGTTGAAATTCGAACCCGACTCAAATAACCCCAAAACAATATCATAAATAATAAAATAATATCAAAATAATTCAAAGAGGTCAAATACAAAAATATTCTTAGGCCAAAAATGACATTAAAATATCATAATCACATGGTTAGGCTCTAGGTCAAACAGTCTCTAGGGTTTCACTAGCAAAACGTCAAAACCACAAGTCATTGATTTAAATAATTTTAAAATGATTTAAAATCACCAAAAATTATATCATGAATTAAATATCATTATTAAAATAATTATAAACACGAAATTTTAAAATTACCCTCATTTGGAAAACTGGGTGCTACAACTCTACCCACCTTAGAAAAATTTCGTCATCGAAATTTAAGATCGATAGTACTCCTTCTAGAGCCTCTAACCTACCCAATATCTAAGGTAACACTTCCTAACACTGGAATAATAAACGGACATCTAAATAGCGTCAATCTAGGAATACCTCCAACACTGCTCTGCTGTACGGCGGTAATGGAACTTCAATAAAATATGGACTGGAACCTATATCCAAGGGACTGGACCTATTTTAAAGTGGTCTTAACTAAGGATGAAAAGGAACTGATCATAGGCTATAGGTATGCTCAAACTATTATCTTCCTATTAACCATCTATTAATACATTCTATTACCATAGGAACGATGCATTGCTAAGACATATAGGCCCCTATTTCTCATAACACATTTATACTCACCAAAAGACTAGTACATCCTATCAAGGCTGATACTATAATCTCTCATAAATCTCATAAGCTACATGTTTAGAGATACACATCCCCACATGAAGGACTAACCTATATATATATATATATCTATAACTGATACTAATTGGGTGACGTCCCTATTTCCCAACAATTAAGGTCTAATTTTTTTTTTATCTAAATCATGCAATTTGAAGGAATAGTATACAAGGTCAGGGCATACCGTAGCAGTTGAAAGTCTCACCTAGGTGCACTAGTCGTTCTAGGTCAAAATAGTACTATGGTATCAACACACAAACAATCTAGGGTGTCCTAATTGGGAAAGTAAGGGAACAACAATCATCAAGGTTGTAGGGCTGTCTACCATCCTATATAAAAATTGGTCATTAACAAGCAACTAAGAAATTATTAAAAGGTTACTATTCCATAAAATGGCAAAAATTGAAAATTTAGGCACAACAAATCACAAATAGATTTTTGTCTTGACACGATCTAAGTTGATCAATTTCGGGATAAAACGAGATTTGGGCAAGAAGGAAAATCAATGAAATCAAAGTATGAGCACGAGCATCCAATGATGGAGGTTCAGGTCATGATTAAATTTAATTCGACTGAGTACGAATACGAGGTTCATAGGCGATGAAAAAATTTCAAAAAGAATTATCAAGGCTGTCGCGAATGAGACTCTAGGGTCAAGTTTAACTATGTCTCTATTCTCGTAGATTGATACATGAAAAAGCGAACCAAAGTGCAATAGGTTGATCAGACCATCATGTACCGGTTCTGATTAGATAATATGTTAGTGGGTGGCCACCCAATAAAATATGTCATGACCAAGCTCGAAAATAGATAAGCTTCCAAAACTAAGGCTAATTTAGTAGCACAAGATATAAGGGTGGTAATGATGAAAGGAATTACATAGTCCAAGTTCCTTAACCAACGGGTCAAGTAATCAGATAAGGTACAAGGTTAAGCATCTAAGGAAACAAGCAGAACACCATCACATGTCGGGTCGAAAGAATTGAGTCAAGGCCGGATTTCTAATTAAAATAAGAAGAAATTTAGTATAATGGTAGAGGTTATAGTTTAGCCAGTTGACCAAAAAATCATATCAAGAAAATAGAGTACAAGAAGACGGGTTTTAGTGGGACATGATATACCTACACGAAGGTGAGCTCGTCTAGGTCTTGCATATAAGATTTGTTGGAGGGTAACAGCTAGTATTACATTCCGAATATCAAAGTCACGATAAGGAACGTCAAGGATCTCAATTAGAAAGTGGGAGTTCAAGAGGTGGTAATTAATGCACAAAAATAATGAAGATCGAGTTAGTCATCTGCTTCTGATACTCTTAAGTTCATCTGGTCATAACTTGCCAATCATATCTTTACCTCACCAGTCTCCATATGAAAATTTAACCTTTACTTAAACCCTTACCATGACTACCGTAAGCAATTTCCAATTTCCAAACATCATTCTTGAAGCACAACCCTCACATTTAGGAATCAACATTAACCATTTATTTAAATTTCCAAGTTCTTTCACCTTGTCTTAAATTTGACCCAAAACCTCTAAATCCCGTTTACGAATTCCTTGAACTTGTTCAAATTGTTCTCCTCGTATTATTTAATTTAAATCTCTAGGCCTTACAAAACTTATCTTTCATCATAAAATCAACTTCCGTATTTTCTTCGACATACACCCTTGAATATTATTCTCCTAAAAATATTTCACAACAATCTCTAAACTTCCATAACTTTGTGCTCTCTCTATCCCTAGTCATTTTCTCCCAACATCTTGTTTAATATCCTTATTAAACACAATTAACTTCTTTTTTCCATTACTAACCTTCTACATAGCCTCAGAGTAAAAGTTTTCCCCAGAATCAATAACCAAGATTTTCTAAGTTCTCAAAACTAGATTGACCTCTGATATCCTCATTAGTTTTGAATACACCTATAAACTATCTCATAACCCCAAAATTTCTCTAAATGTAATTGTTTCCAGATTGGCAGTATACATCTCCTTATTCTATTCGAGACCTTTACCACATTTCTATCTCATGTTTCCATATGGAACACTCCACATTTGATTTTCTTTAGATCATTATAAAATAACCAGTTACGTCTTCTCTGAGCTACATAATTTACGTCACTTCCTTAGCCTTCCCCATGCAAAAGATACGAAAATTCAAGGGTTTCGAAGTACATCTGGTAGGGACGACAAGATATGGGTAATTAATGTAATGAGACGGAGTTTAAGATAAGAGGTAAATAAGAATGCAAGGGAATAATGGCGAGAAAGAATAATGAAGATATGTTCCTTCTCATCGGTTCAAACGAGAGGAACCCATCAAGCTTAAATTCAATAGCAAGGAATGAGGGTGAATCCAAACAAGAGGAAAAAGAATTCCAATTGAAGTTCAAAATGAGTTTCTCAGGGGTCGTCCCAGAAATCTCTCAAAGAATCCTAAGTGTGATTGAGTACCTTGGATTTGAAAATATTAATCTAAATACAAAATTAAATCAACAACTACAAAATTTTATCAAAATTATCAACTAATACCAGGATTCAAAGTTCTACAATGAATCCACAAAATCAAATTCAAATCAAGGAAAAAGGTGAATCAAAACAAGGAAAAGGAGTTTAAATCGGAATTCAAAATGAGATTCTCAAGGGTCATCCCAGGAATCTCTCAAGGAATCCTAACAGTGATTGAGTATCCTCTCATCCTAACACCTTAATTTATATATCCTATAGCAGGCTCGTAGTAGTACAACTAAGTCGTTACGCTACTACGAAATCGCACTAATGCTAATCTCGACCTGCATGGGCCACCACTAAAAACGTGTCACGACCCGCACCCTAGAGTTAGGGCACGAGAACGTAACAACGCCCAGCCTACGCCGCAGTGTCGGTGGTAGAACGCTGTCCTAGGTCTCAATGCATCTAACAGTATAAGACTAAACAGTTTATACTCCCCGAATGGGGGTGACATAGCAGAATGTAAACTCAATCACATCTAAGGTAGAGCATAAAGGAAGATAGATAAAACATGAAATCGAAAAGAGATACAACAGATAGAAGTCTAAGTGTCTAAGATACAAACTCAGAATACATCTCAAAACCCAAATACAGTAATCCATAAATACAACTCAAGATGACTGAAAATAAACTATAAGCAAAAACCCTAGCTATCTATGCAACCTCTACTGTCTCCTCTAGGCTAGCAGGCAACCTCCAGGCTATCTGTAAAATTTATCAACAGGTCCAGTCAGGACAGGAGCGAGCACATTACATCTCAACAGTTCATAGCAGGTTAGAAAATATAATCATACAGTAAAGTAAGATACAGGTACTGAAAGAAATGTAGTATGTAAACAGAGAGAGAGAGCTGTAATAGAAATATCTACTAATAATAAAGACTAACAGTGGCTAGTGACTCAGAGTACAATATAGACATGTAAATGGCATAGGAGATTCTGATGCTACACTATGGAAGAAATTCTGATGCTACACTACTTGGATAGTATTCACATGTCTATTTCTACTCCCCCGTACCCCCAATCAGTACACAAGGATCCAAACAGGTTATGTTATGATACTATGTAACAGCCCCCGAAGGGTGATAAGCCTCCGAAAGGTGATAAGCCCCCAAAGGGTGATATGCCCCCAAAGGGTGATAAGCCTCCGAAAGGTGATAAGCTCCCGAAGGGTGGTAAGCCCCCGAAGGGTGATACATAGTAGTCCCAAAAATAGAGATTCTAGGAGACTCTGTGATCATAAGAGTATATGTCACAAGTGATCGAAGAACCTGTGAAGCACAGTGATACGACATGTAAGTGAAACGCACAGAACATGTAGTACCCGATGCTCCCTAAGGATAACATCTCAAGAAGGGATCCGTATAGTACCAACCCGTGTGACCAATGTGACAGTACAAGTAAAGTAATTTAATACAGGAAATAATTCTAAGTAGGATATGAAATGATCAGAGAATGTACTCGCCTGATATCTGAATTTCTAAGGTAAAGATACTGTCCGAGGAGAGGTGTCTGGCTCCTAATTAGAACAGCACAAGTCACAACATGTCCAGAAGGGTAATATAAAGCACTACAATGTATTCTACATGAATTTAGGTCAAACTAGGCCAAAGTCAACCCTTGGTCAACTCTGGTCAACTGCACTAGTCAAACTAGGTCAAACTAGGTCATGTCCTAACCCAGCAAGTCTTACTAGGCCTAATCAAGACTATCCTAGTAAGCACACATCAATACAAGGCTATACAAGCCAACATACACCTAACTCTATATAGCATGCAATTATTCAATACTCAAATAGGCAAGAATTCACATTGGATATACACTAGGTAATCTATTACTTTAAGCTATATATGTCTACACATATATACACATGCATATATTGGTATTCAACATTAGGTCTATAATCATGGCATTTCAAATGGTTATATAAACTTATATATTACAACACAATATGCTAACATATATATAATATACATACATAGCTAAGTTAACTATATTCATAAATAATTATTTAAGAGGCTATGTGTGTGTATATGAACATAGCAAAGGGGCAAGTGAGGGTTAAATGGGCATACATAGTGTATACATATCAAAGAGTGTCAAAGTATAAGTGAACAATGTGTCAAGTGTGATAGTGTCAACATAGTGTAAGGGGGTACATGAGGTAATATAGGATTTGTGTTAACATAGAATATTATATCTCATTAACTTGTATATTGCATACATTACATCTATTATTACATTACATTCATGCTTGTATTCATTCATCATTCATTTATTCTCTTGCACTACTATATGCACCATACATTACATACTATGGAACCTACATATTCATTACAAGCCATACTTATACATGCTTACATTAGATAGGATACTCACACCTCATACATCATTTATTTAAACATTTACTCATGCTTGCATTCTCTATTTAATTACATAATGTATATACATTAACATGGGTTAAAATCAAATAGAACATTATATTACACATAAGGGTGCACAAAATGCATATGCCGAATAGTAACTCCTACTAATAATCAATATTGTACCATCTCAGTATGAATTAAAATCTAGGATTAAAGTATGTTATAGATCTATGTGTTAGCTTTCCGAAACTTCAAACGGATCGCGTTTTCGTTTCCGGAAACTCCCGAAATCGCAAAAACACCGAGAACGCGTTTATCTTTCGTACAGCTAACACTCAAATAATTCTCCAGAAAGTTACAAAAAGAATTAGGCCTTTTAATATATGTTTTTGGAAAGCTAACTTCAATATGCTTCTTTTAAAAAAAACGGGAGATTAAACCGAGCTTTGAGCTAGAAGTTATGACATTTCTAAGTTAGGACTGAAATTAAAAACGTGGATAAAATCATGACGGATTTGGGTAGTTTGAGACAAAAGAACACAAGTATATAACATAATATATCAAGAACTCACTCTCTACACTAATATATATATATGAGACACTATAGAACACATCTCCAATACAAAAATATGAGATTAAACATGTAAGAATTCATTCATACATAACAACAACACATAGTGTGTCCAAATTTGGGATTTTTCCACATGGACACAACCACAACACAAAGGACACTCCTATGACCTCCAAATGGACACGAAATGGACACAAATGGAGATACAACCATGGGGGTCATTCCTATGGGTTCAAAATAGACCTATATGCATGAAGAAATGAAAAGGAGAAGGAATTTATGCCTCCCGGTAGATCGAATCGAAGAAAAGCCTTCCCGGAGCGACACCGACACGTAGAGATTCCAAAAGGACACGAACGAGCTCTGAATCCTCCCAAACTTGGGTAGCTTTCTCCTTGGCTAGAATGGAGAAGGAAAGAAGAAGATTTGGTGGCGAAATGGAAGGATTTGGTGGAGAAATTGCTAGGGATTGCTCTCTAGGAATTTGGGGAAGAACAAGAGAGAGAGTGTGGATGAGAATAATGAAATGAACTTGAGCCTATCCTCTCCCAAAGTGGCTGGCCATATGGGGCTATTTGTCCTATTATGGTACAGTCCAAAATGCCTCCACTAACCTATTCTATGAGTATTAGGAAAGGGCTAATTGGTTGGGGCTAAATTAGTCATTCTAAAGTCTCTAATCACACTAACCTTATCCATAATAATTAGTCTAACCTCTAACTAAAATATTTCTATCATGTAGACTAAATTTAATATCATGTGGGCCATGCCTAACTAGTGTGTGGGTCCCACTAGAGTCAAACTACCCCCGGGTCCCCGTTTCAAATCGGATTGAGTTGAAATTCGAACCCGACTCAAATAACCCCAAAACAATATCATAAATAATAAAATAATATCAAAATAATTCAAAGAGGTCAAATGCAAAAATATTCTTAGGCCAAAAATGACATTAAAATATCATAATCACATGGTTAGGCTCTAGGTCAAACAGTCTCTAGGATTTCACTAGCAAAACGTCAAAACCACAAGTCACTAATTTAAATAATTTTAAAATGATTTAAAATTACCAAAAATTATATCATGAATTAAATATCATTATTAAAATAATTATAAATACGAAATTTCAAAATTATCCCCATTTGGAAAACTGGGTGCTACAGATTTTCATTCTTATTTGCCCTCCATTGTGGACATGTATGTTTGTTGGATATTTACTTTGTGATATTTACTTTTTTGGTATTTTTATTATGATATTTACTTTGTCATATCTGCGACGGGGATGACAAATATACCTACGCTGGGTTATAAGCGATGATCTGATATACAAAGGAGGTGCTGCCCAAATTTTAAAAAAATATAATGTGTATTTTTGTGATGATGTGTGTCTGTGTTTACAGTGTATGTGAAATACAGTGTTCGGAACCATCGATAGTTTCGATTACTATTGTATATTTGTCACGACCCGCACCCGCTTTTCGGATACGAAGCGTGTCCAAGCCCAGCTACGCATCGAGCGGACTCCAGCCGACTCGAATACGTAAATGCTGTCAAGGCTATGGTATACTACCAACTCATGGCAAACAAATCTATATCTCAATCCACAATAAGAATATGAAACATGAATGAACACTATGGGTCGTGGTCTGCAGCCCACTTGCATATATGTCCGATAAGAATCTAAAGGAAATAACAAGAGTCTAAAATAGAATCAAGAAACAGGATATCTCATGATAAGGTATGAAAGCACGAGCGGATAATAAACACAATAACGATACCTGAATCCCGCAAGAACCGCAAATCCTCTGCCATCCAGAACTACTAGCTAACTCCATGCAATCGCTAAACCTGAGGAGATCATCAGGTCCTCAGAGGACATAGCAAGATACATAATATACATGCCTATCTAACAGTTTTATCATGCAGGAGAAAATAAACAAGAAGAAACAGGAACACGACAATGACTACGAACACGAACACAAACTCGAACACGAACACGAACACAAACCCGAACACACGAACACTAGAACAACTACGTATAAATGAACTGTCGGATGAACGATAATCACGAGATCAATGGAAGAAATCAAACCCTCATCCCGAGTGTGGACTCACGGGTTTGAACTAAACACTAACCCTCATCCCGAGTGTGGACTCTCTAGTTAGTACTAACCCTCGTCCCGAGTGTGGACTCTCTTGTTAGTTCACGGCAAGGCACCCTCATCCCGAGTGTGGACTCTCTGGTGCAAGTACTACATCACCGCCCCGAGTGTGGACTCTCTGATGTAAACACCCTCGTCCCGAGTGTGGACTCTCTGGTGCAAGTCAAGTCATATCAGGTCAACACTCTCGTCCCGAGTGTGGACTCTCTGGTACAAATAATTGACATCCTCGTCCCGAGTGTGGACTCACGGATGTAAACAGATCAAGAAAAACACCCTCGTCCCGAGTGTGGACTCTCTGGTGCCAAGGAAAACAATATCAAGAATTTGGCAGTTCAATTACACGTACTCATTCTATGACACGACTCAAGCAAGGTACTGACGAGAAACTCCAGGTGTGAACCACAAGACCAAACATGAACACGGCTATATGCAATGGAAAAGACTCAAAATAATATAATACGAAAAGCACATGTTCATAAACAGTCAAAACTGGAAAATGAAATACAATACATGTAAATAAAACTGTAGAAGAATGCAAGGTATACTTGCCTGTAACTAGAAGTTGAGTATGCAAATCAGGTATCGAGCCCGAGTCCAGAGTGTCCAAGTACCCTAGAGATAATTTAGGATTTAAATTAATTATTTGAAGTAGCAATCTCTTTTTATCAACTAACATATATTTAGCTTATCAAGGAAGAGGAAGAAAAATAATACCATGATCAAACTGCACCCTACTTGCTAGACACTTCTATAATACTACCCTCCAATATGTCACCATAGCCCAAAGTATGGCAAAATATTTATTACTAGCCAAAGAAAATATATTAGGTTAAATATCAACAACAAATCTTTTAGGTTGAATCTATGCATTCAATTTGGAACCCAAGCAAGCACCACAAAGGAGAACCCCAAAACTAACCACATAGGGCTTCAACCCTGAACCACATTTATACTAGCTATTAGCTATGAAACCCCTATGTGGGAAGGAAAAACCTAAACAAATAAGAGACAGGAAGCACACAGCACCATAAAATCCCTACACCCAGGATTCGAACCCAGGGTCTGCCCTTTAACCAACCCAGCACACTACCATTCGAGCTATACTCACATGTGTGTAAGTCATAGGTAGTGTAATTTCTTATTGGTGGTGATACATGGCTGTTCCCCATATAATATTCTTCACAGTTCCTCCTTCCAAGCATTTTATACAGGAGTGCACATCTCTACGAATAACCCTTATCAAATGCACACACTCTTAATCTCCTCTTATGTAAAAATCATTCAACCAACTTTGTATCCCTCAAAACCTAGGTTATACATAGGCACCATTATACTAGGGAGGACTCTATACTGTAAGCAGCGTGGTAAGTATTAGGAAACTATGACAGAGGACGGAAGGAAGAAGGGGATGAAGAGCTTACCGCTTCGGGATAGAGGCTCACGTCGAGTATCCAGAAGAAGGGGAGCATCGCTTGCGCACTCGCGGTGGGGCTGTGGGGACAATCGTGAGTTGCCAGGAGGGGTTGTGGGCACGGTCGTCCAACAGTGCACTATTACTACTGCACCTTTCTTTCTTCAGCGGCTTGACGAGGTCGACACTGGTTTCATGGCACTGTGCTCGCGGCAGAATCGTGAGGGTCTGCGGAGAATCGAAGGAAAGTGCTGAGAACAGGCAAGCTTCCTTCCTCGACTCAGCCTCCGTCTCGACGGAAGTAGGGAGATAGTTGCTCGGACCAAGGCGTCCGAAAACGCACGCCTGGGCGGTTTGCTTGCTCGGTGCAGGTGATAGACGATTTTGGAGGAACGTCCAAAAGATGGGGACGGTCGTCGCCAAGCTCCCAAACTCGCACGGTGGTACCGTACTGTCCGGAGGGGTACGACTCTGCTTGGTGCTCGACCGGTGGTATCACATGTCGACGCATGTAGCAGCAACCTCTGGGTTTGTCGAGAAGGGACCGCGCGCACACGTCAATGCCGACGACGTCAGCACAATGTATGGTCGCCTGCCGGGTTAGCGGCCTCGCGGGTACTGCTACGACTTGGTGAACGCAGCGGCTGCTACCTAGGTTGACGCGGGACTCGGCGAGGGGCGCGCACAATGCTGCCGACGGTGCGGTACGGCATGGTGTTGTTGCCAGCATGGGGACGAGTACGCTACTGCGACTACCGGAGAGGTCGCGTGCGGCTCCATGTTCGAACGATCCTGACGACAATACTGTTCTGGCAGTCGCTTGTGATCGGGTGTACATGGAGTTTGAGAATTTGGTGTTGGGTCGGTGTCCCCGGAACGAGGAGGACCATCCTGCTCGTGCGGCTGGGCTCTGAGACAAAGACAGTACCCTCCTCTGGCCGACGATGTGCTGTGAGCATGGGGGTGGTGCGAGGGATTGGAGAAGCAAGACGGCTGTCACCATATGTATTACGTATTAGGGTTTTGTTTGTAGGAAGGTTCTGTATTTATACAGCAGTTTGTGGGCCTTACCTGGGCTGGAATGGAGTCCAATGCTGGGTGGAGTGTTTGGGCTCAACGAAAGAATACCTGCTTCAGGATCTAATCTGGGAATTCTATATATATTATATATGTACTGGTAGTAGACATGTTGGCGTGGCCTATGGTTCACTCCTGGGAGTTTTGGTTTGTGATGGGCTGGCAAGTCAATTCTCTCCAAAGCTTTTTTTTGTGTCCCATGTTGTTGAGAGGAGTAACATCAATTATATATATATATATACATATATCCCTATATATATGTTACTCTAATCCAATAACCTAAAAATATTGAATAGGAATTTCAAATAGATTTATAACTAATATTTATTTGCTCACGATAAATCCTACGATAGAATCCTATAATAAAAAAATAAGTAATAAACCCAAAATTTATTATACAAAATCTTAAATAGAAAATATTTCCAATAAATTAGGAAAAGCTTTCCATAATAATAATTCATCTAATATCAATAACCTTTATATAATAAATAACAATTATTTATGAAAATAAATAGTAAACCATTAAAACAAATTACCAATACATATATGCACCAGGTGCATCTACATGGACGTCTCTGGACGCACTACATGACTACACGGGCTCGGGTTTAGTTCGGGTCAAGTTCGGACAAGAATGGTACAACCGGCCTCCTAAGAGTCATAATATTAATAAATAAATAATTAAATCATTTTACAGGGTTCAAGTCGCAATCTGTCATGGTTTTCCTAGTTAGGACGTACGTGTGGCTGGGTCTTCCTTGGCATAACTAATACACTAGTCAAGGCATGCCACTGCTCTATCCGTGTCATGATTCCTAGTCGTCTGATACTTCAAAACTCAACCATGGCTAAAGTCATCTACCGTAATAATTAACTAAATAATTATTTATAAAATCCTAAAAATCACCATTTAAATCAAATAATTAAAAATAAAAATAAAATTTTTGGGAAGGGAGGCTACAAATCTACCCACATTAAAAATAATTTCGTCCTCGAAATTCTAATTCTTAACTATTCCTAAAAATTCAGAGTCCTTAATCTCCTCAAATTTAATTTCAAAAAATATTTTATATCCTCCTCCCAGCCATTTTATAACTCTGAATACTTGAGGACTTCTACCCACCTTTGGTCACACTACTCCTCAAAATACGGTCACTAAAATGTTATAATCTTCTAACTACTGGCTAACAGTCCTTCCAACAGATATCTAGGGCATATGGCATCTATAATCCCTCATATCTATAAATAACCAAATATTCAATAGTCAAGTAATATTATATCATAATTTAAGAATTTCTGATAAATCCTAGACAGCACGATTCATTCGTCACCTCGAAATAGGAAGGGACGAGAATTCAATGATACGGAAAACAAGGGAGTGTAATTGAGAGCAACATTGAATTTTCAAGGACGTAGAGAATTTTTAGGAGAATTTTCAAGGGAGAGTGGATTGAGATTCCTAAGGTTTAGTCAAGTCGCAGGCTCATACCAGTACAGTTACGTAACCGGTACGATATGCTCTGACATGCATGGACCACCATAAAAACTTGTCATGACCCTGTAGAAGCATGGAAAATATCAGAATAATGATCTATGCGGCTCAGAACAGGAGAACCCCATGCGGCTCATACAGGAGCAGTCCCATGCGGTTCAGAGAGACTCTTAGTCTCATGCGGCTCATACAGGAGCAATCCCATGCGGGTCAGAGAGGCTCTTAGTCTCATGCGGCTCGGGATAGGAGAGTCCATGCGGCTTACATAGAGACAGTCCTATGCGATTCAAAGAGTCCCCCAGTCGCATGCAGTTCAGAAGTACATGCGGCTCACATTCGACCAACAGAGATATGCGGCTCGGTCAATGCCACGTGCCCCCATGGGACCCCTTCACACAGCTGGCCATCGAGTAATGGCCCTATTTAATGCTCTGCCATGATTTGACAGCTGACGGCTCTGACATGAAGTATCATAATGGCCCTGTCATAATGGCAAACTCTTTGGGAATAGGAAAAAATCTCTGATACGATCCGAGATTAACACGTGGCTACATCCATGCGGCTCCAGTGAAGTACAGCTTCATACGGCTGGCAAGAATCGTCTTCCTGCGGCTCACCAAGAAGCCATCCCATGCGGCTCGCAAGTACTACACTTATGCAGCTCATCGAGAAACCATCCTATGCGGCTCGCAAATACTATACCTATGTGGCTCATTGAGACGCTGTCTCATGCGATTCATGGATATCATGCGGCTCTGGCAGAATCCATCATTAAGACACGTGGCAGAGATCCAATTGCCTCCACGACTTGACATCTGGTAGCAAGGATAATTATGAGATGCAAATTAATCAGAGATTTACCAGATCCCAATGACCATATTTAATATTATCCTCATAATTAATGAGATCAGGTCATATCATTCATGATCAAGCCAATAGGACACGTGGAGAGAGATCCAAGCTTGACACAACCAATCATGAAGATTTAAAGCAATCAGCATTAATCAATCGTAGGATTCAGTGCTATCCCCATTTATGGCCCCAATCCTTCACGATTAAAATGAATGGTCCAGATTGATTAAGCATCAGGCTGCCGCCACTTTGAGAATGGATAATCATCCAAACCTTAATGATGCTCCCCACTATTATAAATAGCAGGGTGCCATTCCCTTGCAAAAATATACAAAGAGAGATATACGCTATCAGAGAGAAAAATTCACAGAGAAAGAGAGAAGCCAGAAGAGCAATACGAGGAGAGCAAGAAAAGCATTTCTTCGTCAACGCCAACCATCTCGTCACAGTAGCCAAGGCTGCATACCGATCGTCCAAGGAGTAAGGCAGGGCTGCCGTCGCCTTCCCGAGCCTCTATCGTCACCCCCAGAATCTAAAATAAACAATTGTACTTAGACTGCTGTACCTAGGTTTTCGTCCCTAGGCTTTCTTTGTACAAGTGAGTTTGTATTGTGAGTCTAAGTTCAGTCCTTCCATAAAATTGTTCTGTACTTTTACAATCAATGGCAAACACGGTGGCGACTCTGCTGGGGACTAACTTCTCCACGGCTGAGGAGTTGGTGACGCAATCGAATGCAGCCAAACTTGGCTCCACGCAACAAAAGATGTTCGTCTGCTTCGACCAACAGGCGTTTGAAGAGATGCTCTCCGAAGGAAGCGCTGGCCCGGTCCAGAAGCGCACCCGCGGCACGAAGGCTCGCAAAGAGTGGAGGCCAAAATCATTTGCTCCTCCCCAAGCCCTCAATGGGATATCCTCTGTTGCTCAAGACGGCGAGAAAGACTCTCCTGCGGCCCCACTTCAGACCATAGACACCTCTGTTGTCCCCAAGTCCGGCAGAAGAAAATACTATGATGCTGGACTTGCAGGGGCAAAGAGGAACTCTATGAGATCCGAGCCGCATAAGGGTATTATCCGCAGGGAGAAAGCTCATGCGGCTACATCCGCCAGCCGTATGGAAAAAACTCATGCGGCCAAATCTGTCAGCCGTATAGCTTATGCGGCTACAGTTGCCAACCACATGGATGAAACTCATACGGCTAAGAAAGTCAATCGCTTGCAGAAAACCCATACTGCCACAATTGCCAACCGCATGTGGTCAGCCTGCACGGTCGTGACTCCTAGCCGCATAAAAACAACTCATCCAACGGCAGAAGACAACCGCATGCAGACAGCCTGCACGGTACCCAATTCTAGCCGCATAGCGTCCGTTCCACGCTTCTCTCGATCAATCTTTGACCGTCTCTCATGCGGTCCTGACTCTGATAGTTCTCTGGATGATAAGCCAGACTCTGTGGTGTTCAACTTGGACTCCTCCTATTACGCACCCGCAAGTGCTAAAAGGAGGAAGCCTAGGGCAGTGCCGGCTCACCAAGCCCAGGCAGCTGTCCCAACCTCTAACTATCGGGGCGTCCCGTTGATTATCACACGGGCCTCTGATGGGAAGTTGTATAGAACCACTCGAGTCCAGCCCCCGGCGGCAAAAGGACAAAGTGGTTCCTCTGACCTGCGTGAGGCGATCCTCCACAAGCGCAAGGAAAGAGAAAGAGCCTCGGCGTGCAAAGAGTCCTCACTTGGACATCACTGCACCCAAATCATCGTCAATTGCTGTTGCAACAGCGCGGCAGCAGTGGAAGATCGGCCGTCCGTCTTCCAAAGACTACGGCATCCGAGCTCAGAAGACGAGGCACCTCCTGTTGTCTCCTGCAATTCCACTCAGAAAGTCCCCGCCGAGGGAAGAGGGAAGAAGGCAAGCATTTCCACCCCGAAGACCTCAACCACCACAGCTAAGAAACTGTCGTCTAAACGGTTGTCCTCCACCGAAATATTCTAACACACCCGTTCAAAGACAAAATCTGCTGCAATGGGAAATTCATCATCCACATCGCTGGGGGTCGTGGAAACTGGGGGTAGCACTCCTCCGAACATCCACAACAATCTGATGTTTCAAGGAGCCGAGCCCGGGGAAACAACTCTTCCATCAGGTACAACAGACGCTGATGTCCCTGAGGACATCCATGGCTCTTAAGACGAAGCAAGCTCCGAGGCTGGGGATACCGTTCCCTCCGAGTCCGAGCCCGAAGAGAATATTTCCATCTACCCCGATGACTTCTCGGTGCATGGGTACGACTCGGAGGGCACATCCTCCACCGTTCCTTCCATCACTCCTCATGTAAGGACGGTATTCATGACGGACAGCAACCAAGGTGGTTCCAGCGATCGCCAACGCATCGACACTTTGGAGGCTATACTGCAGGCCTTGGTCAAGTCTGTAGATGAAATCAAAGTCGCTCTTCCAACTCTGCAAGGAGGAACGCCTGGCCAAACAAGTACGGGTCCCGCGGTCAATGCGGACTCGAACTCAGCGACACCAAACCCGGGCAATAATCCTCCCGAAATAACAGCCCCTACCGCGACAGATGACGCCCGAGAAGTAAGAAGAGAGGTCCAGGAGCTTCGAGCCATGTTCTATGCCCGAGAAAACGCTCAAGACCTCAGAATGCGGCAACCATATCCCGCCGAATGGAGGGATGTGCCATTCCCACCAAAATATAAGCCGTTCAATATCAACCCATATGATGGCAAGACCTCAGCAAGTCGGTACATCACTTACTTCGAGGTCACCACCGACCATCTACCCCATGATGATGCTATCCTCACACGACTATTCATTGGGGCATTGGAAGGAGTCGTCTTTGATTGGTATCGCAATCTGCCAGACAACTGCATCCACTCCTTCGCCGGCTTCAAGCGCCTGTTCTTGGAGAGATTCTACGAAGTAGGACAAGACGTCACCATGTCCACTCTCATGGACGTCGTCCAAGGGGAGAAGGAATTAACAAGGAACTACATTGAGTGGTTCCGCCAAACCGCCATGAAGCTGCCCTCCCGAAATCCAGATTCCTCTTTAATTGAAATTTGCCAAAAGATACTGCTCCCAACAATCAGTCTCTGGATGGGCAAAAGTCAATTCAAAGATTGGAAGACATTCATCATCAGTGCCACAAGCGCCGAAAAATGACTGAAGAAGGCTCGCCAACTGGGATTGCACATCTCGGAAGGAGAAAACAAGGACAAGCGTCCCAACAACGATAATGGGGGAAGCCCCTCTAACAATCGGAACAGCAAGGAAAAGCAGGCTATGGTGGCCGATACTGCACAAAAACCTGAGCCGAAGCCAGCAGACAAACAATGGCCGCAAATCGATTACTCCTTCGAAGACAGTCACGCCAAGCCCATCTTGGACATGCTCATACAAGGGGACAGGATTCAGCTTCCTCCACCAAGACGGGAACCGCGGCCGGCAGAGATGGAGAATCCAAAGTACTGCCATTATCATCGCTATGTTCATCATGCTACACACGATTGCTACCAGCTGAAACGGTACATCCAGAACCTCATCGATTCGAACGCTCTGGCCATCGATTTCGAAGAGGTAACCGTGGCGGCCAATATGGTATCCATACAATTCGGCAGCTTCCCTCCGACGGAGACTCTAGACGGGGTGATCCCCGTCCCTCTGGCAACAATGGAAATTACCAATCTTCCACCTCCCCGAGATCAGGCTGCCGGTCTAGTACCCCTCACCACATCACGAGGGAAGGTCATGTGGATCCATCCAGACTTGGTGTCAGAAGTGACTCGACCCATACTATCTACCACCGACAAAAAGAAAAGTGGAAAAGTCAGGACCTGCCACACAATCTCGGTAGACAACGAGGAAGCTACAGCCGTCGTCACGCGGTCCGGAGCGCAATCCCAACCTGTGGTTGACAATCCAGCTGAAAATCATCAACCCACTACAACTGATGCTCCGGGACCGGCTCAGCCTTCGACGACCGACAAGCCTAGGCCGAAGGAGACCCGCTTCGACAAATCTCTCCGAAAAGAGGTAGCCCAAGGGTTAGAGAGGCCCTACAACTTTGACATCTTAGCACAATTGGCTAACACACCGGCCAAGTTATCACTGTACGAACTCCTAAGGCTCTCCAAGGACGTTCGTATTGTATTAAGCGAAGCACTCCAAAATGCCGATGTCTATCTGGCTCAATCCAACCTCACCGGGGAGGACTCACCCATGGATCTCCAAGACAGTGCCTGCACGGGAGCAATGCCCAACATCGTCTTCACTCCGCAAGACATGCTCATCAAAACCAACCTACACGATCGCCCGCTATACTACACGGGATACATCGGCGACGTGAAGGTGGATCGGATGCACATAGATCCTGGCTCTTCCATAAGCATTATCCCGAAGGGTCTGCTACATCATCTCCGCATCCCGATGCATCGTCTGACGCCTACAAGCACCGCCATTAGCGGTTTCAATTCGGACAGGAGCTACCCTGTTGGAAAGATTCGTCTGAAGTGTCAAATTGGCGACCTCCAATCCGAAGTCACCTGCTACGTCATAGATGCAGACACTTCTTACAACATCCTCTTGGGGCGCCCATAGATACACGACTACATGATCGTACCTTCCACGCTACACCAGTGCTTCAAATATGTCGACAAACACGGCTTCGTGAAGACAGAATTTACTGATATCGATCCCTTCAAAGGGGTCGAATCCTACTACTCGGACTCCTGCCTATACGAAAAGTCAAAAAGGCACCTTGATGAAGGAAATGAACAAGCTAGCATCGAAACGGCCACGGGATCAGAAGGACCCCTGACGATCCACCTCCAAGCTCGTAAGCCAGGCAAGTCCGCGCCCCTTACTGCCACTCTGCGGAAGGACGCGATCAGCCTCTCTGCGCAGGAAGAGCAGATGATAATCCGGCTGCCAAGGTCAGGCCAAGTGCCGAGACCCACAACGGGGCCATTGACAATCAGACTGCCGAGAGTCGGTCAACCCCAAACGGAGAAGCTCAATCCCTCCGATAGGCCACTGACGATACGCCTTCCCAAGAAGGGTCGTCACCCCGATGCGAGGTCTGACGCTTCTAGCAAACCGGCCACTCCTCACTCCACATCAAGTGCCAAACTGGGGGTCGCTAGTCTGCCAACGACTCCACGCTCTGCTCCATCAACTGAACCACTGACAATCAAGCTTCCCAGGACGTCCTCTCAGTCTTTATTCACGCAGGGGGTAGCCGAAGAGAAACCAGAGTTAGCCAAGTATATGGCCGCCCACACTGATGTTCCCTCTGCAGATGATGTAATCCCCCTAGAAAAGATACCTTACTTCCTCAATAAAGGGTTATCTTTGAACTACACCGAGCTCAATAAACTATGTATAATGTATGCTATGGAACACGGTATAGGCACTCACCTACACACACAGGTGACAAATGTGTACACCGTGATCCAGCTTACTCCACTAGAAGACGCTTACCGAATATTCGAGGGAGGAGACCATCCAATCATCTTCGGCCGGACAAACAATCCGCATCCCCTCACCATAGAAGAAGCCGACCTCGGGTCAGATGCCGGGAGACTGCCTCTGTATCTCTATAGCCCCCAATCCAAATATATCATACAGAAACAGGGGTATGATCTGGAGACGACGCCAGGTTTGAACTACGGCACTGGGCGATGATTACCTTTGAAGCCACCAGTCCCGGCGGGCAAACCACGAGACTACTATAGCAAAACTCGATGCGGGTTGGGGTATGTAACGCCTACTACAACCCCTGAGAGTTCAGATGAAGAATGTGACTGGCAGTCACATTCAACCGGGTCACCAACTTCGGACTCGGATACCAGCATCGGAGATGTGTTCAGACAAGTCATGACAGTCAATATGGCATTCGTCGACGCTTACGAAGAAGACGAAGACATTCCCAAAATCCTTGAGCTAGAGCCGTGGGCCCAGCAATTGGACGCACAATGGGAAAAATAGTTCGAACTGAGAGAACCTCCTACTGAAGATGAGGTTATACAAGTTGACCTCGGCAGCGAATCTTCTCCAAAACCAATCTTCGTCAGTAAAAGCCTAGCAGACGAAGAACGGGAGTCGCTGCTAGAACTTATCAAAGAATACATTGATGTGTTCGCCTGGAGCTATGAAGACATGCCAGGGTTAAATTCCGACGTTGCTCTTCACAAACTCAATATTCGGCCAGATGCAAAGCTAGTCAAACAACAACAACGACGCTTCCGCCCAGGCATTATGGATGCAATCAAAGCCGAAGTCAACAAACTGATAGCTAGTGGCTTCATTCGTGAGGAGTAACATCCAGACTGGGTCGCCAACATAGTACCCGTCCTCAAAAAGAATGGAAAGATTCGAATCTGCATCGACTTCTGCAATCTGAACGAGGCGTGCCCCAAAGATGAATTCCCCCTTCCTATCACAGACATCATGATCGACAATACCTGCGGCTTCGAACGTATGTCATTCATGGATGGCTTCTCGGGGTACAACCAAATCAAAATGTCTCCTGATGACGAAAAGCATACATCATTCCGAACGCCAATTGGCACGTACTGCTATACAGTCATATCTTTCGGTTTGAAGAATGTCGGTGCCACCTATCAAAGAGCCATGAGCATCATCTTCAGAGACCACTTACGCAAGACAGTGGAGTGCTACGTTGACGATATAGCCGTTAAGAGCCGCTGCAAAGGAGACCATCTGCAGGATCTAAGGACGGTATTCGACCTAATGCGAGCGCACAATTTGAAAATGAACCCTACGAAGTCCTTTCTGGGCGTATCCAGCGGGAAGTTCTTAGGCTTCATCATCACTGCAAAGGGTATCCATGTAGACCCTGAGAAGACAAAAGCAATCATGGAGATGGGTCCCCCGAGAAATCTCCGCGAACTCAGAGGCCTCCAAGGGAGGCTAGCCTACATCAGGAGGTTCATTTCCAACCTCTCCGGGCGATGCCGACCGTTCACGCACCTCATGAAGAAAGGAGTCTCATTCGTATAGGACGAGGAATGTCAGCGTGCTTTCGACAGCATCAAAGAATATTTGTCAAATCCTCCTGTTTTGGTGGCCCCGGTTCCTGGAAAACCATTCCTGCTCTATGTACGAGCAATAGAGCACTCCCTTGGAGCTCTGCTAGCACAGAACAATGACGCAGGCCATGAACAGGCCATATATTACCTCAGCCGAATGATGATTGGGCCAGAGCACCGATACACCGCTGTAGAGAAGGAATGCCTCGCCCTGGTGTTCGCCATTCAGAAAATGCGACACTATGTCCCCGGACAAACAATACATGTGATCTCACGAATCAACCCCCTCAGGGTCCTCATGACTAAACCAGGGGCACTCAGCTCTCGTCTCGCTACATGGGCAATACTGCTGTCCCCTTATCATATGATCTTCGTCCCCCAAAAGGCAGTCAAAGGTCAAGCCCTGGCAGACTTCTTAGTAGCCCACCTAGGCTCGAAGTCCTCCAAGATATATGAAGAGATCCCAGATGAGGTCGCCGACTCGCATGCAACCTCTCACGATAATATATGGCGAATGTTCTTCGACGGTGCTTCAAGGACCGGACCTAAAGGTAATATAGTCGTCGGAGTCAGGGTAGTACTGATCTCCCCTTCCGGATTGGTGATTCACCGTGCTTACTCTCTCACAGAGCCCTGCTCTAACAATATGGCCGAGTACAACACTTTGGTCATTGGCCTCCAACTTGCAAGAGAGCTGGGGGTAGGATATCTTGAAGCATACGGCGATTCTCAGTTAATCGTCAATCAGATCCGGGGCTCATATGAGGTCCGCCACGAAGACATGATCCCCTATCACCAAATAGCGATTGACATCATCTCATTGTTCGAGGGGTTCTTCATCGAACACGTTCCCAGACTCCGAAATATCAAAGCCGATGCCCTAGCTGGCCTTGCCGCTTCCCTTGCAGTTCTGAATTATGATCGCCAATCAGTGGATGTAATAGGCCACGAACTGGTCTGTCCCAAGAATAATGTGCAATTCGTGGCGAGTTATTCTGCCCAGACGATCGATGATGCCCCAGATTGGAGACAACCATTCATCGACTTCGTCGTCTACGACATCCTGCCCGAGAACCCAAAGGAAGCCACCTCCATCAGACGGCGTTCTTTCAGATTCTTCTACGATACAGAGACAAAAATGCTGTATCGCCGCTCTTACGACAGATTACTGCTTCGGTGTCTGTCAAATGCAGAAGCCAAAGAAGCCGTACGAGAAGCTCACGACGGTGTCTGCGGGGCCCACCAACCCGGCCCAAAATTGCAAGACCGCCTTCGACGAATGGGCTACTATTGGCCCACGATGGTGGCAGATGCGATAGATTATGCTAGAAAATGCAAAGCCTGCCAGGTCCATGCGGACTTTATTCAACAACCATCCGAATTTTTACATCCGACTGTGGCGTCCTGGCCATTTGAAGCATGGGGAATGGACATCATTGGCCCAATCACCCCACCTTCCTTCCGAGGACATCGCTTTATACTTACGACCACTGATTACTTCTCCAAGTGGGCGGAAGCTGTCCCACTCGCAGAAGTCAAGACTTCAAATGTGATCAGTTTCCTTAAGCATCACGTTATCTACCGCTTTGGACTGCCCCGAAGGATCATCCATGATAATGGTCCGCAGTTTGCAAGCCACACATTCTATCAGTTCTGCGATAAGCACCGTATTCAGAATGTCGCTTCGACACCATACAACTCGGCAGCGAACGGGTTGGCAGAGGCATTCAATAAAACAATCATCAAGCTCCTCAAGAAGTTTGTCTTCTCCAACAAATGCGACTGGAACGAGAAGCTCGGCGAGTGTTTATGGGCGTACCGTACTACAGTCTGAACAGCCACCGGGAATACACCGTTCTCCCTAGTATACGGAAGCGAGGCAGTTCTCCCATTAGAGACTCAGATCCCCTCACTTCGCGTCGCCCTCACACATCAGTTGACGACGGATGATAACTACCGACGCCGGTTACAAGAGTTAGAGGCCTTAGATGAAAAGTGCCTCCTGGCTCAGCAAAGAATCGAGCTATACCAAGCACGCATCTCTGGAGCCTTCAACAAGAAGGTTAAAATCAGAACATTCTAGGTGGACGATCTCGTCCTGGCAGTCCGGAGGCCGATGGTCATGACTCAGAAGACCGCCGACAAATTCCAGCCAAAGTGGGAAGGCCCATTTATCATTGAAACAGTATTCTCTAACGGCGCTTACCGCCTCGCAAAACAAAACGGAGACTTGCTCATGTTGCCTGTCAACGGCAAGTTTCTGAAGAAATATTATGTCTAAACGACATTCTCTCCAAGATCCTCGAGTCATGTACCCGTTGGTACCGCTGAACTCACATCCACAACATTTCAGATTATCGAGTCATGTACCCGCTGGTACCGCTGAACTCACATCCATAACATTTCAGATTATCGAGTCATGTACCCGCTGGTACCGCTGAACTTACATCCACAACATTTCAGATTATCGAGTCATGTACCCGCTGGTGCCGCTGCACTCACACTCTCTCAATATTCTAAATTACCGAGTCATGTACCCGCTGGTGCCTCTGAACTCACATTCCGGTCACTCTTTCAGATAGTAAGTCACGTATGATTATACCTCTGAACTTTCTTTCTGGAAGAGATCCTCCCTCATGATCCATTACCCGTGCTCCCAGTGCACAAAAAGGGTAATCGATCCACAAATTTCCGAAACGGCCATGTCCTCATTACCTCTGAGTCGTTTTCACTTCCATCAAAAACAAACCGCCCCCTCGCATAGAACTTCCACGTTCTCCTACCTCTGAGTCATTCTATGTACCCCCTCTTCATTGAGCCCACTCCTGCCATGTCTACATTACCTTTGAGTGGGAAGGCTCCGTCGAAGAAACCTTCATGCTTGCCATGTCCACATTACCTCTGAGCAAGTATGTCGGTCCCTTTTCAACCTATTATCTGTACCCATAACCGGAGTACGACAAGGATAATAGGTCCACAAATGTCCTCTGTTGACCACAAATGTCCTATGTTGACCACAAATGTCCTATGTTGACCACAAATGTCCTCACCACAAATGTCCTCTGTTGACCACAAATGTCCTCCGTTGACCACAAATGTCCGCTAGTGACCACGAATATCTTCCGTGAAGTCTCCCCTGCCATGTTCTCATGACCTCTGAACAGGAAGATTCTACGGTAAAACCCTCATGTTTGCCATGTTCTCATAACCTCTGAGCAAATATGTTAGTTTCCTTTCATCCCATTATCTGTATCCTGAACCAGGGTACGCCAAGGATAATAGGTCCACAAATATCCCTTGCTAAGCTTCTCAGCATAAATGCACCATCTCATCATGCCCCGGGAGCCCAGCTGTTCTACGGCATTCTTTTTCCCAATACCGAGAGCACCCATAACCACTTTGCCATGGCTGTTCCGGATATCCTGACCAAACTTGTTATCCGTACCTAAAACCAAGGTACGCCTAGGATAACAGGTCCACAAATAATCCCCCAGCAAGTCCAATTCCACAAACGCCATAAGTACAAGAAAGAGAAGATGAGTTGAAACATGCTCATTTATTCAAAATTCAAAGTGCTACATCATTTGGGATCACATCCCTTACAAAAAGAAAAAAAAAAGGAGAAGCAAAAGAAAACAGAAAGCTGATCACTGCTCCGGGGCACATAACGCCCTAAGACGGTCCGTCAGCAAGGCAACCGACCGCTCAAACCTCTGGGTAGCTCGACGCTCCGCCTCTTGGGTCAGCACCGCCTCGTCCTCCAGTTGAGCATGGGCTTGCCAGTTATCCTCGAATCTCTTAAAGGCCCACTCCAGGTTAACAGAAGATCAGGAAACCTTCTCGGCCTCCCGAGCGATTGACTCCTGTTCCGTCTGAGCAGCCTTCAGCTCTGACTCTAAGAAGGCCAACTCCTTCTAGAGTGCAAAAATCTGCTCCTTCGTGTCAGCAACTCCACGAAAAGCAGACTCTTCCCGAGCATGACAAGCCTGACTCCGACGACCCAGCCTGTCATACGAAGCGGAGAACTTGTCAAGGTCTCCCTGTACAACGGGCCCGGCAGTATGTCGAGCTAGCTTGATCCTATCCCGAGCAGCAATGAGGAATCCCCGCTTCCGTTCAATCGCAGTAGGCAAACCCGCCTGCCGTATCGCCGGCAATTGGGTCACAAGCTGATCAGCCTCTGCCAACTTATGCTCCAGGAGTGCAGCCAACCCCACCCCGCTAGGAAGGGACTTCAAAGTTACAACCTGACCCCGAGCGCACCGAAGAGATAGAGAGAAAGGGGTCCCCCATTCTATAGCAGCGTCTACGCCCCTTTTTAAGTGGCGATAGAAGCTGTCGACCACATCCTGCATCACTTCGTCCAGAGCCTCCGAGGAAGCCGGTGTCAACGGGAGTATGGCTGGCAGCGTTGAAGAAGACGCAACAGAATCTGCCGCTCCTGCCACCAGAGAAACAAACTCCGTACGGAAGGACGCATGAACAGCGGCCAACTCCTCTTCAGCGGCCCGCAGAACTTGAATGCTCGGCAGGGTCGAGAGGTCAATCTCCGGAGCCGTATGATCAGCAGAGGATGAGGTGGAAACCATCGCCAGCTCCATTACCATCTGCCCAGGGTTGGCAGGAGGCCCCTCGACATGAGACGGCGAAGGAGAGGGAACGCTCCTTTCTTCCAGATCACGGCAGGCCGAGCCTTCCCCAAGAACATCCGCGGTAGGAAGTAAAGGGTCAGGACCTGTAGGGCCAAGGCAACCATGAATCGATTTGACTCGGAGGATATGCTGATAGAGCAAATAAGCCCCCTCACTAGTCAATATTTAGCTTATCTTACCAGTGAAGGAGTGTGGAGGCTGAGGTTTGCCTACAGCCACCGCAGCCTCTTCACCAACAGTCTCCGAGTCAGGTATAATAGGCTCCTCCGCCCCTACACCCTCGGGAAGGGATGCAATGAGATCAGCGTCGCCTTGCTGAAGGTCAGCGATCTCGGAGACGGGCCCGAGGAAACCTTTATCACCTCGGGCCGAGGCCTCATCAACCTGGGAGCTTCCAGCCGCCGCTGAGAGAGCCCCCGCAGAAAGGACCGTGGCACACATGTTGCTAATCAAAGCAGCAAGGGCCGGATCAACTCCAGGGGCAGTAGACGGTTCAGGAGAGGCCGGTTCATCAGACGCCTACAAAGAAAAGTGATTAAGTCATATCTCCAAGAGAAAAGAAAACTACAACAAAGAGATGGCTCCGACTTGGTCTTACCTCCGGAACAGCGTCTGTACCTTCACCCCTCTCGATAATAAGTAATCCACGAGACCTAACGGCAGCTCTCTTCACGGAAAAGGTCGCTCTGTTGTCAGAAAACTCGCGTCTGACTCGTTTACGTGAGGGACCAGACTCAGCTGGAGGTTGTTCTTCCCTCACTACTTCCTCTTGTGTAGTAAGCAACGGATCTTCCGCCAGTTCATCGGGTGTGGGAAGCGGTTGATCCGTTACTTCTTCACCCCCACCAGAAAGGGAGTCTTCGCTATCATGATCATCCTCCTCCTCAGCCGACTCGGAAGGTTCTGATTCAGGGAGGGGAGTCTAGAGCGCTAGTTGCTTTCTAGCCTTAGCCCCCTTGGGCTTCTCCTCTAAACCAGTACCCACGATG
This sequence comes from Iris pallida, assembly GCA_029216955.1. Taxonomy (NCBI): domain Eukaryota; kingdom Viridiplantae; phylum Streptophyta; class Magnoliopsida; order Asparagales; family Iridaceae; genus Iris; species Iris pallida. Next base: position 4,056,367 of record JANAVB010000198.1, on the reverse strand, counting down.
AAACTGGTACTCGGATCGAAGTTAACAGGAGGCTTGTTCGCCATAACATGATAGAAAGCAGCCACGTATAAAATTTCCCTCGGCGTCTTAGCATCGGGGACCGAGAAGCTGGCCCGAGTATGATAAGCGTCATAATAATTCCACGCCCGGACACCATCAAGAACACTACCTTCAAAGCCCAAACAAGGGTTGGGACAATCAAGGAATAACTGGCTATAACCGAATTGGCGGGAAAATCTACTAGGTAGGTAAGGCTCCAAATACACATTATCGCGGTTGCGATAAACCAGATGCGCGGGGCGGATGTTGCGCAACCAGGTGAGCATATTCGGAGACAGAAAGTGAGAAGGTCCGGTACCATCAAGGTATACCTTCCTCACTTCCTCATCAGAAAAATGAGGAAAAGACACAAAAAAGTCACACCCATCCACCCTCGCCAGCGCCCTCCGACAAGCTGGCATAGTGTTGTATTCCCAAGATCGGCGATGACATTTGAAAAGGAAAGCGTCTTCATCTGTAGCATCTTCCGCTATTCCAGGTCCCATCAAAGACTTGTAGTGCATCGCCAACCACCCCATCAAATAGTGGAAAGGCAGTTCTACGTGCTCAAAATCCCGTGTCTTCTTGTGCACAATAACCTTGGACGAGAATGTTCAAAGACCATGGTGTATGCTACACACCATAGCAGGAAGAAGGGCCAGTCTAACTCCAAATACCAGTATAACGGCAGGGAGAATGAAGTGGCGACCGATCCTCTCGATAGAACCTGCTCCCCCCGAGACTACGCAGTTCCGTAGCCATATCATTAAAAATCCAGCCAGAAGCGCCTTCTCTGACATCGGCCTGGTGCCATAGTAAAAATAGCTGAGAGAGTCAGATTGACTCCCGAATATGTCGCTCTTGGACCGCGACTTCTTGACGCCCGACATCAGGTCCTTTATCTCTCCCTGGGTTCGAGGGGTTCGAGGAGTAACCTCGCCAGAAGGATCAACTTTAAAAAGATAATTGATCCAGGATGTAGTGTGGGGAGCGGTCCCTTCTGAGCTATCCACCGTTTTTATAGCCATCTGATGACAAGCACTATGGTGGCACAGCAACTCCTGATACACCGCAACAAAACCTGGGAATCGTCGGTTCAAGTCCTCGAACTCCTCATTTGACGGGGTATACACCTCAAAAGGCTCGTTCCCCCACGAAAGTTTGGAGACAGTATACATCTCATGGAGAGCAAGCCCCAACTCTCCTCCGGGTGCAAAGAACGTCCCCGTTCGCCGATTATACTTCTCCAAGAGCGCCACGAACAATGGATTATTGATAGGAAGCCCGTGACAAGCACCCCGAATGGCATGATAAAGTTCCACCTCCCGCAGGAATGTTCCGTAGGTCTGTAGAACCCAAGTGGTCAACTGGGCCCATGAAGAGGTGGGGTTTATCCAGTTCGGCAATGCCAGTCTGCCAACGGGATAAGATTTCTTGCGAGCAAGCCAATTCAGGAAGGTATCAGCTTGAGTGAGTGTGAAGTTGGGACCGTATACATTCATGAAAGAGCCCGGGGCTAGACCCATCATATACCGGAGGACGGAATCCTTACCCGCGTACGCTGATCGCATGTTCGGGTTATAATGGATGTTGCCCATCAACATCCCTGATTGGGTAGGAGTTAAGTTACACACCATCTTCCTGTCCAGCAACACCATATTGAACCATGACAGAGGATAATGACGTTCCATGAGAGGAATATGGATCGCCACCCCATCCAAAGAAAAATCCCAGTTCTCGGACATCTCTAATACTCGGGGATTCTTTATGATTAAAGCATCTCCAAAGAGGAATAAAGGCTTCAGGTATAATCCATCTAGCTTCCCAGTATTCATCATGGAACGGAGGTAATGGAGGGTCTGATTCTCGATGGCATTCAACCTCTCCGAAGGCTCATCAGCAGGGAATTGATTCAACACATGCTTAATTAAGTCGTCAAGACGCACGCCCAAGGCGAACTGATTTGAGCCCACTATAAGTTCCCCCGCAGGATTTACTGGCAGATTCACTGAAGAAAGATAAAAGAAACAAGTCAAAAAAGATAGCTGAAACACAAACTACGTGATGCTTATGCGGCTTAAGCATAGCCTCATGCGGCTCAGTTTGAAAGAGCACATGCGGTTCAGTTCGAATAAGCTTATGCGGTTCGGCTCGAAATGGGCTTATGCGGCTCCGTGCGGATGAGCTTATGCGGTTCGGTTCGAAAGGAGCATATGCGGATACGGTCCAAATTCGAATAAGCTTATATGGTTCGGCTTATGTGGTCCAGTGCGGATGAGCTTATGCGGTCTAGTTCAAATGATCTTATGCGGTTCAGTTCGAAATAAGCTTATGCGGCTCAGTTTGAAAGAGCTCATGCGGTCTAAGTCCAGATAAGCTTATGCGGCCCTGATGATGAAGTAGTTATGCGGCTGCAAACAACAACTTTCATGCGGCTCAGGCCTGGGTCATATCCCATGCGGCCCGAACATGAGTCGGACACGCAGTATACTTGGGAATATAGGCTCGCGCATAAGATATGCGGCGTAGCCATGACAGTTCATGTTGATGGTCCTACCAGCAATAGGCGGGTGAACATCGGGGTAAAAAATAGGCACGTCAGCCATCGGAGGAGCCGCCACGTTCGTCGCCGTCGATGAGGACGCGACCTTCTTGTCCTTCGCTGCCGCAGACGACGATGCGGTCTTCTTGTCCGTAGCAGCGATAGTCTTCTTGGGAGCCATTAGCAATCTTTGATGAGAGAAGACGAAGAGGAAGTCGGCAACAAGGAGTACGAGCAAAAGAGAAAAGGTAAAGAAACCCTTAAAGAATAAAATTACTCCTATTTATAGGCGAATGAGGCTTGAAAAATCAAACAAACGCCTCGATCCACGTGTCGCCTAAAAGAATAAAGGAAAAACGCTTCGGTCAAAACAAAACTGACCCTTGGGATCCTCCCCCAAGAGGCGGCGAATCAAGGGCATTTAATGCAGAAGATTTGTACACGTTCTTGGGATACGTGGCAAAAAGTCTATGCGGCTTAACAGCTCATGCGGCCAGATAAACCCATACGGCTGAATCATCTATGCGGTCAACAAAGGCCATGCTTCTTATTCAAAGTATTTTAATTTTGCAAATTTAAAACTTTAAAGGAGGTCTTGTAGAAGTATGGAAAATATCAGAATGATGATCTATGCAGCTCAGAACAGGAGAACCCCATGCGGCTCATACAGGAGCAGTCCCATGCGGTTCAGAGAGACTCTTAGTCTCATGCGGCTCATACAGGAGCAATCCCATGCGGGTCAGAGAGGCTCTTAGTCTCATGCGGCTCGGGATAGGAGAGTCCATACGGCTTACATAGAGACAGTCATATGCGATTCAAAGAGTCCCCCAGCCGCATGCAGTTCAGAAGTACATGCGGCTCACATTCGACCAACAGAGATATGCGGCTCGATCAACGCCACGTGTCCCCATGGGACCCCTTCACACAGCTGGCCATCGAGCAATGGCCCTATTTAATGCTCTGCCATGATTTGACAGCTGACGGCTCTGACATGAAGTGTCATAATGGCCCTGTCATAATGGCAGACTCTTTGGGAATATGAGAAAATCTCTGACACGATCCGAGATTGACACGTGGTTACCTCTATGCGGCTCCAGTGAAGTACAGCTTCATGCGGCTGGCAAGAATCGTCTTCCTGCGGCTCACCAAGAAGCCATCCCATGCGGCTCGCAAGTACTACACTTATGCGGCTCATCGAGAAACCATCCCATGCGGCTCGCAAATACTATACCTATGCGGCTCATTGAGACGCTGTCTCATGCGATTCATGGATATCATGCGGCTCTGGCAGAATCTATCATTAAGACACGTGGCAGAGATCCAATTGCCCCCATGACTTGATAGCTGGTAGCAAGGATGATTATGAGATGCAAATCAATCAGAGATTTACCAGATCCCAATGACCATATTTAACATTATCCTTATAATTAATGAGATCAGGTCATATCATTCATGATCAAGCCAATGGGACACGTGGAGAGAGATCTAAGCTTGACACAACCAATCATGAAGATTTAAAGCAATCAGCATTAATCATTCGCAGGATTCAGTGCTATCCCCATTTATGGCCCCGATCCTTCACGATTAAAACGAATGGTCCAGATTGATTAAGCATCAGGCTGCCGCCACTTTGAGAATAGGTAATCATCGAAACCCTAATGATGCTCCCCACTATTATAAATAGCAGGGTGCCATTCCCTTGCAAAAGTATACAAAGAGAGATATACGCTATCAGGGAGAAAAATACACAGAGAAAGAGAGAAGCCAGAAGAGCAATACGAGGAGAGCATTTCTTCGTCAATGCCAACCATCTCGTCACAGGAGCCAAGGCTGCATACCGATCATCCAAGGAGTAAGACAGGGCTGCCGTCGCCTTCCCGAGCCTCTATCGTCATCCCCCAGAATCTAAAATAAACAATTGTACTTAGACTGCTGTACCTAGGTTTTCGTCCCTAGGCTTTCTTTGTACAAGCGAGTTTGTATTGTGAGTCAAAGTTCAGTCCTCCCATAAAACTGTTCTGTACTTTTACAATCAATGGCAAACAGACCCGCACCCGTTTTTCGGATACGAAGCGTGTCCAAGCCCAGCTACGCATCGAGCGGACTCCAGCCCGACTCGAATACGTAAACGCTGTCAAGGCTATGGTATACTACCAACTCATGGCAAACAAATCTATATCTCAATCCACAATAAGAATATGAAACATGAATGAACACTATGGGTCGTGGTCTGCAGCCCACTAGCATATATGTCCGATAAGACTCTAAAGGAAATAATAAGAGTCTAAAATGGAATCAAAAAATAGGATATCTCATGATAAGGTATGAAAGCACGAGCGGATAATAAACACAATAACGATAACTGAATCCCGCAAGAACCGCAAATCCTCTGCCATCCAGAACTACTAGCTAACTCCATGCAATCGCTAAACCTGAGGAGATCGTCAGGTCCTCAGAGGACATAGCAAGATACATAATATACATGCCTATCTAACAGTTTTATCATGCGGGAGAAAATAAACAAGAAGAAACAGGAACACGACAATGATTACGAACACGAACACAAACTCGAACACGAACACGAACACAAACCCGAACACACGAACACTAGAACAACTACGTATAAATGAACTGCCGGATGAACGATAATCACGAGATCAATGGAAGAAACTAAACCCTCATCCCGAGTGTGGACTCACGGGTTTGAACTAAACACTAACCCTCATCCCGAGTGTGGACTCTCTAGTTAATACTAACCCTCGTCCCGAGTGTGGACTCTCTGGTTAGTTCACAGCTAGGCACCCTCGTCCCGAGTGTGGACTCTCTGGTGCAAGTACTACATCCTCGTCCCGAGTGTGGACTCTCTGATGTAAACACCCTTGTCCCGAGTGTGGACTCTCGGGTGCAAGTCAAGTCATATCAGGTCAACACCCTCGTCCCGAGTGTGGACTCTCTGGTGCAAATAATCGACATCTTCGTCCCGAGTGTGGACTCACGGATGTAAACAGATCAAGAAAAATACCCTCGTCCCGAGTGTGGACTCTCTGGTGCCAAGGAAAACAATATCAAAAATTTGGCAGTTCAATTACATGTACTCGTTCTATGACACGACTTAAGCAAAGTACTGACGAGAAACTCCAGGTGTGAACCACAAGACCAAACATGAACATGGCTATATGCAATAGAAACGACTCAAAATAATATAATACGAAAAGCACATGTTCATAAACAGTCAAAACTGGAAAATGAAATACAATGCATGTAAATAAAACTGTAGAAGAAGGCAAGGTATACTTGCCTGTAACTAGAAGTTGAGTACGCAAATCAGGTATCGAGCCCGAGACCAGAGTGTCCAAGTACCCTAGAGATAATTTAGGATTTAAATTAATTATTTGAAGTAGCAATCTTTTTTTTTATCAACTAACATATATTTAACTTATCAAGGAAGAGGAAGAAAAATAATACCATGATCAAACTGGCACCCTACTTGCTAGACACTTCTATTCTACTACCCTCCGATATGTCACCATAGCCCAAAGTATGGCAAAATATTTGTTACTGGCCAAAGAAAATATATTAGGTTAAATATCAACAACAAATCTTTTAGGTTGAATCTATGCATTCAATTTGGAACCCAAGCAAGCACCACAAAGGAGAACCCCATAACCAACCACATAGGGCTTGAACCCTGAACCACATGTATACTAGCTATTAGCTATGAAACCCCCATGTGGGAAGGAAAAACCTAAACAAATAAGAGACAGGAAGCACACAGCACCACAAAATCCCTACACCCAGAATTCGAACCCAGGGTCTGCCGTTTAACCAACCCAGCACACTACCACTCGAGCTATACTCACATGTGTGTAAGTCATAGGTAGTGTAATTTCTTATTGGTGGTGATACATGGCTATTCCCCATATAATTTTCTTCACAGTTCCTTCTTCCATGCATTTTATACAGGAGTACACATCCCTACGAATAACCCTTATCAAATGCACACACTCTTAATCTCCTCTTATGTAAAAATCATTCAACCAACTTTGTATCCCTCAAAACCTAGGTTATACATAGGCACCATTATACTAGGGAGGACTCTATACTGTAAGCAGCGTGGTAAGTATTAGGAAACTATGACAGAGGACGGAAGGAAGAAGGGAAAGAAGAGCTTACCGCTTCGGGATAGAGGCTCACGTCGAGTATCCAGAAGAAGGGAAGCATCGCTTGCGCACTCACGGTGGGGCTGCGGGGACAATCGTGAGTTGCCGGGAGGGGTTGTGGGCACGGTCGTCCGACAGTGCACTGTTACTACTGTGCCTTTCTTTCTTCAGCGGCTTGACGAGGTCGACACTGGTTTCATGGCACTGTGCTCGCGGCAGAATCGTGAGGGTCTGCGGAGAAGTCGAAGGAAAGTGCTGAGAATAGGCAAGCTTCCTTCCTCGACTCAGCCTCCGTCTCGACGGAAGGAGGGACGGAGTTGCTCGGCTCAAGGCGTCCGGAAACAAACGCCTGGGCGGTTTGCTTGCTCGGTCCAGGTGATAGACGATTTCGGAGGAACGTCCACAAGATGGGGACGGTCGTCGCCAAGCTCTCAAACTCGCACGGTGGTGCCGTACTGTCCGGAGGGGTACGGCTCTGCTTGGTGCTCGACCGGTGGTATCACACGTCGACGCATGTAGCAGCAACCTCTGGGTTTGTCGAGGAGGGACCGCGCGCACACGTCAATGTCGACGACGTCAGCATAATGTATGGTCGCCTGCCGGGTTAGCGTCCTCGCGGGTACTGCGATGACTCGATGACCGCAGCGGCTGCTGCCTAGGTTGACGCGGGACTCGGCGAGGGGCGCGCACAATGCTGCCGACGGCGCGGTGCAGCATGGTGTTGTTTCCAGCATGGGGACGAGTACGCTGCTGCGACTACCGGAGAGGTCGCGTGCGGCTCCATGTTCGAATGATCCTGACGACAATACTGTTCTGGCAGTCGCTTGTGATCGGGTGTACATGGAGTTTGAGAATTCGGTGTTGGGTCGGCGTCCCCGGAACGAGGAGGACCATCCTGCTCGTGCGGCTGGGCTCGGAGACAATGACAGTACCCTCCTCTGGCCGACGATGTGCTGTGAGCGTGGGGATGGTGCGAGGGATTGGAGAAGCAAGGCGGCTGTCACCATATGTATTACGTATTAGGGTTTTGTTTGTAGGGAGGTTCTATATTTATACAGCAGTTTGTGGGCCTTACCTGGGCTGGAATGGAGTCCAACGCTGGGTGGAGTGTTTGGGCTCAACGAAAGAATGCCTGCTTCAGGCTCTAATCTGGGAATTCTACATATATTATATATGTACTGGTAGTAGACATGTTGGCGTGGCCTATGGTTCACTCCTGGGAGTTTTGGTTTGTGATGGGCTGGCAAGTCGATTCTCTCCAAAGCTTTTTTTTGTGTCCCATGTTGTTGAGAGGAGTAACATCAATTATATATATATACATATATCCCTATATATATATATGTTACTCTAATCCAATAACCTAAAAATATTGAATAGGAATTTCAAATAGATTTATAACTAATATTTATTTGCTCACGATAAATCCTACGATAAAATCCTATAATAAAAAAATAAGTAATAAACCCAAAATTTATTATACAAAATCTTAAATAGAAAATATTTCCAATAAATTAGGAAAAGCTTTTCCATAATAATAATTCATCTAATATCAATAACCTTTATATAATAAATAACAATTATTTATGAAAATAAATAGTAAACCATTAAAACAAATTACCAATACATATATGCACCAGGTGCATCTACATGGACGTCTCTGGACGCACTACATGACTACACGGGCTCGGGTTTAGTTCGGGTCAAGTTCGGACAAGAATGGTACAACCGGCCTCCTAAGAGTCATAATATTAATAAATAAATAATTAAATCATTTTATAGGGGTCAAGTCGCAATCTGTCATGGTTTTCCTAGTTAGGACGCACTTGTGGCTGGGTCTTCCTTGGCATAACTAATACACTAGTCAAGGCATGTCACTGCTCTATCCGTGACATGATTCCTAGTCGTCTGATACTTCAAAACTCAACCATGGCTAAAGTCATCTACCGTAATAATTAACTAAATAATTATTTATAAAATCTTAAAAATCACCATTTAAATCAAATAATTAAAAATAATAAAAAAATTGGAAAGGGAGGCTACAATATTTTATCTTGGACAGAAAGAGCAACTGTTCAGGGTGTACTTCTGAGAGCTTTATTTTCACATCCTTCACTCTCTCGGGACGTCGTACAGGATCCCGAGAAGGTGAAGGACGTGAAGAGGAAGCTCTGAGAAGTGCACCCTGAACTGTTGCTCTTTTTATCCAAGATAAAACATAGAACAGTAAGCGAAACTGTCGATGGTTCAAACACTGCACTTCACACACACTGTAAACACAGACACACAGCATAACAAAAATACACATTATATTTTTTAAATATTTTTTTATTATTCTGCGACGTATAGCGACGGATAGCGACGTATAGGTACGTCGCTAAATAGCGGCGTTGCGTCGCTAACCATCGTAATCCGTCGCTTCACTGTAGAATATTGACGTCGCTAATACGTCGCTAAGATGCTGACATGGCAGGCATGCCATGTCATCACATAAATATATCTGGACGTCGCTAATACGTCGTACTACGTCGCTAATTTTACGACGTCAAATTTTGTCGCCCTCTGTCGCTACTTTTGCGACGACCCAGCGACATTGTGATGACGTCGCAAACAGCGACGTAGGGCGACGAATGTGTCATCTGCGAGTAGGTTTTTTGCGACCTTCATTTTTTGTCGCTAAATACGTCGCTAAATAACTTTAGCGACGTATATGCCTTCATTAGCGACGTATCTGGATATCGCTAATTTGGCTTATTTTTGTAGTGGTTGCTATATAAGTCAACCCCTTTCTCTCTCTTCATAACTCTTCTCATTTATTTCTTTCTTCTTCCCCATAACTCCTCCTACCCGCCAAGAACCCTTAGGCAAGTGCAATCTTGCTTCATAAAGGATCTTCTCTTTTATTGTTCCATTATCTTCTCTACTAGATTCTATAGAGCTTAGCAATTTTGATTTTGGTGGATGGATTTGTGTAGATCTAAGTGATGAGTCTTCTTGGTTTCTTGGTTTTGATCTAGAAAATCTCGGTCTGTGCAGTTTAGACCATGGGAAGTCCCGATTCGGACTTGTTTTGAGCAAGTTATGCTCATTTGAAGTTTTTGGATTCCAATGGAGCTTGGCTGCTATTTGGAGAAGAAGAATAGTACACCGGCGCCATGCTTGTCTAGGCATCCCGATATGATCAGGCGCCCCTTTGACCCTTGCGCTCACGGTGGTTAGGCGCCAATGTGATACGGCTAGTTGGCCCAGGCACCTTGTGCGCCCTGGCGCCCCCAACCCCTTGCGCTCATTGGTGCTTAGGTGCCTATTATGATGTGCCTCCTTCTAGCCATTTCGGTCCAGGCGCCACCTTGGCCCTGGCACCCATGATGATCCTGCGCCCAATCTGGCCATGCGCCTACTTCGGCCCAGGCGCCATCTTGACCCTGGTGTCTATTCATGTCCTGATGACCATTCATGCCCAGGCGCCCATGCTTGTCTAGGTGCCCTCTTGGTGCCTAGGCGCCCATCCATTGTTAGGTGCCCATTATGATGTGACTGCCTCCATGCACCTTTCTTGTTCTTGTAATTGTTTATATGTTTTGTTATATACATTTACCCTGAGCTTTGACCCGACCTGAGCATGACCTTGTTAGTCCAATGATTATATCGTATTTTTGAATATGGCTAATCAGTTAAGTTTAACATAATAATGTCACTAATATTCATATACTCACTATCATGTTGCTACTTAAACTTAGCATTGTCCTAATTGTCCTATATCATATTGACATGCTTGTATCATACTGCAACATATTTTGCTCGCCTAATATGTATTTGTAGACATACAGAAAGCATGATCAAACCAGGACATAGGCAATAAAAAATTAATGATGGACCAAAGACGGTATTTTACAAAAAGATTTCTCAGAAGAAAGGCATCATCAAAGGGCTCTTGGTTTTCCTATTTGTTCCAAGTCTGTAATCTTCAATTTATTGAGTCTAGAAGAATGTGTACGTTGAGTCGCACTGTGTCATCTCAACTCCTAGACATATCTCTCCAGGCTCTACCATACAAATAGACCAATTCCTGAACCAAGCCCAAGCTCCACCAAGCCTAAAGGCCTAAAGGTCATTCTGCCACCTAGGAGGCATAGTTCGGGCCGAACTCTGCCCCCACACAGAGTGCGGGCAAAACTCTGTCTCCTGATTTTCAGCACCCTGATTTTTAGGGCATGCTTGATACAAGCTGTCCAACGTTCAAAAATTTGAATTCTTGGGGCAGAATTCGGGCTGAACTCTGCCTCCCCAGAGTAGTATAAATAGCAAATTATCTCTCACATTCAAATATTCAAGCTTTTTAAGCTCTACTACTCAAAGTCTCATTCTTCTATATCTCCTAAGTCATAACTCTCATTAGCCCAAGGTGCTCAGTGCGATATCAGCTAGAAGTTGTGTACAAGTATGAAAGAAAAGTCACTTGGAAAATTTCAAGTTTTGTCACCTGCGAATCTGTAAGAAGTTGGTGTGCTCTTCTGAGTAAAGGCACGTGGTTGTACACTATTTCAAAAATAATGAATTTCAATCCTGAGTTAGAGTTCTCAGGCCTGGACTAGTCCTCCTCGAGGAAAACCAGGTTAAAAATGTTGAGTTTGCGTTTGCTCTTCTGATATTTATTTACTTCCACATTTCTTTCTGATTTATTTACTATCTTGATAGTTGTTTTGTGGAGGTGATATAGAGTTAATTTTTATTTGGTGATTATCGACACAAACTCTATTCATCCCCCTCTAGAGTTGCATACACGTTATTTCAGACCTGACTTGGCTGTAATACGAACTTGATTTACACATGAGCCCTTCTTGATAATCTTGATAGTGGCCCGCAGAGGTGTACTATTGACAAGTAACAAGTAAACTTGATATGACATGTATAAGCTTGATAGTGGCCCGTCGAGGTGCACTCATGACAAGTAATCTTGATAAGTAACAAGTAACCTGACATGACATATAAAATCTTGAAAGCGCTGTTGCGACAGCTATCCTGACTTACTAAGTAACTCTTGTCTTGACACCGTGATTGATTTTCTTGATTGTGCCTGTACAAGCTACTTGTCTCGTCTTGCATCATGTCTAGGATATGAATTTCTGGTTACCACAGTCAGGAATTCATAATGAATCTGACTAGGTTAATGATTAGATTGATCAAGTAGTTTATATAGAGATATTTTTCCAGTTACAGGCAATCCCATTATCCCTGCCACACCTGAGGGACTTGTAGTCTGCCGACGAGTAGGACACATTTCTATCACACTGTCATGTGGGACACTTCTTGAAAAACATGAGTACTAAAAGTACACCAGTAATCTTGATAACTCTTGATAACTCTTGTAATTCACCTCGCCTGGATAACTTAGATAGCTGCAGGGCTTGTGACTGTGGGAACATCTTATTGCATCTTGCTAGTAACTAGGCTTGTGACAACCCTAGTTAGTTAAAGTATCAAGCCATACTCTTGCTTGGCCGTGATTGATGGATGGAGTCTAGTCTTGTCTAGACAGTGCCAGTATATGGTCACTTCAGTGTATTATTGTTTATGCTTTACTCTTGTCGATAAATGGTTAAAGACTAAGTTCTATTCAGGTGAAGGGTTATAACCCGGTCCTTGTTTGGTTTACGGGTTGTAACTTGGTTTCCAGAATAGCTTCTTAGTTATCTTATAATTTACCATCCTATTTTTAACTCATGTATTCTTGTTATTATTTATGTCTCTATGTTCTAATATGCTAGTTTTAGTTCTTAAGTGAAATCTCCCTTATGGCACTTGCTCTTCTGGATTCTGACCCAGCTGGTTTTGTATGGCAAGATTCTGAAGTAGCACCGAGGATCTACCTGTCTTCTAGCCAGATGGTGAACACTAGACGTAATCCTGGCAACGAGTGGGTTTCTTATTTTGCCCTCCCACTCAATTGTAAATTATTCTTTTGGGGTGTTTAACCGCCGAGCAAGTGTTAGCTCGTGTTGAAGCTTACTTTCTGTCTGCCTAAGGGCTGTTACATGATTGGCAAATCCTAGGGTTGATCATGTATGACTTAAACTCTTGCTAGTCTTCGTATTTTGTATGACTAGCTTCATGATCATCTGAATATGTAATGTTTGGGACGCCTTACTTTGTATGTCTGATGATCTAATATCTTGTAATATTTACTTTCTTGCTTGAGATTGAGACACTAGGCTTGTTCTTGACCATAAGGGACTATTGGCTTGTAGATAAACCCTCATGCATCTAGACAGCCGTGACCGTATTGCAAGGTGGGTTGCAATTTAATGTACGTAGCTGGTTGTGTCTGTCCTCTACTCTCCAGTATTCCGGTTCTGGGGCGTGACACGATTTTAGTGGTGGCCCATGCAGGTCTTAAAAATCAAGATGTGTGAGGGTTTTACTGAATAGATGTGTCAATCAACATTCGCCCTTGATCTCTGCTCGTGCTTTCTAATCTTCTTGAATCTTGACCTGATAAGGTGCTTTATCCTTGATCTATCTTGGTCCTTCCTTATTGTTTTCTATGTCATTATCTTTAGTGGCATTGTTCCTGGTCCTATCGATCAGCAAGGTGGAGCACCTCCAGTGAACCTATAACAACCTGGGGACCAAGCCCAGCACTCTGGAGCAGCATCCTAAGTCATGCCTTCCGGGGATCTAGAGCCACCAGTCCAGCCAGCTCAACCTGCAGAGCCTGACAATAGAACCCTGATGGGACTCATCTGGTACTTGCTTGCATCACAAGATCGTCGGGGCGATGCCCTGTACCAGACAGTACAAGATGCCATGGGCGGAGTTGGTAACTAAGGGAACAATGCAGCCAACAGCTTTAAGAGCCTATATCCTCCTTTATTTGATGGCAGTGAAGATACGATTGCTGCTGATGCTTGGCTTCAGGATATAGAAGTCATTTTTGAGGCAGCTAGGACTCCGGAGGGAGAAAAGGTGGCCATTGTACGCCTGCAATTGTTGGACTTAGCCCACATCTGGTGGACGATGCAAGCAGTTAGTTTGGCGGCACCTATCTCATGGAAGATATTTAGTAAAAAGTTCTAGATAAAGTATTTTGATGCAGTAGCTCGGTATGATCTGCAAACCAGATTCAACAATCTCAAGCAGATGGGAAGGACGGTCGATGGATATGCGGCGCGAGTTTTTGAGGCTTAGTCGGTTTGCTCCTACCTTGGTGGCGACCGAATTTGATCGAGTCCAGCGATTCCAGCAGGAACTCCACCTAGAGATCATTCTAGCAGTGGAGCAGTTTGAGCACAGACATTTTATGCTATTTTGCGAGCACTAGGAGGCATAAATATACCTCCCAGAGGATAGTGGATCGAACGGAGGACGAAAGAGGTCTTATGGAAAGTTGTCCCAGTCATCAACATCAGCCCCGGTAGCTAGGGCTTTGACTATCGGAGCTCCTAGAGGGTGACCACAATCTTCCGCAATGGGCTGCTCTCATTGTGGGAAGCCTTGGTACGTTGTTTCAGAGTATCGCAGGGCACAGGGATTGTGCTTGGCTTATGGGACACCAAATCACATGATAGGGTCCTGTCCGCATAGAGCCAGTTCATCTTTATCAATCCTAACTAGTCTATCGGTTAGGGGACCAACACCAGTGCAGCAGCAGCACCAGTGTCAGAGAGAGTTTACAAAATAACACCATCAAAATTGGAGATCCTGTACAAGATGATTGAAGAACTCATAACCAAGGGATTCATTCATGCTAGCGGATCACCTTAAGGAGCCCCGATGCTTCTTGTGAAGAAGAAGGATAGTACGTCAAGATTATGTGTTGATTATCAGACTTTGAATTATGTAACAATTAAGAACAGATATCCCCAACCAAGGATAGATGACATGTTCAATCAACTCAGTGGAGCAGCGGTATTCTCGAAGATTGACTTACGGTCGGGGTATAATTAGATCAGAGTCAGAGAGCAAGACGTCCCGAAGACAGCATTCAGATCTAGATATGGACATTGGAAGTTTCTCGTTATGCCATTCGTAGCGACCAATATGCCAACAGCATTCATGGATCTCATGAATCGCATATTCATACCTTATTTGGATCAGTTCATGATAGTATTTATAGACGATATCTTAGTCTATAGCAGGAGTGAAGCAGAGCATGAGCAAATCTCCGAGTAGTCCTTTAGATTCTCGGAGAGCACCAGTTGTACGCGAAGTTCAGTAAGTACAAATTTTGGCTTGATCGAATTTCATACTTAGGTCATATCATCACCAGAGGTGGAGTGGAAGTGGATAGTAGCTATAGAGACATAGCCAGTATCCAGTACCCTCGTAGAAGTTCATACTTTCCCAGGATTGGCGGCTATTACCGACAATTTGTATCAGACTTTGCTCGGATTTTAGCACCATTGAATCAGTTGACCCGTAAGCATGTACAGTTTGCTTGGACAGTAGAGTGTCAGAGTTCATTTGAGAAGTTGAAGTAAGGATTAATGACGGCACCCATTCTCACGCTTCTAAATGGGACTGGTAGATTTTCAGTTTATTGTGATGCTTCAAACAGAGGATTGGGATGCGTCTTGGTGCAGCATGGAAAGGTATATAGTAGCTTATGTGTCACGTCAACTTCGTGATCATGAGAGAAATTATCCAACCCATGACTTGGAGTTAGAAGCAGTGGTTTTTGCACTTAAGCTTTGGAGGTATTATTTGTATGGAGATCGGATAGAGATTTTTACCAACACAATAATCTTAAGTATGTATTTACCCAGAAGGATCTCAACATGCGACAGAGAAGATGGCTAGAGTTACTAGTGGATTATGATATCAATCTGCAGTATCATCCTGGAAAGGCCAACGTAGTTGCAGATGCGTTGAGTAGAAGAGCCGGAGCTTATTTTCTAACAGCACAGCCAGAGTTATTAGCAGATTTTTAGAAGATAGGAATAGAGATAGTTCTTCCTACCAGTATGGCATTAATGGCTAGTATGCAAGTTCAGTCCAGTATAGTTGAGAGGATTAAGACAGCTCAATCAACGGATTCTAAGCTTCAGCGACTTAGGACAGAATGTGAAACGGGAAGAATAGCAAAGTTATGCATTCACGAAGACGGTACACTCCAACATGGAAGGCGTCTTTGTGTACCCAGTGGTGACATCAGGCAAGAGATCATGGCAGAGGCTCATAGTTTACAGTATTCAATTCATCCTGGTAGCACGAAGATGTACCGTGATATCCGTCAGCATTTCTGGTGGAATAGCATGAAGAGGGAGATAGCTCGGTTTGTCTCTCGTTGTTTAGTTTCCTAACAAGTTAAAGCTGAACATGAGAGACCAGCTGAACTTCTTCAACCTTTACCGATCTCAGAATGAAAATGGGAGCATATTACCATAGATTTTATAACTGGGTTACCTAAATCTCCGGCTGGAAGAGATGCTATTTGGGTTATAGTTGACCGACTTACCAAGGTGACTCATTTTCTCCCTTTCAGGATTGGTCAGTCGACAGATCAGCTAGCAGAGATGTATCTCAGGCAGATCGTCAGATTGTATGGAGTGCCAGTCATTATTGTACCAGACAGAGATTCAAGATTTATGTCGCACTTTTGGCGGAGTCTTTAAAATAGTTTTGGAACTCGTCTCAAGTTAATTAGTTCAGCTTATCATCCGCAGACAGATGGTCAGTCGGTGTACACAATTCAAACTCTTGAAGACATGTTATGATCCTGTACACTTGACTTCGGTGGTTCGTAGGAAGATCACCTGTACTTAGTAGAGTTCTCCTACAATAATAGTTTTTATGCCAGTATCTAGTTGGAACCATTTGAGGCACTGTATAACAGAAAGTGCATATCCCCTTTAGCCTGGAATGATATAGACGAAAGGCAGATGCTTGGTCCAGAGATGGTAACACAGACTATCGAGATGGTCAGACAAGTCAGAGATTATCTTCGAGTTGTACAAGATCGTCAGCACCATTAGACCAATTCTCATCGGCGTCCTCTTGAGTTTTCTATCGGCAACCACGTATTCCTTAGGATCTCGCCTACCCATGGCGTCATTCGATTCGACATGTAGGAAAACCTTAGTCCTAGGTATATAGGGCCATTTGATATTCTTGAACGAGTAGGTGATGTGTCCTATCGTCTCGCTATTCCGCCGTCATTACGTGAGGTACATAACGTATTCCATGTATCCCAATTGCGACGGTACATCCCAGATCTGAGCCATATCTTGATCATTCAAAATTGGTTGTTGGTACCAACCTTTTGTATGAGGAAAGGCCTGTATCCATATTGGACAAAAGAGAGAAGGTACTCAAGAAAAATACTATTAGTTTAGTCCGTGTTACTTGGGGTCATCACTCTTTGGGTGAGTTAACTTAGAAACATGAGGATGACATCCGATCACTATATCCGCACATGTTTGACTCATAAGGTATAATGTCCTTCTTATGCCTGATGCTTTTAATTCCTTGCTTGCATGAATGATTGCTTGATTGAATGCTAGTCGTAGATTGCTAGTGATTGGTATAGCTTGCCCCGACACCTCTCGTCTATTGATTAAATTTTGAGGATGAAATTCTTTTAAGATCGGTAGAGTTGTCACTCATGTTTCTCGATATACGTGTTTTCAGTATACATGTACGAATTTCTGACATTTGTCAGGTGATCCATGTTTTGACTTGTCCTGTTTAGCCTAACATTTGTTTAGTTTTAGCTTGACTTGGTTTATCTGGGTTTATTTGGTTTGGTTCATCATGGTACTCTTGGCTTGGCTTGGTTTATTATGGTTTGATAAGAGAAGGGTTGCTATATAAGTCAACCCTTTTCTCTCTTCATAACTCTTCTCATTTATTTCTTTCTTCTTCTTCCTCATAACTCCTCCCACCCTCCAAGAACCCTTAGGCAAGTGCAATCTTTCTTCATGAAGGATCTCCCTTTTTATTGTTCCATTCTCTTCTCTACTAGATTCTAAGCCTCTTTAGAGCTTAGCACTTTTGATTTTTGTGGATGGATTTGTGTAGATCTACGTTATGAGTCTTTTTATTTTTTTTGGTTTGGATCTACTAAATCTCGTTCTGTGAGTTTAGACCCTTGGAACCCCCGATTCAGACTTATTTTGAGCAAGTTATGCTCATTTGAAGTTTTTGGGTTCCCATAGAGCTTGGTTGCTGTTTCGAGAAGAAGAATAGTACACCGACACCATGCTTATCTAGGTGCCCCGACATGATCAAGCGCCCCTTTGACCCTTGCGCTCACGGTGCTTAGGTGCCAATGTGATGTGCCTAGTTGGCCCACGTGCCTTGTGTACCCTGGCGCCCCCAGCCCCTTGCGCTCATTGGTGCTTATGCGCCTATTATGACGCACCCCACTTCTGTACATTTTGGCCCAGGTGCCACCTTGGCCCTAGTGCCCATGATGATCCAGCGCCCAATCTGGACATGCGCCTACTTTGGTCCAGGCGCCATCTTGACCTTGGTGTCCATTCCTGCCCTGATGACTATTCATGCCCAGGCGCCCGTACTTGCGTAGGCGCCCTCTTGGTGCCTAGGCACCCATCCATTGTTAGGCACCCATTATTATGCACCTGCCTCCATGCACCTTCCTTGTTCTTGCAGTTGTTTATATGTTTTGATATAATATGTACCCTGAGCTTTGACCCAACCTGAGCATGTCCTGACTTGGCTGTAACACGAACTTGACTTGCACATGAGCCCTTCTTGATAATCTTGATAGTGGCCCGCTGAGGTGCACTCTTGACAAGTAACAAGTAAACTTGATATGACATGTAAGCTTGATAGTGGCCCGTCGAGGCGCACTTCTGACAAGTAATCTTGATAAGTAACAAGTAACCTGACATGACATGTAAGATCTTAAAAGCGCTATTGTAACAGCTACGCTGACTTGCTAAGTAACTCTTGTCTTAACACCGTGGTTGATTTTCTTGATTGTGCATGTACAAGCTACATGTCTCGTCTTGTATCATGTCTAGGACATGGATTACTGGTTACCACGGTCAGGGATTCATAATGAATCTGACTACGTTAATGACTAGATTGATCAAGTAGTTCATATAGAGATATTTTCTCAGTTACAGGCGATCTCGTTATCCCGGCCACACCTGAGGGACTTGTAGCCTGCCGACGAGTATGGCACATTTTCAGTACACTATTATGTGGGACACTTCTTGAAAAATATGAGTACTGAAAGTACACCTGTAATCTTGATAACTCTTGTAAATCACCTCACCTGGATAACTTGGATAGCTGCAGGGCTTGTGACTGCGGGAACATCTCATTGAATCTTGCTAGTAACTAGGCTTATGACAACCCTAGTTAGTTAAAGTATCAAGCCGTACTCTAGCTTGGTCGTGATTGATGGATGGAGTCTAATCTTGTCTAGACAATGCCAATATATGGTTACTTCAGTGCATTATTGTTTATTCTTTACTCTTGTAGATAAATGGTTAAAGACTTAAATTCTGTTCAAGTGAAGGGTTACAACCCCGGTCCTTGTTTGGTTTATGGGTTGTAACTTGGTTTCCAGAATAGCTTCTTAGTTATCTTATCATTTATCATCCTATTTTCTAACTCATATATTCTTGTTATTATTTATGTCTCTATGTTCTAATATGCTGGTTTTAGTTCTTAAGTGAAGCCTCCCTTGTGGCACTTGCTCTTCTGGGTTCTGACCAAGCTGGTTTTGTATGGCCAGATTTTGGAGTAGCACCCGAGAATCTACCTGTCTTCCAGCCAGATGGTGAGCACTAGATAATCCTGGCAACGAGTGGATTTCTTATTTTGCCCTCCCACTCAATTATAAATTATTCTTTTGAGGCGTTTAGCCACCGTGCAAGTGCTAGCTCGTTTGTAAATTATTCTTTGGCAAATCCTAGGGTTGATCATGTATAACTTAAACTCTTGCTAGTCTTCGCATTTTGTATGACTAGCTTCATGATCATCTGAATATGTAATATTTGGGACGCCTTACTTTATATGTCTAATGATCTAATATCTTGTAACATTTACTTGCTTGCTTGAGATTGAGACACTAGGCTTGTTCTTGACCATAAGGGACTGTTGGCTTGTAGATAAACCCTCATGCATCTAGACAGCTATGACCGTATTGTAAGGTGGGTTGTACTTCAATGTACGTAGCTGGCTATGTCTGTCCCCCGCTCTCCAGTATTCTGGTTCTGGGGCATGACAATATTAGTAATATTATAATGTTAAACTTAATTAAATAACCATAATTAAGACATAGTTTTGATTTTGGCAACTCAATTAAGTTTAAAATAGATATAATGAAACTCATATCACTAATATGTAAAACAATAAGCATATATCACCAAAGGTATAAGTATAAGTATAAATGCTATAGTGATAGTATGAAGACTAGTGATAATAAAATGCTAGACTTAATAGATTAACCATATTCAAAAACATGATATAATCATTGGGCCAATAATGGAGTCACAAGTCTAAGACATAAGTCTAAACCAGAAGAAAATATATATACATGTCAAATGTAAATTAATCGAAGATAAATTCGATAATAACAAATCTAATCTAACAATACTATGTGATGTCATCTGGAACCTCAGCAACAACCACCGTCTGGCCCTCCGAAAAGGCATGACCGGACTCAACTAAACCCTCCTAGGTCCCGTAATAAGTGGGACACCAATCCTCAAGTTCAACTCTTAAAATGTTAATATCCAGTCAGGATTGGAACAAAGTACAATTAGTGAAATGAGTTCCAGATAAATGACAGAGACTATATGTCGCACCCTAGTACCGGAATACTGAGACGGACTAGGCTAGCTACTCCATATGAGATATATAAATGTTATACGGTGATCGTGGCTGTCATGAGACTAGGGGGCGCATGCTACAATCAAGTCTTCTATGGCCTCACAACGCATCTATGTCTTAATCATTCAAAGCAAGAAGCAGCAATTAATGAACATATGAGATAAAGCAGTAAGGCATCCCCGACGTTTCATCAAAATGATCATGGGGATCTAGCTTTATAAGTTAGCTAGTCCAGAGAGTCACAGGCACATAATTATACTCAACTGCAGTCTGATTTAATTACAATTATACAAAAGATAAAATATCTAGATTAACCGGCTAAACAGGTGCAGGTGGCTAAACGCCAGAACATAAGTAATGATACTAGAGTGGTGGAGAAGAAACCCATTCGAGTCCCCCTCCAGCCATGCTCCTAGTATGCACCATTGACGTCAGAAAAGAAGTTTGGATCCTCAGGCGCTGCTATGAGATCTGGCCAAGCAAAACCAGCGGGGTCAGTCCCGAATAGCAAGTACCACAAGGGAGCACAAAAGAGTGAGATAAAATCCAAGCGTAATAATAATAATAATAAAAGGCTTCCGGTCGTAACCTCGGTCCACAGTCTGTCATAGCACGATAGACCAATCCAACAACCAAACAAGGACATGGGTTGGACCACGCACCATGACAGTCCATGTCCCTCGGCTACTAATGGAAGGTACAAGGCACAGTTAAGTCATTTTTCATGCGACCATTCGTTCCTTCGGTTTTCTATATTTGGCGGAGATACCCCCGCGATACTGATTAAAGGAATCCTCAGATCGTGTCAACCCAACAGCGCTAGCCAAACCATTAAACATATAGCACATTGATTATGCACGGGTCCCCCGGGGGGGCTACCACGCTAAAATATATAACACATAGCTCGTAGAAGTCTGATATAGTCATCCGCTATAGGCGAATGAAACCATATCTGTGGCGGCCAACCCGACACGTCAGGACTGGACCTGGGGTGGCTAGTATGGCACGATCTTGGGATTCTTTCCACCCAATGCATCTACCAAGTTAGTTGCTTAGTTAATCCCTAGGTTATCCTCGGAGTTCATATGAGGTGGTCACATGTTCACTCTCCTAGATGTCGTATAATATACGAGTACCCCAAGAAGAGATCCGTACTGGCTCATGGAGTCATACGTATGTACCCCTTTTTGGAGTAATGCAACACATAACACATACCACGTCATTGCTACCGATCCTTCGCTATGTAAATATTGGACTCTTGGATGTATTGGCAGGTATCACGTAGGAACACTTAGTACATAGGATAGCACATCGCTATCACATAGATTGTACCTTAGTACACACATAGGTTTATCCAGCACACGCATAGGTAGTCAGATCAGGAATAAGGACCAAGACACAAGAGGAAAGAGAACAAGAAGGCACTACGCACTTAGGGTATGAAGTGCTCGCAAGTCATGAAGTGACACAAACGGCGCACGGGCAAAAGTGCAAGGTGAAAGGTGCACAATTAAAGTAAAACAAAATCATCTAACTGTACAAAATCATCTACAACTATAAGGGGGTACAATTATTCTCTAACTGTACAAAATCATATAATCATGATAAGAATTTATTATAGTCGAAGAAAACCTCAAAAATGTCAAGTACAGAAAATATGCCAAAAGATCAAAACTATGATTGAAATTATCAATCGCATATGTACTCCAATTAAAGTGAAACAAGAAGATTCTTGAAGCCAAGACAAAGATCAACAACTTTACACTAAGGACCAAGGGGACCAGCATGGATAAATATAACAAGAATTATCATGGCAAGAAATGGCACAAGGGGTCAAAAGGGGTGCAAGGGACAGTATGTGCCAGGACAGCATACACCAGACAGCATGCGCCAGGACAGCATGCGCCAGGACAGCATGCGCCGGGGACAGCATACGCTGGAGATAATATGCGTCGAGGACAACACGCGCCAGGGACAACATGCGCATGGACCAAAAGGCACCATCCACATCATGCGTAAGGGACAGCATGCGCCAGGACAGCATACGCCATGAGCCAAAAGGCACCATCCACAGCATGCGCCAAGACAGCATGCGTCAGGGTCAGCATGTGCCATGGGCCAAAAGGCACCATCCACAGCATATGCCAGCATGCATGAGCTAGCATGCATGCGCCAACATTCATTAGCATGCACTGCTCATCTTCTCCAACTAGCCTCCAAATGTTTATGAGAACCCATAGACTAGAAGGACCATAAATCTCTCAAAATAAGTCAAAATCTAACTTTTCAAACGTCAAAATTGTGTAGAATCAACTTCTCTACCACATGGGACAGTTTGTTTTCGAAAACCATTAAGTTTGATAGATCAAAATCCAAGAAAACCGAAACTGATATAAACTTAGATCTACAAGAATCCATCCATCAAAACCAAAAATACCAAGTACTAAACTTGTAGAGGATGATGAGAAGAAAAATATAGACAAATAATATCAAAGAAAAAAATCAAGAATAAAAATGCACAAATCTTCACTTTTGAGCAAGTTGTACTTGCCTAAAAGTTTGCTTGAGGAAAAATAAATGAAAGCGTGAATAAGGAGAGAGAGTGAGGAAGAGAATATATATATGGGTTGGGTTGACTCAAAGAAACCCTAATCTTAAGCATGCTCTTAACCATATAACTAATGACATGTTAAATGCTACATGATACAACTAATTAAATTATTTAAATAAAATCCTAACCAGTACACGGTTCAGATATCTTATCATCGAAGTAGTGAACCACGCCTACAACCAGACAAGGACAATGTGTGGCATACTACTCCGCGACGATATACTTTTCCATGCCATGGCCAGTTACAAATACTTGATACATAAAATCAAGATATTGGTGCCAGATACCATATACAGAAAATTTTTTAAAAATTTACGTATTCCAGGAACGGAGAGTGACACTATAAAACAAGAATATGGTAAATATAATAAATGACAAAAGAAGACAACTGAGAATCACATATGACATGTATAGTAAAATAAGTACAACTATAATCATGACAGTAAACAGGAAAATTGAAAATCAAGATAACATGATAAATGTCTAATATTTTTTAGGTGTTTTGAAATACTACTTGATATGTGACCGGCTTAGGTGCAACAGGGAGTATCAGGTATGGCTATTCATACGTGAGTGTATGATTAGCTATACACAGGAATCTAAAGGTATTGATGACATATCAACTAGTATTTCTCCCTCCCCAACTAATACTAATGGATCTGAATCACGACATGTCACATCAAGTAAATCACAATGCAAAGGAATAAACACGAACACGATGCTCACGGTATAACAATATCATGAAAGACACATCTCTTGACTAGGAGTCCATGCAGTATCAGTCCGTGTAACGTACGTGTCAGAAATCAAGTACACATTACTAAAACATGTAATATAGAAACTATCATATACTGAAAACAATCAAAGAATTGTACTTGCCTTTGCTTTTCCGTTGAAAGTTATATTCAGAATTCGTATCGGTGTATAGGACCTATATATATTTTTTTGAAGCAATGGATAATTGTGGCGAACTCGCCTCCACTGGGCTCGAACTCCTGACCACTTGGGCCACATGCATCTCTCTTAACTACTAGGTTAAAGGTCATTTGCTAAAACAAGATCGTTTCCATAGAGTCTTGATCCTTACCCTCTTGGAGAATTACCCCACAAGCCACATGGGCTACCGCACCTCCTGTGCAAAAATTGTATATACAATGAAAGTGACTAGTATATATTTATGAAGTAATGGGTAATTGTGACGAACTCGCCTCCACTAGGGCTCGAACTCCAACCACTTGGGCCACATGCATCTCTCTTAACCACTAGGCTAGAGGTCATTTGCAAAAAGAAATCTTAAATAAGGTAATAGTGGTGAACGCTTCCACCGGGAATCGATCTTCTGACCACTCGGTGTCTAGGACACACACACACACACATATATATATATATATATATAAAGGGAGCGGATCAAAAGCCCCCCTTAGAAAGTCCCCCCAAAACCCCCCTCACTCTAATTCGTAATATTAATGTTAATATTAATGTTAATATTAATGTTAATGTTAATATTAATGTTAATATTAATTTTAATGTTAATATTAATTTTTTTTAAATTTTTTTTATATTAATGTTAATGTTATTGTTAATATTAATGTTAATATTAATATTAATGTTAATATTAATTTTAATGTTAAGTTTAATGTTAATTTTAGTACTTAATGTTAATATTAACATTAATATTAATATTAAAATTAATATTAACATTAATATTAACATTAAATTACGGATTAGAGTGAGGGAGATTTTTGGGGGGCTTTCTAAGGGGGGCTTTTGATCCGTTTCCATATATATATATATATATATATATATATATATATATATATATATATATATAAATATATATATATATATATATATAAATATATATATATATATATATAAATATATATATACAAGATCAGAACTTTTCTAGAGTTTGTTAAGCTTACACAATATCATTTTTATTTATACATAAGGTAGACTATGATTAAAGGTAAAAGAAACTAGTTTTATATATATATATATATATATATATATACAAGATCAGAACTTTTCTAGAGTTTGTTAAGCTTACACAATATCATTTTTATTTATACATAAGGTAGACTATGATTAAAGGTAAAAGAAACTAGTTTTGGTATTCCGGTCACATAATTAATTGAAATCTTTATCGTTTACCAAAACAACATAACCTAACATATAAAATAATAATATAATACTATTAAAATATTATTTGTCTAGAAATTAAGAAATTATAATTTTTGGGTAACTAGTAAACATTAGAATTGGGTTCTAAGGCATTAACCTACACTAAACAAAGGATTTCATTCCACCAGATAAATATTCCTAAAATTTATGTTTAATCAGAATATAAATGTATATAACATAATTTTGAGATATTTATCATGGAAAATTATTGGCAAAGTCTTGGTGAGTTTCGATCTTAAGAAACTAGTGAAACTAGTCATTTGTAGGCTTGAATCGACTGTTTTATGTCATCCAAGTTGGCCCTAATTAAACATTTTCAAAATTAGAATATAATTTGTTAAAATCATAAATTAATGGTTTATAATCTATAAAATTTATCAACATAACTATAGTAAAATTTATAAATATGAGTTAATTAGTGTACCCTCTATGGTTTGTACGCATTTTGATAACTGTTTCCGTTGTTTTAAAAACAAAGAACACACCCCTGGGTGCTTAATTTTTCACTCACTTTCTTCTATGCACCAGGGAGGTACAACTAATTAACTCTATAAACCAGGGGGTGTTCTTTGTTTTTAAAATAACATGGACAGTTACCAAAATACGTACAAACCATAGGGGGTACAACTAATTAACTCTATAAATATTACAAAGTGAAACTAGTTAGGTTCTAATACCCAAAGCACCCAAAAATTGAAATTATAAATACTAATATTGTGTTCTGAAATTAAAACTAATGTAACACAAAATTATATAAAAATTATTATAAATATAATTTATATTTTTCCAGCACCTAATAGGATCAATAATCGTGTCTCGAGTTTGTTTTAATTCCGAAAAATATTCTACATAGAATATTAGTGTTTACACAACATATCTCATATAACGTAATTCTGAAATTAAATAATCATGACCCAAAAACCCTACTTTAACGCAACTTTCACATATATCCATCATGAAATAATTATATGGCATGGTAGGAGGCAAGTTAGAGAAATATTTGTGAAAGTTTCGTTCGAAAATTCAAAGAAAATGAAAACAAAATAATAGATACAAAAATGTGTCGCAATTCTGGAACGAATATTTCGTTTGCGCGTTTAGAGGCATTTTCCTTAGTTCTATGTCGATGTTATTAAGGTTTCTACCTAAGTGAATGATATATATAGCTATTTTCTATGTCATATAAAAATATTCGACAAAAAATGAAGGTACTTACCTATGTACGGACGTGGACAGAATTTTGTGTCGCAAGATTTAGCCCGCGCACCCTTTCGAGAAATGCCTATACCGAAAAATTTTGAACAGAAAATAAAGGCAATTATATATCAAATCGAAGGTAATTCGAAGAGCTATAAGATGGGAAATATTTGGAGAAGTTTTACCAAATGTTTTGGTGTGCACAACCAATTCTTTGCACATAATTTGTGGATAGCACATTTTATGGACACATCGTCGTGCGACAGAGGTTTGAGGGGTCAAAACTCCATAAAAAATTATGTAAAAATATAAAAATGAAAGTTAAGAGATAGAGGAAGATTTTTCATTAAGGGATCAAGGCTCATACATGTCATTTTCGTGGTACAAAATACTGTTAAAGTCAGCACTATCCAGTAGTCCTATTCTGAAATTACTTTTAGTCCAACGAGTCTGTGAGGGAGTTTTGGGATAGAAATTTAATGGAATGTGGAGAAAATGACTCATAAGGCTGTAGGAGGTTGAGGAGGAAAGGTTGTGGCAAAGTTTTAGAAAAAATGGGATAGTGGGAAGGTAGTTTTGGCAACTAAAAGTTGTGGTCACCACTTAATTCCGAAAATACATGTACGCTAAAGTTTTGTTCTGTCCACACACTTGTGTGTGCACCACATGGGTCAAGTAAGGGCTTGGTTAGGGTCTTCTACATCTTTGTAAGTGTGGACCAAGTTTGGACTTGATCGAAGTTGATTTGATTGGGTTGGAGTGGCCTATACTAGTCACTAGCACCACCCTCACTAGTTTGAAACCAAGCTAACTACAATGCACCTAACCAAGTCCAAACTTACGTCACACATAATAACAAGGAATATTAAACCTTACTTAGTACTATATATATATATATATATATATATATATATATATATATATATATATATATATATATATATATATATAAACATGCACACAAATAGCTATATATAATTTATACAATAAAAATTATTTGAGCTACGAAGGTTATACTACTTTTTTCTAACTATCCCTATCAAAATATTTCAGAACAGTGTTACAATTACGTTATTGTTTGATGATAATTATGATGTTAATAACTACATAGAAAATTAAATGCCACCAACACAATATCACCGCAAGAAGTAGAAGTATTAATACTAATATTTCAACTATGAGAAAATTGATTTTATGTTTTTTTTTTTACTAAACTATTTGTTACCGATAATGAGAAAAAATAAGTATTAGACCCGAAATACCAACAACCAAAACATTGAGGTGCACAATGCAAGAAATGCAAAAAAAAATTCAAATAAAAAATAACGGTACGAAAACTTTGAAAAGACACTATGGAAGTTGTTATGGTAACGACACATTAAATGCTATACAAACACTCTTAAACACTAGTCTTCAAGAATCTTCAATAGAAAATTTTACTTATTCTACTATTTGTAACGAAATTAACTTAATAAAATATATTATTTATGATAAACAACCATTTATAATTTGTGAGAGTGAATCATATTATGCCTATGCAAGTAATACACTAAATTCTTGTTTTACTGGAGTTTTTGAATATACTGTTAGAGGAAAAGTTGTTAAATTTTTTGGAAAAAAAAAAACAGTTTTGAAAAACCGTTTTGTAAATATTAGTAAATTGTTTTTAACTTCTGATATATGGACTAGTGAGCAAAAACTTTCTTTCGTTTGTATCATGCCACATTATTTATATGCGAATTGAAATTTATAAGAATAAATTATTTTCCAAAGACCGTTGGAATTTTGGCATACTAATCTGCAATCGGTGGAACCATATTACAAGTTTTAAGTGAATATGATATCCATAACAAAAAAAATACTATTTTTTGATAGGTAGTAATAATACTTCATGTATCAATATTTAAGATCTCAATATCTTCATGTGATAGAAGAAATTTTTCCATATAAGATGTGCTTGTCATATTGTTATTTTAATTGTACAACAATGTCTTCAAAAAAAATTTAAAGGAATTTAGAAAATATTGGAAAGATCTAATTAGTTTGAACACTTCTCCAAGTAGACAACAAGAGTTTAAAATATTACATGCACAATATGGTTTGACATTTAGAAGATTTGTTAAGGATGCACCACACATATAGAATTCTACTTATTTGATGTTTGAAATCTTGTATTAAATATAGAGATGCTATATCTAAAAATGATTGGTTGGTTGCTACTTTAATTTATGAATTTTTAGAATTATTTTACAATATTATATGTATTTTATCCCTAGTTTATTATCTAACTTCTCTTTTAGTTTTAACAAAAAATATTAATATTTCTTTTTTTTTTTTGAAAAAATAAAAATAAAAAAAAATATTAATATTTCTCAGAATACTTCTGGTTTTGATTATGTCATTTCTAAAATGAAAATATTTTTTAAAATATTGACTTGAAGTACCTCTTTTATATTGTTTGGCTGAAATTTAAGGTCATAAAATCAAATTAGATGATGTATTTGTATTACGATTTTTATGAAAATATGAATGTTGAGTTAAGTAGCTTAAAAATAGAAATTTAAAAATGTTTAGATACATCGATTAGTTTATATGGAGAAAAAAAATGTATCGAGCCGACATGGTACAACCCCTCATGGTATTAGTAAAAGTTATATAATGCTTGAGTATACTACAAAGTAAGAAACAAAAACAATCTTCCTCCCAAATCAAGAATTGTCATTGTATTTAAACTCTTATGATGAAGATGATGAGGATTCTGAATCATATTTTCAAGTTTAAAATGGTAAAAAAAAATACAAAAAAATTCGTATACAATTTTCTATTTAACATGTGATCTTCTAATGGTTCTGATGTCCATAGTAGCATCAGAATTTTGTTTTAATGCACAATCAAGAATGCTAAGCAATAAGAGAAGCAGGATGCTGTCAGATTTTGAAAGTTTTCATTTATGTTCAATATTGCATTCGTGTGAAAAAAATAGACTCAATACTTAAGAGATGAATGTGCTGACATTAATGAACTGAACAATGAATTGGCCAGAAGATCGAAGACTTGACAATCCTACTAGAAGAAATTTAATAAAAAAAAAAAGTAATACTAGACGATCCTAGTAGAATTGAACTAGCCAGAAGACCGAAGACTTGAATATCAAATTTTTGTAAAAATTTTATGTAGTTTTATTTTTCCAGTTTACCAAAAAGAAATGTTATGATATATTTATGTAATTAATAAAATTAATAAATTTTATATATTTACATTATTGTTTATAAATCTTAATTTTTTAAGTCTTTTTTTTTTTTTCCAACGGGCCAACCCGGACAGACTCGGAGTCGGTCTTGGCGCAGCCCGACCACTGCTTTCCGAGTTCTAGGCTGGACTAGGTTCAGGTTTAGCCTTCCTCGACCCAACCCGGTATGTATGCTTCTCCGGGCTGACCCAGCCCGGCCCAAACCCGATCGACTCTGGATCGGAGCTGGCGCGGCCTAGTCCGATAGACACCTTGACATATTTGAGACAAACATGGAAGGACGTGACATCCATAATAAGTTATATTACTTATTTATCTTCTTTTCTTTTCAACCAAGCATAAAATAAATATATATTTGTTTTCTTTTCTTTTACTTTCTTTCAAACCATACCTATCCTATAAATAACAAGAGATGTTGCAAAGATGGAAAGCAGCAGTAGATGGTCTTCAATTTTTTTTTTTTAATTATGGTGCTTCTAAATTATGTGCAGGGTCCACAAGAAGGGTAGAATAGGGTCCCCATTTGTAGTTGGTATGTCTTTTTTTTCCTTTTCTACTTTGCACCATCACCTGCTACTGCCAGCATCTAGCTTTTGAAGCAGCCGTAGTCCAAAAGTTACAATTTCGGAGGGCTCTCTGGTCAGCAATTTGCTTCTTAATTAGCCCTAGCCATCTGATAGGCTTTCAACAAGTTAATAAGTGTACATCTTTTGATTCAAGATTCTAATAACTGTTCTTTTAGGTTAATTGCTTGAGGATATGTCTAAGATCAAGGTTTAAAAACTTTAATCAGAAATGTGAAAGCTCAGGCAGGGGCGGCCCTGACCAACGGCAGGCCGAAAGACGGAACCCCCAACAAAAAGGGCACCAACATGAAACTATCTACAATAAAACTAGTATATATCGTGTGCCAATTTTAACAAAAAGGATTGTGGTGTAGTGGTTATAAAGTTATATTTATATTTGAGAGATCCTTGGTTCAAATTTGGACTACAAAAAAATTTATTTTTAGTTATATATATATATATCTTTACTTATGTATGGATCCATTTTGAAAGTTTTGTCTCGGGCTTCCATCAGCTCCGATTTTAAATTTTCCGAATAATTGACCGATGAATGGCCTATTGTTCCGATGGAAAGAAGAAGTTATAACATGTTTTTCGGAAAAATTTCGTGTTGTTTTACTTTTGCCCCTACCTCGTCATGCCTATGACTAGTTCTGGAACTTTAACTAGCTTCGAGTTTGTTCTTTCACCTGGATCTAGTTGGCCATCATTTTCGTTTTCTTTGAACTTCGTTTGTTTTCACTTTTAGGTTTAATGTATACAAGTCTATATGTAAATGCTATTCGTAACTTCAAATTATTTATTTTTATGTGACAGTTGACGTGACATATTAAATAATATTATATGTCATCTGATATGACAGATAATATAATAATATTTAACTCAAAAAATTAATTATCCAAAAAAATCTTAATATTAATGTTAATATTAATACTAATATTAATATTAATATTAATATTAATATTAATGTTAATACTATTGTTAATGTTAATATTAATTTTAATGTTAAAGTTAATATTAATTTTAATGTTTATATTAATATTAATATTAATATTAATTTTAATTTGAAAATTTATCACATCAGCTGCCATATCAACATGTCACATCAACTGTCACGTAAGGAAGGATAGTTTGGAGGGACAAATATTTTCTTTAACAATTAATTAGCTACGTTATATGTTAACATTAAATATAAATAATTTTTTTGTGTCCACTCTTTGGTTTGCGGAAAGGAAAGGAAAGGAAATCAATTCCTTGTTCTTTACCTTTTTTTAGGAAATTGCAATTTCTATTCTTTCTTTTTTACGTTGTTTGGAGAGTATAAGAAAATTAGAAGGGAAAAAAAAAGTGAATTTCATATAGTAGAAAAGTGAATCCTTGGTTGGATGATGAACCACTTTCACTTTGGCCTTGTTTGGTTCCCGGAATGGAAGGGAAAGAAAATCAATTCCTTGGCATTTCATTTTCTTTGAAAAATTACAATTCTCATTAATTTTTCTTTCGGATGTTTGGAAATGCCAAAAAATTTGGAAAGGAAAGTGAATCATTTAAGGTGGAAAAGTGACTCCATGCTTGGATGGATGAAATCACTCTTTTTTTCTTACTTATTTGGGAACATTTTTCTTTACTCGTACTTTCCTTTCTCACTTATTTCCGATGTATAATTTTTTTCTCACTTATATTTTCTACCCTATGGGAATCATTTTTCTTTCCTCGTACTTTCCTTTGACATCTGAACTTAGAAATGGAATGACTTTCCTTTTCCAACTCCATAATTCTGCCAACCAAACAAGACATTTATAATAATTTATAAGAAAGTTTCACATATAAATATCATTTTGGAGTAGAAATGATTCTTAATTGAGGTTGTGAATGAGATTTGTAAAGAACAAAAAACAACTCTTTAAAAAATTTTATAGGTAATTAACAAGTTGCATCATTAAATTTGAAAAATAATTATAATTATTATAGATTGGTAATGGTATATTTGGAACAAAAATTTGTATGGTGAAGTCTAAATTTTTTATATTACATAGTAGTATAGATTTGATACAAATGCAAATTTTTTATAGCATAAGCTAAATTCTTTCTAGTGTGCACGAACTTAGAACTGAGAATTTAAATTTTAGGTTAATTAAATTTTGGGTAGTAGAAATATTCGAAAATTAGTGTTGGGTTTTGAAGATATCAAGTTTAGTTTTTAGATCCTAAGATGACATTTGACCCGAGTCGACTATATATCAAAAATCTATTAATAAATAAATTAATTTAGAACTCGCTGGGACAACAATATTTTTGGGACCCTAATGGTCTGTTTGGTAATGATATTTTTATCAGTTTTGGAATATTTTTGAAACGATCTTTTATGAAAACTCATGCTTGTTATTTTTTTGAGGCACTGATTCTGGTCGTCTCAAAAAATTTCAAAATTGGTGTAATATATTTTTGGGTGGCTTTATAAACACCCCAAATCGGTAGATTTTGAAGAATTTTATTATCTTATTCTATTTATATCATCACCAAAAAATATAATTATAACTACTAATATGCTATATTTTTTTTTCTCATCTGTGTTTCTCTTTGCTTCTTCCTAACTATGGTTACTTCTCCCGTAAAGTTTTTTAAATCTTTTTTTTTCTACTTTCAACCACGTGTTTCTATTATTTCGTATGTTTCTATTATTGATCAAATATGGATTTCTACCTCTTGATCGACACGTGGACTGGGTGGCAGTTCTTGCGCTCAGAATCATTTTGTTTATATATGGACATATAGGTAATTTTATTCGCGTAAAAAACTTTTATAACAGCTCATTAATGAATTATCAAGCTTTTTTTTTTTTTTGAAAACAGGGGACTTTATTGCTATACGGGGGAGCTTAAGCTCAAAGATGGCGCCGGAAAATTGCCTGACGACCTACAAAAGTATACGTGCCAGGCCTTAGCCCTGACATACCAAAATAAAACTATTCTCCCGGGAGACCGGGGGTAAACAAAGAAAATTTCAAACTATCCACCCCGGAGGTACCAGGGGTATAAAAAAGTGAGAAAGAAAATAGAAGAAAAGCACCCCCCCCCCCCCCCCCCCCCCCCCATGGACCCGATAGATCCTTAAGCAGTGTGTTGCTGGTTGCCGTTGGAAGTTCGGAGGTGTGGAAGAATTATCAAGCATTGGTTGGAATGGTTTAAAAGTTGCTACTTAAAATCATCCAAAATCGGACTCCTTATAATCGTTATCCATACAGATGTCAAGCAGACCATAAGTCTAATTATTAACCATAACATGTTTATTAACAGATTTTGAATGATCAACACGGATTAACTGATATTTCAAAACTCAACTCTAAACTAAGTCATCTTAAAGACCCAAAAGATTAAAAAAAAAAAAAAATTCAATATTTTTGGGGGCCAAATTATAATAAATCCTAAAATTTATTGTAGTCTTCTCATGCTCATCAACATAGGGAAGGATGGATGAATCTATGGGGTTATCTTTGTCATCTACTCTGCCAACCTGGTGCATAATTTCCTGCCGAAACATCTTAAAATATGTAGGTCCAACCAGCCTTTTTTTTTTTCCGTTCAATTGTCAAATTTGATGATCTTTGTTAGTTAGCTGAGTCTATTTCCTTCCGATCAAAGTCTTCAGAAACTTCTACAAAAGCTTATTATACAAAGAACAAAGTAGTGTCGTGGAAACTTCCTCCATTGACCTTAACGAAATGGAAACCGTCCTTGTTAGCATAATTATATTTATTTTGATCCTTGAATAATTAATTCATGTTGTTCACCATTGTTGACGATAATGAGTGGTCTAACAATATGGTCCAAGTAAGACTGTTTATCGAGACAACTTGTTTATCACTTATATTTGTATTTTTGTTAAGTTCGTAATCAATCTCATATGTATGTCTTGTCCTTCCACTAATTATCATAGGCACTAAACTCGTACGACTATTTTTTCTTCTTCTTTTCTTCAGCCAAGTTTGTAATAATTTACTGTCATTGCAAACTTGTCCCTTTCTTCTTGTAAGTTGGCATCCAATTTGTACGTAATAAGTTATACATCGGCATTTGTCAAAAACTCCACCGACTATTACCAAAACTAGAAAATGCACCTATGTTACACGTTAAATTATTTTTTTTTTTTTCTAATTTTATCAAAATATAATTTAAATATTTAAATTAAAATTATTATATATAAATTTATATTTTAATAAAAATTTGTAAAAATTTAATTTAATTTTAATTATAATTTGTTATAGATAAATTCTTTTACGATATCGTTGAAAAATAGTTCAAATATTTAAATATATTTGAATTAAAATTTGTTAAACAATTTAAATATTTTCTGATTTTTTCTTTAAATTTAGTTCTTAAACTATTTTAAATTTAATTTTTAAATAAATATTTATACGAACTAAAAGAAAAAAAGTTAGTTTTTATCCGTAATAAATGATCCATGATATACATACGACTTAGACGGCTAAAACTTGAACAGTTTTGAAGTTTCCTTGTATAGAGGAAGATAGTTTTGAAACCCTGAGTGAATTTTCAAACCATGTCCCTTTATAGACACTTTGAAGCATGCGAGTTAAATATGTAATAAATTTTTCTATAGTTTCAAATCTGTTTGAAGCATGCTTATTCAGTTCCCATCATAAATTTTTTTTCAGCAAGTTGTGGACTATAATGTCCTAACTCCTAATATCTCAACTAATATAAAGGGGTTTCAAAACGGTTCCAAATTAAGCCGTCTAAGTCGTGTATATCATCAACTATTAAATTTTTAAAAAATAGAAAATAAAAATTCAAAATTAACTGTCTTACTTATCTTCTGTGGATAATCCAACCCTCTCTCCTCACGTAAAAAATTAAAAATTATACGATATTATAATATATTTAAAATTAAAATTATATTTAAACTCACTACATAATATTATCTAATTATATATCTATCCAGAATTCTAAAAAATAATCACAACAAATTATATTAAAATATACTAAAATTATATTTAAAATATTCTATACAATTTAAATTTTTATATGCTTTATTAATAATATCATTGATTTTTTTTATACGTGCAACGCACGTGAACGTGACTAGTATAATAAAGGGTTTTGTTTGTTGGTGTTTTTGCCTTTGGACTAGGAAAGATAGTCCCACATCGGCTACACCAAATGGTGAGTATCTCAATATAATGCATTGCTTGTGTTGAGGTGTGCACATGAGGTGTGGTGGAGCACAAGTGTGTGCCATGTGGGAGTATTTTTCTAGAAGAAAAAAAAGGATTAATTCCAACAATGATGCAAGTTGATTTTTGTTGTGCGGACTCGGACTCGGACACGGACTCCAGGTTGTCTCATGCATGCACGGGAGTGTTCTAGGGGTAGGCATGGACTGGCATACTACTATGCTGATTGTGGGATGATCTAAAATATCAAACTCTATTTTTGAGTATTGGTATTTTAGTCCCACATCGGATAGGAGAAGAGGTGAAGTCTCAACTCCACTCTATAAATAGAGCCTGGCCTCCTTTGAAAAATGCACCAAGAAGAGAGTTAAGGGAGTCTGTAAAGTCCAGGAAGCCCGTTCAAGTCTCAAATATTGACTTACGAGCGTTCCAGAAGTTCTTCGTGAACTTGCTGGTTCCTGGAAGCAGATCGTATTGGGGCGAATCTTGCTTTGAGCAACGGTAATCTTAATCACCCCAGCAAGAACCTTTATTCTTGTTCTTTTTTCTCCTTCATCTGAGTTGTAACTCAGTTCTGTCCATCTGCAACTGCGATTGCAAGGAAGAATATGAGATTTATTTTCTGAATTCAGTTCTGTCCGTCAGTAACTGCGATTGCGAGGAAGAACGTGAGATTTATTTTTCTGATTATTGTTGCTTTTGTAATCAGATTTATATTATAGTGTTCCTCTTGGATCTCGAGGATTATCAGAAGGTGGACGTTTGTTGAACCTCTGATCTCGACATAGAGTCTACCAACTTTGGTCAAGCCCCGAGATTAACAATCTCAAAGCAAGATCCTTGTAGATGGAGAAATCTCGTGCTTCTCTCGTCGATACCAGTTTTAACAAGTTAGAGAAATTCGGCGGAGAATATTTTCAAATCTGGAAGAGGAAGGTCACCCTTAATCTTCAACTCGTGGATGTAGACCATGTGTTGATTGAGGATGAACCGACGATTCCAGAAGGAGGAATTGCCGATGCTATTGCTGATGCACTCGTCAAGCAGAGCAAATGGAAGAGAGAAAACAACATCTGTAAACTGCTGATTCTCAATTCTATGGAAGACTCTCTGGCAGAGTCATATTCCAAGAAGGTGAAGGCCAAAGAGATCTGGGATTCTTTGGGGAAGCTATATGAAGATGATGAAAACAGGTCCAAAACCTTCATCGTCGAGAAGTACCACAAGTGGCTCTTCGAAGACGAGATGGCGATGCTACCTCAAGTGAAGGAATTCCTGAAGTTGCGCCAGAAGTTAGATGACGAGAAGATGTCCATCGTCGACAAGTTTGTCGTTGGAGGGATAGTCTCGAAACTTCCTGCTGGTTGGAGCAACTTCTATGCTAGAATGCATCGGAAGAAGCTGGACATTAGCTTGGAAGATCTTCTACAAGAGATCCACGTTGAGGACGAAATACGATCTCAACAGAAGATGGACTCTCTGTCCAACCAACTGGCTAAGGCCAACTTGGTGCAGACAAGAGAGTTCAAGGGGAAGCAGGTGGCTTCTCATCATAAAGCACTCCACTAATCTGAAAGTGAAGGGTCCTTCGTTCAAGCAACAGAAGTCCAAGTCCCATGTGACTTGCTTCAACTGTGGCAAGAAGGGCCACTATAAGAGTGAATGCAAATCCAAGTCCAAACCAAAATAGCAGGTATAGCTAAACTTGATTATTTTGATTACTTAACTTGGTTGCTATTGTTGCACAGGTTGAGTTATCTAGCGTGGTAGCTGACTAGTGGTCTGACACTAGTGCATCTGAACACGTGTGCTCTCAAAGGAGCTATTCACCAAGGACGAGCCGTGTTATGACGAAGGTCTCGATGGTGAACATATATCTAGCAGAAGTTCTGATGATCAAGACAATGGTTATTAACCACCGACAAAGATACTGGAATGCGTGTTGTACGTACCAGAGATTTTTCGAAGATCTGATCTCAGAAAGTCTGTTATCTGATACAGACTTGAAAGATGGACATTCGTACTAGCCAGATGGTAATTTTTTGGCGAGGAACATGCTTCGAAAAGATGTTCGGTGCTGAAGGAATGTTCGAACTTCTGCTGATGGCGATGAAGTTACTTTATTGAATGGACTAAGAGTTGTTCTATGATAGAAGCAGACTCAAGCTGTCCTACCGGGACCTTATCTTCAGAATATGGGGGTAAGGAGGTGGAGGAGTTTAAGGTCTGTGCAGATACAAGACTGTTGGGAAGCTGCTCAGACGATTGAACTAAAGTACTGATCATCTGGAGTTAGTACACTCAGATATCTGTAACTTTTATCAATTCTCCACGGAGGCCGACTCGAAGTGCTCGTTCGCATGACTTCTCAAGTAGAAGGATGCAACATTCGAGTAGTTCAGAGACTTCAGGGCTGAAGCTGAACGTTAAACCGATCTACAACTCAAGAGGCTAAGAAGTTATCGAGGTGAAGAGTATCGGTCTCATAAATTCACATTATTCTGCAAAGAACATGAAATCATAAACGAGACTACTGCTCCGTATTCTCCTCAATCTAACGAAGTAGCGGAGAGGAAGAACAGAATGTTGACATAAATAATAAACTCAATGTTGCTAACTGCGGGTCTTTCTAAATGCTACTGGGGAGAAGCTGCATTGACGGCTACTTTTATTCTAAATAGAGTGCCGTATGCAACTTCGGACATAACTCCTCATGAACTCTGGTTCAAAGTCAGACCAACTTGAATGTCATTCGAGTGTGGGGATGTCTGGCCTATGTGAAGCTCCCAGATCTGAAGATTCAGAAGCTGGGGACAAGGACTACGAAGACGATCTTCTTTGGGGTATGCCGAGAAGAGTGATGCTCGGAGATTTCTTGATATTGAGTCAAATCATATCATCGAATCTCGTGATGCTGAATATTTTGAAGACAAGTTTTTAAGGCACAAGAACATTGTTCTAACGGACATTCCAGAGAATGATGAAGGTGCAAAGGAGACTGAGATCTTCAATGATCTAGTTGTCCAAGATGAATTTGTTGCTGAGGAGACAACGATTGAACCAGAACTCGCTGAGCCATCATCAAAGCGAACGAGGAGGCCGAAAGAACTTCAGAGATGACTTCATCACCTATCATGTGAAAGCAGATCCGCTTACCTATGATGAGGCGATGAAGACCAGAGATGCTATTTTCTGGAAGGAGGCGATAGACAATGAAATTGAATTAATCACCTCCAATAACACTTGGGTGTTGGTTGATCTACCTGAAGGAGCAAAACCTATCGGATATAAGTGGATCTTCAAGAAGAAGATGAAAGCTGATGGAACCATTGACAAGTTCAAGGTCAGGCTAGTGGCAAAAGAATTTTTTCAGAAGCAGGGGATCGACTACTTTGACACGTATGCTCCAGTAGCCCGGATGACCACCATCAGAATATTAATTGCTCTCATAGCGATACATAATATGGTGATACATCAGATGGATGTGAAAACAGCATTCCTGAATGGCGAGCTGACCGAAGAGATCTATATGCAACAGCCAGAAGGGTTTGCCGTCAAAGGTCTTGAAGACAAAGTCTGCAAGTTGGTGAAATCTCTGTACGATTTAAAGCAAGCTCCCAAAATGTGGCATGAGAAGTTTGACAAAGTCATAAGGTCAAATGGCTATAGGGTCAGTGAAACAGACAAGTGTGTCTATACGAAGTTTGCTGACGGAAGAGGAGTCATCGTTTGTCTATACGTGGATGACATGCTAATCCTAGGTACGGATATAAGCTGTGTCACGGAGACAAAGAAGTTCCTCTCGACGAAGTTCAGTATGAAGGACTTGGGAGATGCTGATGTTATCTTGGGACTCAAGACCATCCGGACAGACACTGGACTAGTGCTGTCACAGTCTCATTATGTTGAGAAAATGATCACTCGTTACGGGTATCAGGATCTTCCAGGGATCGATATGCCGTACAAGTGTGATCTGAAACTGAAGCCTAATTCAAAGAAAAGTGTTAGGCAGCTGGAGTATGCAAGCGTAATCGGGAGTTTGATGTATGCTACTACTGCCACAAGGCCTGACATAGCTTTTGCTGTGGTAATGCTGAGTCGTTTCACGAGCAACCCAGGCATTGAGCACTGGAAAGCTACGAAACGGGTTATGAGATATCTCAAATATGCACTGTACTATAGCGAAGATCCGCCGGTAGTGGAAGGCTTCAGTGATGCCAACCGGTGCTCAGAAGTGGAGAGCGAGAGGTCCATAGGTGGATACATTTTCACAATGGGTGGAGCTGCTATATCGTAGAAATCGAAGAAGCAGACTATGCTCTCGCGGTCATCCATGAAATTTGAGTTCTTTGCACTTGATACCGCAGCGGAGGAAGCAGAATGGCTTCAGGAGCTCATGTAAGATCTTCTAGTGGTTGGGGCGCAAATACCGGGAATACCGATATACTGCGACAACCAGGCGACTGCGACGGGGGCATCAAATGACCTCTTCGACGGAAAGAAGAGGACTGTGCGGTTGAAGCACAGGACAATACACGATCTCATCAAGAGGGGTGTTATTGCAGTGATTGATGTTCGGAGTCAGGAGAACCTGGCGGATCCATTCACCAAGGGCCTCAAGCTCCAGCTGGTTAATGACACAGCTTGTAAAATAGGCTTGAAGGCATTCTGATATTGTGTTATTACAATCTTACAATAAAGTTTTATGCTATTAGTTCAAAGAGAAATCTACTAGGTATCTAGCTTTTGGTTCAATTGAGGAATATTAACCAGAAGAATATCAGATATGGTGGGTACTTTTCTCTGTGACATGGAGAGGTTACGGACCTACAACCACTGTTGTCTACTGTTATTTTTTGCAGAAAACGAATCATGTGGGAAGTTGGCTTAAATGCCTTAATGAGTTCTCAGGCAGAGTGAATGCCTAGACTGCTTTATAGGACGCACGGTAGCGCAGTACTACAAGGAGTGTAACTCCATGTTACAGTGAGGTGACTTCACCATGAGGTTCCCAGGTAGGGGTAATGTCTCGACTTTGCAAGGCAAGTCACAGCGAAGTAGCACCGCAAATATGCAGGTTGTCTAATGCTGTATGATAATCGTAATAAAGAGAGGTAGACAGGACTACAAAGAGGACAATGTCCTCATGTTACAGTAGCATGACACCACGAAGAGGTATCAGGTAGGATAAAGCCTCGGCTTTGCGAGCCATGTCATAGCGGCGTAACACCGCACGGAAGCGCAGGGCTTCATGCTGGGTAGTTTGGCACTACAAAGAGGCCTGTGACCTCATGCTACAATAGTATGACACTACGATGAGGTACCCAGGTGGGGTAAAGCCTCGGCTTAAAGCCATGTCATAGCGGCGTAGCACCGCAAAGAAGCGTAATGCTTCATGCCATGACTCTTTATAAAGAACTCACCTATAGTATATGGACAGAGATATCAGACCGTCTCTTGAGGGTAAAGTCGTAGACGTCCAAAATTATACACTGAAACCAGGCTGGCACAAGGCCTTTAATATATAGCCAGAAGCACAGTTGATGTCATTATGTGAGTAGGAAGAATTGCAGTTATGGTGCAGAATTCAAGGCTTAGTCCATTTTTGTATCATGTTGTTATTTAACCTATGCGGGAAGATTCAAGTCGTAGCAAAATTTCTCCTAATGTATGATGGACAGTCACTGTGGGGAACGCTCAACCCATATATTGAGATATGTGGGAGATTGTTGGTATTTTTGCCTTTGGAATAGGAAAGATATTCCCACATCGGCTACACCAAATGGTGAGTATCTCAATATAATACATAGCTTGTATTGAGGTGTGCACGTGAGGTATGGTTGAGCACAAGTGTGTGCCATGTGGGAGTATTTTCCTAGAAGGAAAAAGGATTAATTCTAATAATAATACAAGTTGATTTT
This sequence comes from Iris pallida, assembly GCA_029216955.1. NCBI lineage: Eukaryota > Viridiplantae > Streptophyta > Magnoliopsida > Asparagales > Iridaceae > Iris > Iris pallida. The sequence goes on along the minus strand of JANAVB010000198.1, from coordinate 4,014,897 downwards.
TGTTGTGCGGACTCGGACTCGGACACGAACTCCAGGTTGTCTCGTGCATGCACGGGAGTGTTCGAGGGATAGGAGTGGACTAGCACACTACTATGCTGATTGTGGGATGATCTAAAATATCAAACTCTATTTTTGAGTATTGGTATTTTAGTCCCACATCGGATAGGAGAAGAGGTGAAGTCTCAACTCCACTCTATAAATAGAGCCCCTTGGCCTCCTTTGAAAAATGCACCAAGAAGAGAGTTAAGGGAGTCTGTAAAATCCAAGAAGCCCGTTCAAGTCTCAAATATTGACTTACGAGCGTTCCAAAAGTTCTTCGTGAACTTGCTGGTTCCTGGAAGCAGATCGTGTTGGGGCGAATCTTGCTTTGAGCAATGGTGATCTTAATCACCCCAGCAAGGACCTTTACTCTACTTCTTTCTTCTCCTTCATCTGAGTTGTAACTCAGTTCTGTCCGTCTGCAATGCGATTGCAAGGAAGAACGTGAGATTTATTTTCTGAACTCAGTTCTGTCCGTCAGCAACTACGATTGCGAGAAAAAACGTGAGATTTATTTTTCTGATTATTGTTGCTTTAGTAATCAGATTCATATTATAGTGTTCCTCTTGGATCTCGAGGATTATCAGAAGGTGGACGTTTGTTGAACCTCTGATCTCGACATAGAGTCTACCATCTTTGGTCAAGACCCGAGACTAACATTGTTAACACGTGCCTTAAGGACACATGTTAAGGATAATTAATGCATAATTTTTTAATTTAAAAATTATAATCAACATCTAATAAATATTAAAATAATAGTTTTTTGTATCGGTAAATGTAATCAAGACCCAATATAATAATTTTTCAATCTAAATTTTTTTGTATCAAGTCATGATAACATTTTCAAATGCAAAAAAAAATCTTTTTAATATTTATTGTATGTTGAACACAATTTTTAAAGTGAAAAATTATGTATTAATTATGTTTAATACGTGTCCTTGGAACATCTCCAATGATATTGTGACTTTGAAAAAGAAAAGTTTTCCTTTCTTCCTATTTGGCATAATAAGATTGGAGAAAGAACAATTTTTTTCCAAAGTTGTAATAGCATTTGGACATATGTTAACAAAATCCTATAATAAAAGTTGAAAATTCATAAAATGAAGATCACAAGATCCTGCTTATTAAATATGTAACATTGACGCAGACTTTTTTCTATACCTACATAACTTTTTCGTGCGTATAAAATTTATGGGACTTGAAACGTAGAAATGTCTTAAACTAGTTCAAAGAAACTTTATGCAGCAGTTTGTAACGTTCAAAAAGTTGTGTCCCATCCGAGACAAAGTTGTATAGCTTTCCACGGATCAAAGTTATTCGAAAAGTTTCCAAAATATTTTAGAAGATAGTGGAACTTTTCAGAAGGCCCCAAAATCTTCCAAAGGACCCAAAAATCTTCTAGAAGACTCCAGATCCTTCTAGATGTGTCATGATCTTTCTAGATGTACTATAAGCTTCCCTTTTTCTTATATCTTAGAGAATAATATCTGAAATATGTCGATTCCAGAAGTTTTCATGTAAGCCCTATGGACACTATAAATAAGAGGGACGTCTCATTTGTTCCTCATCACCAAAACTTGTAAGCATTCTCTAGGTAATAAAAGAAGTTCTTACGAGTCCTATTTTGCTCCATTCTTCTTTATTTTCTTAGCATTCTAGCTAAGCGGGTTGGGAAGTCATGCACGAGTCTTCCAGAAGGAAGATAGTGCGACACACACGACAGAGTATAGGCACGCCACAGAGTGTAGGCAAAAATACTAAGTCCGTGACAAGTGGTATCAGAGCAAAGGTCAAATCGTCCCCATGTCTTCGTCCGACGTGATCCTCAACGAGCAGTCCGCATCGCCTAAGGAGAAGGCAAGGCCCTAGAAGAAGGTCAAGAGCAAAGAATCGTCGATGGAACGAGCTCTTAGCGAGTTGGCGTCGCGGATGGATATGCTAGAGAAAGGCATGACGGACGTCGATCTTCAAGTAGAGCAAAACCAGAATGCTCACAAAGAGTTTGCCCATGGGTTGGAGACTGACGTTGCCTATGATATGGCACAGTTTCGGGAGCATCTCCACGAGATGCAAGTCGAGTTCGAGGAGGAATTAAAGGCTACCAAGACAGAGATTATCGAACTGCACGAGGAGCTAAAAACCAAGGTGGCGATCCTCGAGAAGGCCTTTGCTAGTAGTACAAATTCGAGGAGGGAGACGACCCAGAAAGTGAAGTATCCAGAACCCAAGTCCTTCAACGACGTGCGAGACGCGAAGGAGGTGGATAACTTTATTTGGAATATCGAGCGGTACCTGAAGGCGTTTCGCGTCGAGGACGATACCGATAAGGTAAACACGACGTCTCTTTATTTTTCTGATGATGCTATGCTGTGGTGGCACCGCAGGTGCATCGAGAAAGGGAAGGGACTCTGCTCGATCGAAACTTGGAAAGATCTCAAGAAGGAGATCAAGGCCCAGTTCTACTCGGAGAACGTAGAGTATGTTACGAGGCGAAGCTTGCGATAGCTCAAGCACACCGGGTCCATTAAAGACTATGTGGCAGAGTTCACCTGCCTGATACTTGTCATTTCGAGTATGTGCGAAGAAGATCGTCGGTTCTTCTTCCTGGACGGTCTATAACCGTGGGCGGCTCAGGAATTACAGAGGCAATGCATCTCGGACCTGAACACGGTCATTACAGCGGTCGAGAAGCTTATGGAGTATCGACAAAAAGATACCCCAAAGCCTAAGATAAAGCCCACCACCAAGGTCAATAGTGGGAGAGACAAGAAGAACAACAGAAAGGGAGCCCTGACGAAGGACAAGCAGCATGCGAAGCCTCTGACGGAGCAAAAGATCGAGTTCTTCGTGTGCGGTAGAAACCACTTCGCACACGACTGCAACAACAAAGGCAAAAGAGAGAACGCGGTCCAAGGCGAGGAAGTCGAGGACGAGGAGCCTAGGATGTGGGCTCACATGGGTGCCCTGCGCCTACTCATTGCTTTGAAGAGCAAGGCGATCGTGGTCGAAGTCCCGAGCCGAGAGCTGATGTATATGGACGTGAAGATCAACGACCATAACATGGGGACGATGGTCGACACAGGGGCAACCCACAACTTTATCTCGGACGAGGAGGTCCAGCGCTTTGGTCTGGTACTAAAAAAGACTTGAGCAAGATGAAGGCGGTCAACTCAGAGGCTCGTCCCGTACAGGGGGTGGCCAAGGGGGGCAAGATATAAGTGGAAGACTGGACGGGTGTCACCAGTCTCACGATCGCACCATTGGATGACTTCAATATGATCCTCGGAATGGACTTCCTTACATCGGTAAAGGCGATCCCAATGCCGTATCTGGGAGTCGTCAAGATCATGGAGGAGAGCTCCCCGAGCATGGTGACTGTTGCAAGAGGTGAGCTTACGGAGGGGAAGGATCTCTCTGCCAGACAATTTAAGAAGGGGATGCGACACAGAGTGATGACCTACCTAGCGGTGCTCAAGATGGAGGAGGCGCCCGGGCAGGGGATCTTCCGCCTGAGATCAATGACATCCTTGTGGAGTTCGGAGACGTCATGCCAAATGTGTTGCCAAAGGGACTACCTCCGTGGAGGGAGGTGGACCATGCCATCAAGTTAGAGCCGGGTACGAAGCCGCCCGCCATGGCTCCATACCGCATGGCCCTGTCCGAGCTCGACGAGTTGAAAAGGCAATTGAAAGAGCTACTGGACGTGGGTTTCATCAGACCGTTGAAGGCCCCGTACGACGTACTGGTGCTGTTCTAGAAGAAGAATGATAGAAGCCTTTGTTTGTTCATCGACTATCGTACACTAAACAAGGTGACCGTTGTCATGCCCCGACCCAAAAAATTGCTCTTCCTCACTAGATTTTACCCGAATTATCGTCCTCGCTGGGACGTGATGTCACATGAGCCTGGAGATACGCTCGTGCAAGGCAAGATAACAGCTTCACATAAGATTATCTCAAATTGATAACTTAAGTAGCAGAAGGAAACAGAGTATACAATAATAATATCTTTTATTTATAGTGAACTAAAGATTACAAAGGCTTTGAATAGCCCAACTGGACATGACAACTGGCTATAACGCTCATGATCTCTCTAGCTCACAAAGGATTACATTATTCCATACATTATACCTCTTTATAGCCAACAAGTAGTCTTCGGCCGAACATCTTCATGTTGCAAGTCCGAACGTCAATACGGTAGCTCCTCTTGAAACACTAAGGACTCTATGACTCAGCGCGGCCAAGCCAAACCCCGCCTCGAGCCGAACATATCCTGAACCTGCAAGCAAACTAATGGAGGATTAGTACTTTCGTCCTTGCTGCACTGATCAAGACCCACTCGCACCCAAACCAACACTAAGTACATTTAGTGAAACATGCAACATTATTTGATGATCTTTCTATTTAGCCTTAGGATCAGTTTTATGACAATATTCAAGCATAGCAACTTATCATAAATGTGTCTAATATCGTATCCGTGCAGCAGATACAGTTAGAGATAATATGAACATAAGAATAGTGATCGTGCATGTTATCATCTTGTTTCGCTTAGACTGCAATCGTTAGAAATATGCATAACCAATCATACAATTCACGCAGCCAACCAACCAAACTTAGACATTTGTATAAGGGTGGCAGGCCTTGCGCCTGTACCCAATTCTAATCTCAGCCTACCGGTCCTATCTATATGAAGGTCACAATGTTTCGTACCGTAATGGACTTGGCAACTTTATGTGTAAGCCTATGATCGCTCCAGTACGGGTTGCTAGCCCAGTATCTGAAGGATCCCAAACTTACTGATATCATAGCATATCATAACACTGGTCGGTCACAATCCGTCCTAATAAAGTGCACCATAAATACCATACATAATTCCTCCCTAGGCATAACGGTCCCAGTGCCCCGGTCGTAACCGTTCGAGGGAAGTTGTACCCGTGCACGGGCTATCCGAGTCCATTGACTATGCAATACGTGCCATAGCAAACAAGTCATATCATTCCAACCAATCTAACGTTCCATAAACATATCCACCATTTCTACCTCAAGTTCCCTCGAAATTATGCCCCAACACATCCGTATTGATGCACGACGTCCAACGGCTTAATACTTCTCGTTTCTATGCTCAATACGTTCCATAAACATAAGTTGTTCATATAACGGCAATTCCGTAACAATTGTGCCACAACTGCATACTTCGATGCATAAATTATATCTTTCAATGTTACGACATGTTCCGCGGCATTGCACCACAACTTGTCCTATGTCGCTTACTTAGTCATTTTGTACCTTCCATGCGCGAAGGCACGCTTAAATTCATAATCAGTATCCTAGGCCTAGTATTCAATGTTCTCGGAGTCGTGCACGTGATGCACATCTCGATATTGCCTTTCAATGTTCTACCATCACCGTCCTACCGCGACTCGTACACTTGATGCACGTCACTTCAATTGTTCAATGTTCAATTCCTAATGTTCGACACACACTAAGACCTTTAATTGACCGAGCAATGCTCGCTAACTCAATAGCCACAATCGCATACAAGGATATAATTTATTAGACATGAAGGAGTAGAGAGAGAGTCAAGAACCCGCCCACCTTAAGAAGATACGCCTTGTCGTCTCGCCGAGCTGATGCGGCTCAATTTTATAACTTGTTTGCTTGGTTAACTCCTCTGACTTAGCCATTTCATTGGACTATTCGACTGATTCGGTCTACCGTGCCCATGCCTTAGTTTGGTACAAGGCGACAATTTGGTTTTACGGACACTTTAGTGAATAAGGCAAAATATCGACCTCTTATCGTCCAGCATAAAGGCATAGCCTGCACACCAGATCAGCCGAAGTCAATATTTTGTTCTAATCGGACCTATGCTTTGCATCGCTTCGACTTATGGATTTGAATCGACTCAAGCTTCTTTTTGGGCTAACGTAACTCTTCGAGTCAATGACTCATCATAATGTACCGTACGGAGCGGGGCATTACATAATATACCACTCAAAATAAGGTTCGTTCTCGAACCGAAACCAACACTCAATCCAAGTGTTTGGCTAGATCATTTCACGATCTTGTGCCACTATCGTTTGAATCATATAACTTAGTTTGGATCATATACATATTTTAGATGTTCCACCAATATATGTATTTCAGCCAAGCTGAGTTGTAGGATATCGGGACAAAGCTAACAGGCTCAACTTAAATTCTTAAGCACCAGCTATTCCGTGCTCAAGTTGGTCATATCTTAGCGACTATTCCCAAAATACTTCCCGTATGCATTATTCCATAACACATGATCATCTTCTAAATATCTCTGCATATAACTAAACTCAAAACTGTTACTTCGATCCCATAAGTTTCTCGCCGACCGTCTAATGCTCGCATTGCATTAAGTCATTACGCATCCGATCGTAACAATTCTCTGCAATGCCTATTCGTCCAATCATTTTCTATCCCTCGCACAACTCAAGTCTATCATCTAATCGTTCATAACATTTGGCCTCAACGACATGGACTAAGTCCAACATGTCCAAACTTCCTTCGCCTACAATTCGTACTATGTATCGTACGCAACTATTCCAACACGATTCACATTCTTGAAACTATCTACCCATCGCATCTGGGCTACCCCCACTAGTTAACTTATCCAGACATCATACTTAATCTCTCCTGACATAAGAGGTCAACTTGAGTCTATGATGCTCAAATGCCACAATTTTTCCGACTCAAGGTCTCTTACGATACGCACATCTCCGATTCTTGATCGAATAGGAATTTCTTACTAAATTTTCGAATCAATCCAAACTAGTTTATTTCGTAACATAGATCGCGCGTTCAAACACACATCCTAACCATTACTCAAACCGATCTACGAAACAACTCTTAGGATCATTCTACTATTCGTCGCTCTCGCACATTGTAGAATTCTTGCAATCGCCTTACCGCATCACTATGCTAAGTACGTTCCTCAACGTCTATTTGATCATCGACTAACCAAGTCTATTTACGTATTCATTCGATCGATCATAAATTTTCTGACCATATCGATCTATTCGAAGGCTACTCAATAACTTCTGAAACACGATACTCAATCGCTTTGACTTATCCTCAACATGCACTACATTATCCTTCATCCTCAACAAAATTTCTTATGCGACTTCATTGGGTCATCCTATGGGACTCCAACATTCACTTGATTTTGCGGTCAAGTATTCTAGTGTCATCCACTACTAAAATATCATCAAATAGCGACGTACTGTAGCGACGGCAATAAATGGCGTCGCCAGTAGCGACGTCGTTTTAAACACGTCGCAAAACGTCGCTGTCTAGCGACGTTCTGCGACAGGAGGGTACTACGTCGCCGAAAAGCGACGTTCAGCGACATATTTTATGTACATGTCGCCAAGTTGGCGACGTTTAGCGACGTCAAAACGTGACGTCGCTAAGTTATTTTACTTAGGGCACGCAGCTGCCTTCTTTCCCCCTCATTCTCACTCGAAAATCCGAAAATTTCATTTTCCCCCCCCACCCCCCCCCGGCGACTCCCTTCCCCTCTGTCAGTGCCCCCCCCCGGCGACCCCCTCCCCCCCGGCGACTCCCTCCCCCTCCGGCGAGCTCCTCCTCCTCGAGATCCTCCTCCTCGAGCTCCTCCTCCCCCAATCCGACCTCCTCCTCCTCTTCCTCAGGTAAACCCTAACCTAACTCCTCTCCTTCCTCCTCCTCCTCTCCCACGGACACACACACACGCACACGGACACGGACACACATGCACACACACACAGACACGGACACACACACACACATACACACACACACACACACAGACACGGACACACACGCGTGGACACGTGCACGAGACTGCACTGTGTCATTTGTGTTCGTGTGTGTTAAAAAATAATTTGGACACGATTGTGTTCTGTTTTGGTGGACACTCGACACATGTGACTCTATGACACATACACATATCATTACCAACTATTAGATTTTGCTATTAATTGAATTTGGATTTCGAATTTGGTTTATCCCCAATTTTCTGATACGTAGTTCACTATATATTAATTTTCTGAGATTAACATTGGTTTAAACTGATTTTGAATGATTAAACCATTATGATTAATCCCATATCTTCTCTGAGAATTAATGTGCATGTTAGGGTTCACATTGATTGGGGATTCTTGGGTTTTCGTATGGCATTGACTGTCAAAACTGAGAACAGTTTTAATATACTGTTTTCACATATTGGCACATACACATTATACTGAATTTTCTCGAGAAATTATGCACTGTTTACACCTATCTACACACACACATAAGTGTAACCTGAGAATATAAACACACACTACTGCTATCTACTGATTTTCCTGAGATTGATACACTGTTTGTGTATACTGTTTCTCTTATAGCTCACTCACATTACACTCAAAACCGAGAATAGCTAATTCACTCACACTATTGATTCCTATGTACACACACACATTGAGACACCTAGCCCATGTTATGTACACACACATGGCACACTTTACCCTATATACACACACCCTATTGTACACACATACTGTTAGCACACCATACACATGACACACACACATATATATACGTGTCAATCTGAGAACAGTTTGTGCATTGTTTCCTCATATTTTATATATATATATATATATATATATATATATATATATATATATATATATTGCAGTCCATATTATCTCTTCATATCAGTCCAGGTATTTATTTAGTTCCAGTACTATTATTTGTCTTGTATTCAGTTGTTCAGTCCCATGACTGACATATAGATTAGGTATTGTTTGGTTGAAGGATTACCTTTTTAGTTCATTCCACCCTTGCACATCGACATTATGTTGGACACGTACACATAGCCTAGATGGTATTGTATACATATATACATAACTATATCATGTAACTCATATATGATATAGGCATATAGCCTATGTTAGAGTGTCTAAATATATGAAGGCATAAAAGTTGCCTTGTCTTGTAATATAGGCATATAGTATATACATGCCTATATATATATATATTATATGTATATATCTATATAGATATTACTTGTGTGTATGAGATAGCTTGAGTTGACTTTGGTCATTATTGGTACTTGAATTGATCGGAACAAAGACCCCCAATGTCGGTATCGGTCAATATTTGGTATCGGTCGGTATCGGATTGGAACATGCCAAACCGTATCGGTATCGGCCGTATCGGATCGGTATCGGCCGATACTTTAAAATTATATGAAATAGTAGTCACCCCCAAGGTTGACTATTTTAACTGAAAGTCAAAGTAGAGTAAACATCTGACCTAGATTGGACTAAGAGTTGACAAAGTCAACTATAGGTCAACCCTTGACCTAGTTTGACCTTGTTTGACTTTGTTTGACTTAGCTTGACCTTGTTTGACTTTGTTGTCTTCATGTTTGTTAAATAACACCCAGATACTAGTTTTAGTTGTTTAAATGACACCCAGATACTAGTTTTAGTTTCAGTTTGCTTTGTTAACTCACTATTGCTCATTACTTGGTAGGCCATGACTAGAAATAGGATATTTGACTTAAATTTGACCTTGTTTGACCAAGGTTGACTATTTGACCTTAGTACAACCTAGTTTGACCTAGTTTGACCTTGTTTGACTTTGTTTGACTTAGCTTGACCTTGTTTGACTTAGTACAACCTAGTTTGACCTAGATTGCATATCATTGTTATTAGTAACTGTCCGCTACTAATGTGTGTCCCATAATAAGACATAATATACGAATTTGTGCCTGTTGGATAATGTGTGTCCATCTTTGCAGAATTATTTCCAAATGGATATGAATTACTACTTGCGGAATCGTTCATGGATGTACAATCGTCGTGCTGATGATATGTGTGGTGTGCGGGATGAATACATAGCGGGAGTAGAGCAGTTCCTGCAGTTTGCTAAGGCGTTCCCTCAGTACATGGACGGCACCAAAATTAAGTGTCCGTGTGTGAAATGTCATAACGTGAAATATTATCCAGAAGTGGAAGTGACATATCATTTGTACTCGAGGGGTTTCACGCCTAATTACTATCAGTGGACCGCACATGGAGAACTTGTGTCTTTAGCATCAGAGCCGGAGCCTTATGTTGAGCCGTATATGCATGCGGGACCTAATTTTGTTTCAGATAATCATGCATACGACGACGGATGCCTGAACATGGTTTTCGACGCTGCGGGGCCTAGTTTCGTTCATGATGCACCTGAGGAGGCACCGAACGCCGATGCTGCACAGTTCATGGAGTTGTTGGAGAATGTAAGGACTCCATTGTATCCTGGTTGTGAGGATCATTCACCGTTGGAGGTGGTTACAAGACTGTTGAGCATTAAGTCAGATTTTAACATGTCGCAAGAATGCTACAACCAAATGTTGGAGTTGATTATAGAGATCTTGCCGGCGGGTGCTAAATTGCCTAAAGACTTCTACCGGTCTAAGAGGATGGTGAGATCGCTCTGGATGGGATACGAGAAAATCGATTCCTGTCGCAATGGGTGCATGCTATACTACAAAGACGACAAGGACACAGATGTGTGCAGATTTTGTGGTGCTGATCGCTATAAGACAACTAGTACAGGAAGGTCTACCGGTGCAAGAAGACCGACCGATTCAATGCACTACTTGCCTTTAACGCCGCGGTTGCAAAGATTATTTATGGTGAAAGAGATGGCCGAAAATATGAGTTGGCACATGCGAGAACAGATTGAAGGAGTGTTGGATCACCCATCCGATGGAGAAGCGTAGAAGCACTTTGATCGAGTGTATCCAAATTTTGCTTCAGATCCGCGAAATGTCAGGTTGGGACTATCTTCTGACGGTTTTACTCCTTTTGGTCTTTCGGGATCCCAGTATTCGTGCTGGCCTGTGATTGTTACTCCGTATAACCTACCGCCTTGGATGTGCATGAAGACTCAGTACATGTTTCTAACCGTTATAATTCCTGGTCCGAACAATCCCAAGAGGAACATTGACGTGTACTTACAGCCTTTGATAGATGAGTTGAATCAGTTATGGAAAGTAGGCGCTAACACGTACGATGTTTCCAGGAAGCAAAATTTTCAGATAAAGGCAACCCTTATGTGGACCATCAACGACTTTCCGGCCTATGGAATGTTATCTGGATGGAGCACTCATGGCCGTCTCTCATGTCCATATTGCATGGACCGTAGTAAGGCTTTCCGCTTGAAACACGGCGGAAAGCCGTGCTTCTTTGATTGTTATCGGCAATTTCTGCCAAAAGATCATCCGTTCAGAAGGAACAGGAATGCTTTCCGTGCCAGCGTTGTAGAGAAGGGTGATCCACCACCAAGGTGGTGCGGAGACACGATATGGGAGGAGGTTAAAGATTTTTCAAGTGCTATCGAAGATCCTACAACTGGGTACAAGTGCGATGGATTTGGTAGAGTTCATAACTGGACAAAGAGGAGCATATTCTGGGATCTGCCATACTGGAGTACCAATCTGATCAGACATAATCTTGATGTCATGCATATTGAGAAGAATGTGTTTGATAACATAATTAATACTGTGATGGACGTAAAGGGAAAAATGAAAGACAATCCCAAGGCCAGGTTGGACTTAAAAGAAATATGCAAACGCCCTGCGTTGCATTTGATACAGCAGAATGGAAAACAATTCCTTTCGAAGTCAATTTTCTCGCTGGACAAGGAGGATAAAGTGAGACTTTGTCGGTGGATCCAGGGCCTAAAATTTCCAGACGGATATGTGTCAAATCTGAGAAGATGTGTCGATCCGAAGGAAAACAAATTGACGGGTATGAAGAGCCACGATTGTCACGTATTCATGGAGAGGTTAATTCCGATTGCATTTCGGGAATTCTTACCGCAGGCAGTTTGGGATCCATTGACGGAGCTTAGCATATTCTTCAGGGATCTTTGTTCTAAGAAATTGCTCGTTGATCGTCTAGAAAAGCAAGAGAAGGACATTGCGGTAACACTATGCAAGCTAGAGAGGGTGTTTCCTCCTAGATTTTTTGACTCTATGGAGCATTTGTCGATTCATCTATCCTATGAGGCACGTGTTGGTGGACCCGTCGAATATCGATGGATGTACCCGTTCGAGCGACATTTGAATCACCTAAAAAGAAAGGTGAAAAATAAGGCACGGGTCGAGGGTTCTATTTGTGAAGCCTATGTTCTCGAGGAGATTACAAACTTTTGTTCGATGTATTTCAAGCCTCATGTTGCAACTAATAGAACGAGAGCTTCCAGAAATGACGAAGGAGATCATGAAAGTAATGATACAATACTGAAGGTATTCAATGCTCCAGGAAAGCCATCGGGTAAGATGAAAAAGAGATATCTGAACGATGATGAGCTAAGGGCTGCTCAGGTGTATGTATTACTCAACTGCGACGAGGAGGAAGTAGAGAAACTGGAGGGATAAGTAATTAATACGTCTATATTATTTTAATAGTGTTAATTATTATACTATTACATTAATTGAACGATGTTGTTTTCAACATATTTAATGATGATGTGAGGTCGGGTAGGCCACACATAACAGAAGAAGAACTAGAATAAGAAATAAGGTGTTATTTTCCATCATGGTTAAGTGCATATGTAAGACTTGAGAACTCTGTAATTACCTTTTTGTATATGCACTTGATTGAGAATGAGCTTAATTGCTTCTTTCGTGGTATTTAGGTCGATCGTCCATACGCAAGACTTGAGAATGAGTCTATTAGAACGCTAGCCAAGGGACCAATTTATGCTGCAAAAATATGGCCAAGCTACTGTGTTAATGGGTTTAGGTTCAAGTCAACAACTTGCCCGATCAGAGACAACTTTGTGGATCTCGATTCCACCAAAAATAGCTGTTTGTGTATCAGATCTTCGAACTACAAAGATGTTGATGCGGGCAACGATTTCTATGGCATGTTACGGGAGATCGTGGAGCTGAAATATAGTTATAGAATAGAGCCTGCTAAGATTGTGTTATTCAGGTGTGATTGGTTCGATCCGATTGAAGGTCAAGGTTGGAAAGTAGACAAGCACGGTCTTGTTGATATAAACTATCGACGTCGATATCAAGCCTATGAACCATTTGTCCTATCAAGTCAGGCTCAGCTCGTGTACTTCACAAGTTATCCTAAACGGGGAACAACAAGGTCGGACTGGTGGGCAGTATGCAAGACCAAAGCTAGAAATACCTTTGAGGTTGACGATATAGCTTATCAATAGGATGAACTACCTCTTGTAACAAATATTATTGAAGTGGACACGACGGAAGTTCCCTATTACACATCTAATTGTGTAGAAGAAGTAGAATTATCTGAAGAGGAAGATGCAGATGAAAGTGAAGATGTAGAGGAGGAAGAAGAAGAAGAAGAAGAAGAAGAAGAAGAAGAAGAAGAAGAAGAAGAAGTAGATGAGCTAAACGAACTAGATGAATTTTCAGAAGAGAATTAAATCTATACGTTTGTTTTATCATCATATTTGACACTTTAGTGACACTTCTATCATATAAATCTGTGACACTTCAGTGACACTCTATTGACACTTTTATTGACACTTCAGTGACATTTTTTGACTATGATATTTTTCAAAAATCTGTGATGTCTATCATATAAATATGTTTTTTGTTTTATTGTCATATGTTTTATTGTCAGGTATGACTAGACCATCTGGACGACGCGGAGGATTATATATTAGGTAGTCCCGTCAGCCTCGGGCTGGGGATGGAGAGGGCAGTTCCGTACCCTCATCCTTATCTCCGAGTACGCCAGTGTACCATTCTGTTCCCGGTCCATTACCGGGACAGGCTAGTTCTAGCAGGTTGGCGACTCCTCCCTCGTCGTCCAGCCTTCTTGTTCTCGATCCATTACCGGGACAGGGCAGTTCTAGCAGGTTGGCGACTCCTCCTTCGTCGTCCAGCCTTCCTGATCCCGCGTCCAGCATTCCTGATCTCCCGTCCAGCATTCCTACTGTCGACGGCTCTATGGAGGGAGCCCACGCCGATCATATGGAGGACGGCGATCAGACTGATCCTGCCCAGGCAGGAGGTGAGAGCGACCCTCCATGCGCTCCCCCGGGCGAGACGCGTATGGAGATTTGGACGGACGGGCCTATGAAGTAAGTTAATTTATTATTATATATTTCTCAAATGATTATATGTACATATATATTCATGAAAAATTATTATTGTATAGATATCGGCCTTCTGCAGTACAGAGACAGCTGGGGACATTTGTGAGGCAGAACTATGGTGGGCCTTGGCTCAACTACTCAGATGCTCCCACAGATAGGAAGGCCTTTTGGTTCGCCCACTTCAAGGTAAAAAATTTGTTTATTTTTAAATTTTAATAATCATTTGTGTATATTATACAACTTTTGTATTTTACTTCTTGTAGAGGACCTATTTCTATCCACCACACCGGGCGGCGAGGATCGAGGGCCAATTTTCTACCGTCATAGCCAAGCTCATCCGTGATGCGATCGACGACCAGAAGCGTCGTGATCGTGCCGGACGTCCGATCCAGGGTTGGATTACGCCAGAGCAGTGGACTGCGATGAAGGCTAGATTCAGCGAGCGCCAGTACCAGGAGCGGTCTGAGAAGGCCAAGGTGGCGCGGTCGAGCGCCGGTAAGTGGTGTGGTGGCTCCATTCCGATGGAGCATTTTCGTCGTCTGGTACGTTTCCTATGACGGACATTAATTTATATATAGTTCGATATAATGTTTAATACTAATAATAGATAATATATTTTAACAGGTAAAGAAGGGTGAGGACCCGAACATGGTGACCGTCTTCCTGGTCACCCATCGGAGGGCTGGGGACTTCATTGACGAGAGGGCGACGCAGGCATATGTACGTTCTATTCAACTAATATTAACTGACTATAATTTAGAAAACAGGAAAATAGATATCAATATAGACTTTAGTAAACACTTACACGTTAGCAAACATGTTCTAGGCCGAGTTTGTTCGGCTACAGAAGGAGGCGGCTGATGCTGCTGCTGCTGCTAGTACGCAAGAAGAGGGAGGGGCTGGTACTTCCTCCCAGCCGCCTGCAGAGCCATCGTCGGACGAGCTCTGGATGACCGCCGTTGGCGGTCTTCAGAAGGGTACGTACTACGGTACGGGATCCTACGACGCGTATTTGGCTTCGGAGTCATCCCGGGCCCCCTCTGTCAGTGCGCAGTCTCCGGCTACGCAGGCGTCGTCACGAGCTGAGGATGTTCGTCGTCAGATCGAGGAGCTGCGTCGCGAGTTGCAGCAGCAGATTTCTGATGCGGTCGAGCGACGATCCGACCCTCCGATTGTCACCGGACGATTTGATGCGGTCGAGCGCAGTATACAGGAGCTGATGAGTCTGCATCAGGCTGCAGTTGCCAACTTGCAGACGCTCATCGAGTCTATGTAGCGCACGGAGCGTAGACAGGTCGAGCTGGACGGATCGCAGAGGAGCCTTTCTCTCTCAGTCGCTCAGTATACTGAGAAGGTGGTGAGTACCCTTGCTGCGCATGGTGAGCGACTGCGAGAGCTGGAGCAGGTACATCCTCCGGGTCCGTCGACGGCACCGACTCCAGATACTACACTGCCTCCGGCGCCGACTCCAGACATTGTACTGCCTCCTACTGCCCCTACGGTACAGCTCACCCAGGAGCAGTATGACTACATTCTATCCCAGTTGCACGGCAGGGGTCCGCAGTGATTTTATTGGTTTTTTTATGACTTGTATGTATTGGCCCTATGGGCAAATTGTTTATTCATACACTGTTATTTATACACTTGGTGGGAGACTTTTTATCATCTTTCATTTTTATTTGACTCTATTGGATGTTTGTGAGGATGTGTCTGTGATATTTACTTTGCACTGCCTCCTATTTTTATTATGATATTACTTTGTGATATCTGCGACGGGATGACAAATATACCTACGCTGGGTTATAAGCGATGATCTGATATACAAAGGAGATGCTGCCGAAATTTTAAAAAAATATATTGTGTATTTTTGTTATGATGTGTGTCTGTGTTTACAGTGAATGTAAAATACAGTGTTCGAAACCATCGACAGTTTCGATTACTGTTGTATGTTTTATCTTGGATAGAAATAGCAACAGTTCAGGGTGCACTTCTGGGAGCTTCATTTTCACGTCCTTCACTTTTTCGGACATCGTAAAGGTTCCCGAGAAGGTGAAGGATGTGAAGAGGAAGCTCTGAGAAGTGCACCCTGAACTGTTGCTCTTTCTATCAAAGATAAAACATACAACAGTAAGCGAAACTGTCGATGGTTCGAACACTGTACTTCACACACACTGTAAACACAGACACACAGCATAACAAAAATATCAATTATATTTAATTTTTTTTTTTTAATTAGCGACGGATAGCGACGTTCTGCGACGTCACACAGACGTCGCTATACGTCGCTAACTAGCGACGTTACGTCGCTCGACGTCGCTAATATACGTCGCTACGTTGCCCACGTGGATGCCATGCCTCGTCATCATTTATAAACTTTTGAAGCGTCGCTAGTGGTCGCTTTACGTCGCAATGTTGGCGACGTACTTATACGTCGCTATCTGTCGCTCATTTTGCGACGTCTAGCGACAATTAACTACGCGTCGCAAATAGCGACGTTTGGCGACTAAATTGCCATCTGCGACTTGCCTATAAGCGACGTAGGTTTTTCGTCGCTAAATACGTCGCAAATCATTGTTAGCGACGTATTTCCTGTATTTAGCGACGTCTCCTGACGTCGCTAATCTGGGTTATTTTAGTAGTGATCTGCCTTGAAACTACTCTCGATAATTGAAGATAATCAATGAGGGACAGTTACTATGAACCATGCTATATCCTATCGCGGAGCCAAATCAATTACCGAAAATTTCTATGAGACTTTATCCAATCCGAAAAAATTTACCAATCCACAATTTATCTACCCCCGTACAACTGATGCGCCGTTACTACTCGAATTACTCATGCACTACCATTAACAATATCGCTAATCGAGCGATATTTATTTGTCTCACATACGAGTCTATCTACCTACGGTCAATATCCGACACACTCTATGCTTATCGCAACAATCCTCAAATTTACCTTCGCATCAAACCACAAGTCTAAATCCAATTTTTCGTACCTTGTAAGTTCGACCATCCCCGCTGGACATGAATCACTATACCAGCGCTCATGCGGAATAGTCATCCTAATTGGCGTGACACATGTGCGAGGCTGGTGTTGCGCTCAAACAAAACAAGAACGTCAACGTAGCGATTATCCACGAAGTAATCAAGACACTTTCATTTTCATCCAAGTATATCCATCCACACTCTCAGATTCTCCGAAGCATTCCTACCATTATCATCCAAACCGCCATCAACTTAACTTGCAACTCATTCATCCAACAATAATGCTCAACATAATTTTTGTCCAATTGATCAGACTATCCCCGAGTTATTACATATCGCCTTTGATATGCCTCAATACCATCGTCGATATGCATAACTTGAACATATTTCTCTTTCATAAGCTCCAATTAATTGCAATCATTGTTATCATCCGAACTTGAATACGAATCAAGTCTCACATGCATCAAGATCCATCCCGTTGTAACTAACTATCATCACCGAGACACGATTTCCAATTGATATCCATTCTCGTATTCCTAACTCGCACTTCCAAATTGTGCTGATTAATCGCGCTAACTTAATTCATTTTGCATGATTACTTCGTACCTACTTAACTTATTTCGAACAATTTTTGTATCGACTTAACTCAATTCTGACTGAGTCACTATTTCCTCAATGCAACATTCCCTCGCTATGCTCAGCCTATCGTTGGACTTATACTTGACGAATCCTAGTCCGATGTATCATCCATGGATACGACTTCGTACATAATAGTTTAACTCATTTTATCGAAGCATACTTGCATCAACTTCTATCGAGTCATTCCCACTCGAGTCTCGGCACTATTTTATCCGTTGAGGACAAACTCATCGTAACGACACAATCGTCTCGGCACAATCTATTGCAACTCACCAAACGACTTAACATAGCTATCGCTAAGTGGTATTGCATATACCACTCAGAAATTGAGTCTATCGTTATCGATACAATGCTTCGCTACACTGATCGCACAAGTGGTATTGCATATAACAATCGAAATCGAGTCATTACTCGACTTTACACTCCGCATAGGTCCGACGTTTATTTCAAATCAACTATCTCGTATGGCAATCTTTTTCGATTCCAGCTCTAACGTTCGCTTACTCGTGTTGGCACAACAACTGGACCAACATGATAGTTGTTCATCCAAGTTTGACATTTATTCAAATCTAACCGTGTCTTAGAGATCATATTGATCACACACGCAACATTCGCTTATTCAAAGCTCAATGCGACATTCGGCCAACATAACGTTCGCCTACTCAAATTCGACTAGTGGCCAACTCGACTCGTTAAAATCGCTCCACGATTTCTCAATCCTATCGTTGTAACTCGTGCAACGTTTCCTTCTCGATACTCAAAGCCACTACTCGAATCCGTTCGACGCGTGTGATGTCCATTTGCGTAATCATACCCAATATAACATCCCAAAGCTCAACTTATTGTACTGACGCAACAATTCACGTGATGTGCTACACCAAAGCAATAAACCATTGCACATGGTACAACCAACAATTCACAACATTACTCCATCTGTTCAATATGTCCACTATCCATTTGCATAGCCACATAACACGCATCGCCTCATATATCGACTCATTGTACTTCGTGCAACCAACAACACATATATCTTCACACTTCGTGCGACCAACAATACGTGTCTCACTGTTCTTCATGCAACCAACGACTCGTAACTTTGTTGCACTTCGAAAAACCAACATTTCATAACTCGTTGCACTTCGTGCAACCAATATTCTCATATGGCACTCGGAGATAGCGTGATAGTCACGACATACTTGTGGCATACGTACGCACTTAATATAGACTTATTGTATGGAACATCCAATGTAGTATCGAGCAGATTCATGAGTCATACGGTTGCGAAAATAACTTAGAGTCAAATGATTTTCGATATCGAAGCAACTGAGGGTCAAAGAGATTCGTTCACGGTCCAGAGGATGGAACCGCTCTGATACCAACTTGTCACGCTCCGACCCAGAAAATCGCTCGTCCTCGCTAGATTTCACCCGAATCATCGTCTTCGCTGGAACGTGATGCCGTACGAGCCTGGAGTTCGGCTCATACAAGGCAACATAATAGGTTCACATAAGATTATCTCAAATTGATAACATAAGCAGCGGAAGGAAACAGAGAATACAATAAGAATCTCTTTTATTAATAATGAACTGAAGATTACAAAAGCTTTGAATAGCCCAACTGGATATGCCAACTGGCTACAATGCTCATGATCTCTCTTGCTCACAAAGGATTACATTGTTCATATATTATGCCTCTTTATAGCCAACAAGTAGTCTTCGGTCGAACATCTCCATATTGCAAGTCCGAACGCCAATGCGGTAGCTCCTCTTGAAACGCTAAGGACTCCATGCCTCGGAGCGTCCAAGCCAAGCCCCACCTCGAGCCAAACATATCTTGAACCTGCAAGCAAACTAGTGGGGGATTAGTGCTTTCGTCCTCGCTGTACTGATCAAGACCCACTCGCACCTAAACCAATACTAAGTACATTTAGTGAAACATGCAACATTATTTGTCGATCTTTCTATTTAGCCTTAAGATCAGTTTTATGGCAATATTCAAGCATAGAAACTTATCATAAATGTGTCTAATCTCGTATCCTTGCAGCAGATACATTTAGATATAATATGATCATAAGCATAGTGATCGTGCATATTTTTGTCTCGTTTCGCTTAGCCTACAATCGTTAGAAATATGCATAACCAATCACACAATTCACGCAGACAACCAACCAAACTTAGACATATGCATAAGGGTGACACGCCCTGTGCCTGTACCCAATTCTAATCTTAGCCTATCGGTCCTATCTATATGAAGGTCATGGTGTTTCACACCAAAATGGACTTGGCATCTTTATGTGTAAGCCTATGATCGCTCCAGTATGGGTTGCTAGTCCCATATCTGAAGGATCCCAAACTTACTGATATCATTACTTAGCATAACACTGGCCGGTCGTAATCCGTCCTAATGATGCACCATAAATACCATACATAATTTCTCCTAGGCTGAACGATCCCGGTGTCCCGGTCGTAACCGTTCGAGGGAAGTCGCACCCGTGTACGGGCCATTCGAGTCCATTGACCATGTAATACGTGCCATAACAAATAAGTCATATCATTTCAACCAATCTTACGTTCCATAAACATATCCATCATCTCTACCTCAAGTTTCTTCGACATTTTGTCCCAACACATTCGTATTGATACACGACGTCCAACGGCTTAACACTTCTCGTTCCTATGCTCAACGTGTTCCATAAACATAAGTTGTTCGTATAACGGCAGTTTTGCAGCAATTGTGCCATAACTGCATATTTCGATGCACGAAGTATATCTTTCAAAGTTACGACAGGTTCTGCGACATTGCACCACAACTTGTCCTATTTTGCTTACTTAGTCATTTTGTAGCTTCCGTAAGCGATGGCACACTTAATGCCATAATCAGTATCCTAGGCCAAGTGTTCAATGTTCTCGGAGTCGTGCACGTGATGTACATCTCGATATTGCCTTTCAATGTTCTACCATCACCGTCCTACCGCGACCCGTATACTTGATTCACGTCGCTTCAATTGTTTAATGTTCTATTCCTAATGTTCGACACACACTAAGACCTTTAATCGTCCGAGCCACGCTCTCTAACTCAGTAGCCACAATCGCATACAAGGATACAATTTATTAGATGTGAAGGAGTAGGAAAAGAGAGTTAAGAACCCGTCCACCTTAAGCCGATACGCCTTATCGTCTCACCGAGCGGATGCGGTTCGATTCCATAACTTGGTTGCTCGGCTAACTCTCCTGACTTAGCCATTCCGTTGGACTATTTGACTGATTCGGCCTACCGTGCCTATGCCTTAGTTTGATGCAAGGCGACAATTTGGTTTTGCAGACACTTTAGTGAATAAGGCAAAATGCTGACCACTTATCGTCTAGCGTAAAGGCATAGCCTGTACACTAGATCAGCCAAAGTTAATACTTTGCTTCAACCGGACTTATGCTTTGCATCACTTCGACTTATAGATTCGAATCGACTCAAGCTTATTTTCAGGCTAACGTAACTCTTCGAGTCAATGACTTATCGTAATGCACCGTACGGAGCGGGGCATTATATAATATACCACTCAAAATAAGGTTCATCCTCGAACCGAAACCAACACTCAATCCAACTGTTTTGTTAGATCATTTCACAATCTCGTGCCACTATCATTTGAATAATACAACTTAATTTGGATCGTACATATATTTTAGGCGTCCCACCAATATATGCATTTCAGCCAAGCTGAGTTGTAGGATATCGGGACAAAGCTAACAGGCTCAACTTAAATCCTCAAGGACCGGCTATTCCGTGGTCGACTTGGTCAGATCTTAGCGTCTATTCCCAAAATACTTCTCGTATGTATTATTCCATAAGACATGATCATCTTCCAAACATCTCTACATATAACTAAACTTAAAACTGTTACTTCGATCCCATAAGTTTACCGTCAAGAGACGGCCTGATATCTCTGTCAATACACTATAGGCGAGTTCTTTTTTAAAAAGACATGGCATGAAGCCTTGCACTTCCCTTGTGGCGCTATGCCCCTATGATATAGCCTAAATCCGAGGCATTAACCTACCCGGGAACCTCATCGTAGTGTCATACTACTGTAGCGTGAGGTCACAAGGCTCTTTCTATGCCTAACAACCCAGCATGAAGCCTTAGGCTACCTTGTAGTGTTATACCGCAACGACATGGCTTGTAAGGTCGAGGCTTTACCCCTACCTGGGTACCTCATCGTGGTATCGTGCCACTGTATCATGAGGACATCCTCCCCTTTGTAGTACTGTCTATAACTTTTTAATTTCATCATATAGCATTAGGCTACCTGCCTATTTGCGGTGCTATACCGCTGTGACTTGACTAGCAAAGCCGAGGCATTATCCCTACTTGGAAACCTCATGGTGGAGTCACCCTACTGTAGCATGGAGTTTTACTTCTTGTAGTGCTGCTTTACTGTGCTTCCTGTAAAGGACACCAGGCATTCACTCTGTCTGAGAATTCATTAAGACGTTTAAGCCATCCTCATCACAGGATCCGTTTTCTGCAGAAAATATATAGTAGTCAATAGTGGTTGTAGGTCTGTAACCTTTCCATGCCACAGAGGATATGTACCCACTATTCCTGATATTTTTTCAGTTAGTGGTCCTCCCTTGAACCAAAATCTAGATGCCTAGAAGATTTTTTTTGAACTAATAGCATAAAACTTTATGGTAGGATTGCAATAACATAATATCAGAATGCCTTAAAGTCCATTTTACTTATTGTGTCATCGACCAGCTAGCGCTTGAGGCCCTTGGTGAATAGATCCGCCAGGTTCTCCTGACTTCGAACATCAATCACTGCAATGACATCTCTCTTGATGAGATCGTGACTGTCCTGTGCTTTAACCACACAGTCCACTTTTTTCCGTTGAAGAGGTCATTTAATGCCACCGTCAGAGTTGCCTGGTTATCGTAGTATATCAAAATTCTCGATATTTATGCCCCAACCACTGTAAGATCATACATGAGCTTCCGAAGCCATTCTGCTCCCTCCGCTGCGGTATCAAGTACAAAGAACTCAGATTCCATGGAGGAACGAGAGAGCATAGTCTGCTTCTTTGAGGGTAATTTTGAAATTTCATGTTTATAATTATTTTAATAATAATATTTAATTCATGATATGATTTTTGGTGATTTTAAATTATTTTAAAATTATTTAAATCAATGACTTGTGGTTTTGACGTTTTGCTAGTGAAATCCTAGAGACTGTTTGACCTAGAGCCTAACCATATGATTATGATATTTTAATGTCATTTTTGGCCTAAGGTTATTTTTGCATTTGACCTATTTGAATTATTTTGATATTATTTTGTTATTTATGATATTGTTTTGGGGTTACTTGAGTCGGGTTCGAATTTCAACTCAATCCGACTTGAAACGGGGACCCGGGGGTCGTTTGACTCTAGTGTGACCCACACACTAGTTAGGCATGGCCCACATGATATTAATTTTAGTCCACATGATAGAAATATTTTAGTTAGAGGTTAGACTAATTATTATGGATAAGGTTAGTGTGATTAGAGACTTTAGAATGACTAATTTAGCCCCAACCAATTAGCCCTTTCCTAATACTCATAGAATAGGTTAGTGGAGGCATTTTGGACCTTACCATAATAGGACAAATAGCCCCATATGGCCAGCCACTTTGGGAGAGGATAGGCTCAAGTTCATTTCATTATTCTCATCCACACTCTCTTTCTTGTTCTTCCCCAAATTCCTAGAGAGCAATCCCTAGCAATTTCTCCACCAAATCATTTCATTTCACCACCAAATCTTCTTCTTTCCTTCTCCATTCTAGCCAAGGAGGAAGCTACCCAAGTTTGGGAGGATTCGGAGCTCGTTCGTGTCCTTTTGGAATCTCTACGTGTCGGTGTCGCTCCGGGAAGGCTTTTCTTCGATTCGATCTACCGGAAGGTATAAATCCCTTCTCCTTTTTATTTCCTCATGCATATAGGTCTATTTTGAACCCATAGGAATGACCCCATAATTGTATATCCATTTATGTCCATTTCGTGTCCATTTGGAGGTCATAGGAGTGTCCTTTGTGTTGTGGTTGTGTCCATGTGGGAAAATCTCAAATTTGGACACACTATGTGTTGTTGTTATGTATGAATGAATTATTACATGTTTAATCTCATATTTTTGTATTGGAGATGTGTTCTATAGTGTCTCATATATACATATTAGTGTAGAGAGTGAGTTCTTGATATATTATGTTATATACTTGTGTTCTTTTGTCTCAAACTACCTAAATCCGTCATGATTTTTATCCACGTTTTTAATTTCAGCCCTAACTTAGAAATGTCATAACTTCTAGCTCAAAGCTCGGTTTAATCTTCCGTTTTTTTAAAAGAAACATATTGAAGTTAGCTTTCCAAAAACATGTATTAATAGGCCTAATTCTTTCTGTAACTTTCTGGAGAATTATTTGAGTGTCAGCTGTACGAAAGACAAACGCGTTCTCGGTGTTTTCGCGATTCCGGGAGTTTCCGGAAACGAAAACGCGATCCGTTTAAAGTTTCGGAAAGCTAACACATAGATCTATAACATAGTTTAATCCTAAATTTTAATTCATGCTGAGATGGTACAGTATTGATTATTAGTAGGAGTTACTATTCGGCATATGCATTTTGTGCATCCTTGTGTGTAATATAATGTTCTATTTGATTTTAACCCATGTTAATGTATATACATTATGTAATTAAATAGAGAATACAAGCATGAGTAAATGGTTAAATAAATAATGTATGAGGTGTAAGTATTCTATCTAATGTAAGCATGTATAAGTATGGCTTGTAATGAATATGTAGGTTCCATAGTATGTAATGTATGGTGCATATAGTGGTGCAAAAGAATAATGAATGATGAATAAATGCAAGCATGAATGTAATGTAATAATAGATGTAATGTATACAATATACAAGTTAATGAGATGTAATGTTCTATGTTAACACAAATCCTATATTACCTCATGTACCCCCTTACACTATGTTGACACTATCACACTTGACACATTGTTCACTTACACTTTGACACTCTTTGATATGTATACACTATGTATGCCCATTTAACCCTCACTTGCCCCTTTGTCATGTTCACATACACACACATAGCCTCTTAAATAAGTATTTATGAATATAGTTAACTTAGCTATGTATGTATATTATATATATGTTAGCATATTGTGTTGTAATATATAAGTTTATATAACCATTTGAAATGCCATGATTATAGACCTAATGTTGAATACCAATATATGCATGTGTATATATGTGTAGACATATATAGCTTAAAGTAATAGATTACCTAGTGTATATCCAATGTGAATTCTTGCCTATTTGAGTATTGAATAATTGCATGCTATATAGAGTTGGGTGTATGTTGGCTTGTATAGCCTTGTATTGATGTGTACTTGCTAGGATAGTCTTGGTTAGGCCTAGTAAGACTTACTGGGTTAGGACATGACCTAGTTTGACCTAGTTTGACTAGTGCAGTTGACCAGAGTTGACCAAGGGTTGACTTTGGCCTAGTTTGACCTAGATTCATGTAGAATGCATTGTAGTGCTTTATATTATCCTTCTGGACATGTTGTGACTTGTGCTGTTCTAATTAGGAGCCAGACACCTTGTAACCTGTGTTGCTTTAAATAGGACTCTGTTGGCTTCAGTTGGACCCCCTATACTTATCAGCTGTTCAGGTTATCAGGCGAGTACATTCTCTGATAGTTCTCTCATTTACTTGTCAATTACTGTATTTCAGTTCTAGTTAGTTTTATGCGATTCTCTGTTACAACACGTGTGGATATTTCTGGATTCATGTATACGACATACATTTATTTTCTGGCCTCTGTTACTGGTATCATCATTCCGGCTTCCATTACTGGAATCATTTACTGGAATCACTTACTGGAATCATTTACTGGAATTATTTACTGGAATCATTTACTGGTATCATTATATTTTGGCTGGACTCATCTTGAATTATTGTGTCGGAATTCTGGATTCACTTGATGGGAGGGAAAATACTAGAGTAAGACATGTAGACATACCCTATTATTGGAATCATTCCTACTGGAATCTACTGGAATGATAGCCATCTCTCGCCTGATCAATGAGAGGTGTGCCGGATTACCCACAGCCATTTACATGTCGATCTCGGTATTTTAAAACACACTGTTAGAGTATAGGCTGGACTCACCCTGGAATCATTGATCACTATAACTGGAATCGTCCCTTACTGGATTCATCTTGTATTAGATTCATCTTCTACTGGACTTACATTGGAGTTATACTGGTCTACATTGTTGTCTGGACTTCATATCATATTATCCTGGTTCAGCTAGTTCTATTTTTACAGACTTCATTGCTATGATTCTTCTCTTGTTTAGTTATTTACTTTCCTTGTACCTTATCTGTCTTTCTTACTATCACCTGAATATAAACTGCCATTTTCATCAATACAACTGCCTATAAATGCTTTATAGTTCTCTGTCATTTACTTGGGTTTTCTAGATGAGATGTGCTCGTTCCTGTCCTGACTGGACCTGTTGATAAATTTTACAAATAGCTTGGAGGTTGCCTGCTAGCCTAGAGGAGACACCTTAGAGGTTTTTTAGATAGTTATTTCATTTGTCTGGAGTTGTATTTATTTTATGGATTACTGTATTTGAGTTTTGAGATGTATTTCTGGGTTTTTGTATCTTAGATACTTAGACTTCTATCTCCCGTATCTCTTTGGATTTTATGTTTTATCTAACCTTATCATGCTCTACCTTAAATGTGATTGAGACTGTATCTGCTTAGCATTATATTGTTAGATGATGTGACCTAGGACAGCGTTCTACCGCCGATACTGCGGCGTTGGCTGGGCGTTGTTACGTTCTCGTACCCTAACAGTGGGTGCGGGTCGTGACAGGTTGCTCGTGAAACAACTCAGCATTCCCACGACAAAAGCTATATCAGTTCTTGTGCCAGTAGTAGCATACATCAAACTTTCGATTCCGCTTGCATACTCCAGCTGTCTGACGCTTTCCCTCGAATTAGGCTTCAGCTTCAGATCACACATGTAAGGCGTATCGATCATTGGAAAATCATGATACCCATAGCATGTGATCATCTTCTCAATATAATTAGACTGTGACAGCATCAGTCCAGTGTCTGTCCGGATGATCTTGATCCCTAAGATCACATTAGCTTCCCCCATGTCCTTTAAACTGAACTTAGTCGAGATATACTTTCTGTCTCCGTGACACAGTCCATATCCATACCTAGGATCAGCATGTCGTCCACGTAAAGACAAACGATTACACCACTTTCATCAGCAAACTTTGTGTAAATATACTTGTCCGTCTCGCTGACCCTGTAGCCATTTGACCTTATAACCTTGTCAAAAATTTTATGCCACATCTTGGGAGCCTGTTTAAGACCGTACAGGGATTTTACCAACTTGTAGACTTTGTCTTCAAGACCCTTGACGACAAATCCCTCTGACTATTGTATGTAAATCTCTTTGGCCAGCTCGTCATTTAGGAAAATTATTTTTACATCCATCTGATGTATCACCAACTTATGTATTTCTGCGAGAGCAATCAATATTTTGATAGTGGTCATCCGGGCTACTGGAGCATACGTGTCAAAGTAGTCGATCCCCTGCTTCTGAGAAAACCCTTTGGCTACTAGCCTAGCCTTGAACTTGTCAATAGTTCCTTCTACTTTCATCTTCTTCTTAAAGATCCATTTGTATCCGATGGATTTTGCTCCTTTAGGAAAATCAACCAACACCTAAGTGTTATTAGAGGTAATTGAATCAATTTTATTGTCTATCGCCTCCCTCCAAAAAATAGCATCTCTGGTCTTCATCGCCTCATCATAGGTAAGCGGATCTGCTTCCACATGATAGGTGACAAAGTCATTTTCGAAGTCCTTCGACCTCCTCACTCGTTTAGTTGATGGCTCAGCGAGCTCTAGTTCAACAGTTATTTCAACAACAACTTCTTCTTGGACTACATTCTCATTGGAATCTTCAGTTTTCTGTGCACCCTCATTGTTCTTCGGAATATCCACAAGAACAATGTTCTAGTGCCTTGCAAACTTGTCTTTAAAATATTTTGCGTCGCAAGATTTAATGATATGATTTGATTCAGTATCAAGAAATCTCAGAGCATCACTCTTCTCGGTATAACCCAAGAAGATTGTCTTCGTCGTCCTTATCCCGAGCTTCTGACTCTTCAGATCTGAAAGCTTCACATATGCCAGTGTCACACCCCAGAACCAGAATACTGGAGAGCGGGGGCAGACATAGCCAGCTACGTATATTGAAGTGCAACCCACCTCGCTATACGATCATGGCTGTCTAGATACATGAGGGTTTAACTACAAGCCATCAGTCTCCTATGGTCAAGATAAGCCTATTGTCTCAATCACAAGCAAGTAAGTAAATGTTACAAGATGTCAGAGCACCAAATATATAATAGCAAGGCGTCCCATACATTACATATTCGGATGATCATGAAGCTAGTCGTATAAAATGTTAGGACTAGCAAGAGTTCAGTCATACATGATCAATCCTAGGATTTGTCAATCATGTTACAGCCCGTAGGCAGACAGTAAATAAAAGTGCAACCGAGCTAACAAGTGCTCGTCGGCTAAATATCTCAAAAGAATAATTTTACAATAAAATAGGAGAATAAAAAGAAACCCACTCGTTGCCAGGGTTACACCTGGTGGTCACCATCTAGCTGGAAGGTCGATAGATCCTCTGGTGCTGCTCCGATATCTGGCCACACAAAAACAGCTGGGTCAGACCCCAGAAAGAGCAAGTGCCACAAGGAGGCTTCACTTAGGAACTAAAACCAGCATATCACAATAAAATATTAAAGATAGATAATAACTAAAGGACTGATAATAATAGAGATAACAATAGTAAACTGAGCACGAGGAAACCATTCAAGTAGCCAGGTCACAATCCTTAAACCAAACAAGGACCGGGGTTGCAGCCCTTCACCTGAATAGAAACCCGTCTCAAATACTATTGATAATGAAAGACAATAAACGAAGAGAGGACACAGAACTGCTCCGGGAGCCAGGTTACAACCCTTAAACCAAACAAGGATCGGGGTTGTAACCCTTCACCTGAATAGAACTGGACCCCTGATCTTTATTGCTAAGGCCAGTATAAATAATCATGCTATTGAGGTAAGGTAAAACATGACGAACATGGCATGGGGTTGCAATAAGACAATAAACTAAGAGAGGATATAGAACTGCTGCGGGAGCCAGGTTACAACCCTTAAACCAAACAAGGACCGGGGTTGTAATCCTTCGCTTGAACAGAACTGGACTCCCGATCGTTATTGTTAAGGCAAGCATCAATAATCATGTCATGTCACAATCTTGCACAAGATCAGGATAAGACTAAGCTAGAATAAACTCCATCCAATCAATTATGGCCAATCAAGAGTACGACATGATACTTTTAACTAACTAGGGTTATCACAGGCCTAGTTACTAGCAAGATGCAATGAAATTATCCCAACAGCCACAAGCCCTGCAGAACCTCCGGTTATCCAGGTCGAATGTCCGTTTATGAAGAATGCAACACGTGACTGTGTGCTGGAAATGTGCCCTGCTCGTCGGTAGGCTACAAGTCCACTTAATGCGCCCAGATAACGGGATTGCATGTAGCTAGAAATCTCTTCATGTCTACTGAATTATTCTAGTTTATTAGCCTTAGTCAATTACTGTAGGTATCCCTGACCGTGGTACTCAGGGATACCCTTCCTAGACATGATGTAAGACAGCACTGATTTATTTGTACAAACGCAATCGCCCACGGTGTCCAGGTCATTCATACTTGTTATGTCAGGCTGGCTGACATAATAGCATGTCGAGATATACCATGTCAGTTTATTTTTCATGAGTGTGCCACGGCGGGCCACTATCGTATTCCTGAAATCATATTAGAAATTTCAGAATATAAGAATAAATGTGACATATCAATTTAATAATAATAATAATAATAATGATAATAATAATAATATAATATAATACAAGAGGACAGGACTATAGGAGGGAGCCATACGGCTAATAGGAGTCATGCGGCAGAAAGCAGGCGCACATATGTGGCTGGAACTGCACGCTCATGCGGCTGGAAGAGGACAGGCGTATGCGGCTCAGGAAGTAAGGTGCCATGCGGCTCAGGAAGGAAGGGCACATGTGGCAGCGGAAGGAAGGGGCTTATGCGGCTGGGTTACGGGTTCATCCATGTCGTTCGGGGACCTCAGGCTCATGCGGCAGCAAGCAGGCGCGCATATACAGCTGCAAGTATTTAAGTTCATGCGGCTGGATTTGCCAAGGCCATATGCGGTTGAAAAGTATGAACATATGCGGCTGCGCCTAAGTGGGTCCCATACGGCTGAGCAGAGACGGGTCCTTTATACGGCCAAAAGAACAAGTCACATGTGGCTGAAAGGGCAGGGCTTTATGCAGCTGGGTTTAGTCAAGCCTATGCGGCTGCAAGTGTTTAATATTCATGCGGCTGGACGTGCTGAGGCTCTATGCGGCTGGATAGAGACAGAAGTCTATGCGACTGGGAATTGCCTAGGCTTATGCGGCTGGAAGAATACTTGCCACAAGAAATGCGGTCAAGAACTGTTCTTCTTCTTCCAATTTTCGAGAAGAAGAACACCATGAAGCCATGCTTCCAAGCTCCACAAAACCTTCATCCAAAGTCCAAATCCGAACTTCCATAGGTCAAAATGGGGCAGAATAAAATTCTCTACAATATGGAACCATCAAAACTTGAAAATAACAATGTTAAGTAGATCAAAACCCAAGAAATCTAAAAATACTATAAACTTAGATCTACACAAATTGAGCCATGGAAGTTAGAAATGCTAAGCACTAAAGTGTGTTAGAATCTCAAGAGGAAGAGAGTGGAACAATAAAAATGAAGTTCCTCCATGAAGAAAGCTACACTTGCCTAAGCTCTCTCTCTCTCTCAACTCTCATGGTGTTTGAAGAAGTAATGGTGGAGAAGAAGTAGTAAATGAAGAAAGAGAATGAGGGAATGGGTTAATAAAGGATGATGGTGGTGGTAGGTAAGGGTTATCCCCTTGATTCATAATGAACCAAGGCAACCCAAGCCTAGCCGAACCAACCCAAAATAGACCAAGCCATGTAATGCCAAGATAAGCCAAGCAAGGAATTATGCAATACAAGATAAAATACGTACACGTATTTTAAAATACGTAATACGAACTATATGCATTACAACTCTACCCACCTTAAAATAATTCTATCCCCGGTATTTAATTAAGAGGCTAGAGGGACAAGAACAAGCTATACTATTCACAGACAAGCTATACTAATCAAGCAATCAAGTAATTATTCATGCAAGTAAGGAATCGAAGGCATGAGACATAAGAAAGATATTATACCTCACGAGTCAAACAGGTCGGGATATCACGATCGAATATCATCCTCACGCTCCCATATTGACTCACCCAAGGAGTGATGACCCCAAGCAACTCGGACTAACTTGATAGTCTTGTTCTTGAGTGTCTTCTCTCTTCGGTCTAATATAGACACGGGCCTCTCCTCATACGAAAGATTGGTACCAACAACCAATTCCGAATAATCCAGGATGTGGCTCGGGTCCAGGATGTACCTTCGTAGTTGAGATATATGGAATACGTCATGTACCTCACGCAACGACGGTGGAAGAGCGAGACGATAGGACACATCGCCTGCTCGCTCGAGAATGTCGAACGGTCTTATATACCTAGGACTAAGCTTTTCCCGTACTCCGAAATGAATGACGCCATGGTTAGACAAAATTCTCAAGAATACGTGGTCGCCGATAGAGAACTCAAGAGGACGTCGATGAGAATCGGTCCAATGACGCTGACGATCTTGTGCAACTCGAAGATGATCTCCGACTCTTCTGACCACCTCAACTGTCTGAGTAATCATTTCTGGACCGAGCATCTGCCTCTTCCCAACATCATTCCAAGCTAGCGGGGATCTGTACTTCCAGCCATACAGTGCCTCGAACGGTGCCATCTGAATACTAGCTTAGAAACTATTGTTGTACGAGAACTCCACCAGGTGCAGGTGATCTTCCCACGAACCACCAAAGTCGAGTGTACATGACCGCAACATATCTTCAAGAGTCTGGATCGAGCGTTCCGACTGGCCATCTGTCTGCGGGTGATAAGCTGAGCTGAACTGGAGGTGAGTTCCTAAACTCTCTTGCAGGCTATGCCAAAAGTGTGACGTAAATCTGGAATCTCTGTCCGAGGTGATACTGACTGGCACACCGTACAATCTGACAATCTGTCGGAGATACATCTCCGCTAGCTGAGCCGTCGACTGACCAACTCTAAACGAGAGAAAGTGAGCCACCTTCGTGAGCCGGTCAACTATAACCCAAATAGCATCTCGACCAGCTGGAATCTAGGTAATCCAGTCATAAAATCTATCGTCACATGCTCCCACTTCCATTCTGGGATTGGCAAGGGCTGAAGAAGTCCAGCTGGCCTCTGATGTTCAGATTTAACTTGTTGACAAACCAAACATCGAGAGACAAACCGGACTATCTCCCTCTTCATGCCATTCCAACAAAGTGCTGACAAATATCACGGTACATCTTCGTACCGCCAGGATGAATGGAATACTGCGAACTGTGAGCCTCCGCCATGATCTCCTGTCTGATATCTCCACTGGGTACACAAAGACGCTTTCCATGTCAAAGTGTACCGTCTTCATGGATACATAACTCTAGTCTTCGTCCTGCCTCACACTCTGCTCTGAGTCGCTGAAGCTTGAAATCTGCTGACTGCGCCATCCGGATCCTCTCGACTATAGTGGACTGAACTTGCATACTGGCCATCAATGCCATACTGGGAGGGAGAGCAACTTCTATACCCATCTTCTGAAGATCTGCTAACAGCTCTGGTTGCGCTGTTTGGAAATAAACTCCGCTCTCCTGCTCAATACATCTGTAACAACGTTGGCCTTCCCTGGGTGATACTGCAGGTTGACATCATAATCCACTAGCAGCTCTAGCCATCTTCTCTGACGCATGTTGAGATCCTTCTGGGTGAACACATACTTCAGACTCTTGTGGTCGGTGAAAATCTCTACCCTATCTCCATACAAGTAGTGCCTCCAAAGCTTAAGTGTAAACACTGCTGCTGCCAGCTCCAAGTCATGGGTTGGGTAATTCCTCTCATGATCACGAAGTTGTCGTGACGCATAAGCTATTATCTTTCCATGCTGCATCAGAACACATCCTAAACCTCTGCCCGAAGCAACACAATACACTGAGAATCCTCCGGTTCTATCTAAAAACATGAGAATAGGAGCCGTCATCAAGCCTCGCTTCAACCTCTCAAAAGAATCCTAGCACTCTGCTGTCCAAGCAAACTGTACATCCTTGCGGTTCAACTGGGTCAATGGCGCTAAAATTCGAGCAAAGTCTGAAATAAATCGCCGGTAGTAGCCGGCCAAGCCAAGAAAACTGCGAATTTTTGCCACTGTGCTAGGTACCGGCCGCATTTCTATGGCCACGATCTTCTGGGATCCACTTCAACTCCTCCTCGGGTGATGATATGACCCAAGTACAAAATGCGATCGAGCCAGAACTCGCATTTACTGAACTTGGCATACAACTGGTGCTCCCTGAGAATCTGGAGGACAATTCGGAGATGCTGCTCATGCTCCGCTTCACTCTTGATGTAGGCCAGGATATCATCTAGGAACACAATCACGAACTGATCCAAATAAGGCATGAAGATCCGATTCAGGAGGTCCATGAATACAGCCGGCGTATTAGTTGCTCCAAATGGCATCACAAGGAACTCCCAATGCCCATACCTAGATCTAAAAGCTGTCTTCGGGATGTCCTGCTCTCTGACTCTGATCTGATAGTATCTTGACCGTAAGTTGATCTCCGAGAATACTGCTGCCCCCTTGAGTTGATCAAACAAGTCATCTATCCTTGGGAGAGGATATCTGTTCTTGATTGTCACTGAGTTCAAGGTACGATAATCTACACATAATCTGGACGTACCATCCTTCTTTTTCACAAGAAGCATTGGGGCTCCCCAAGGCGATCCACTAGCACGAATGAATTCCTTGGTCCTGAGTTCTTCAATCATCTTGTACAATATCTCTAGCTCTGACGACGCCATCCTGTAAACTCTCTCTGACACTGGGGCTGTCCTGGGGATCAAGTCGATGGTAAACTCGATCTCTCGCTCTGGCGGCATCCCTGGAAGCTCTTCTAGAAAAACATCTGGAAACTCTTCGACTATCCGAAGTAACTGTACTACTGCTACTTCCATCCGCAACACTGGAGGAGAAGGTTCAACTCCGCCTCGGGAGAAGAAAAACTCCGGCTCGCCTGGAATGCTAAAAATAACCCTGCCAATGTGGCAGTCTATCCTAGCATACTGGTCCCTCAACCAATCCATCCCTAAGACCATATCATAATCGGTCATTAGAAACTCTATCAATCTAGCAGGAAACTCTCTACCGCTAACTACGATCCGACACGAGAAAAATACTCTATCTACTCCCACAATTTCGTTACCAGTAAGTATATTGAGCCTTACTGATAATGACTCGGGCTCCAATCCTACCCGTATCGTGAATCGTGCATACATAAAATGAATGCGAGGCACTAGAATCAAATAATACTGAAGCTGGAAGGGTGTTGACGAGAATAGTACCTGCCACTACCTCACCTGGTGCTATTCCTTCTTCTCCCATGGTCAAAGCCAGCACTTGACCATGTCCTCTGGGTACGGGTCTCCTCTGCTGAAAATTCCTCTGCCTGCTCTGGATCAAGGCTTGGGATTGGGCATACTGCTGCGGTCTCTGCTGCTAAAATGCCTGGGCATGCATCGGTAACGGCCTCGGGAACGGGTACTGCAGCTGCTGCTGCTGCTGGACTGGTGCTGGTCCTCTAACTGAAGGACTAGAGAATGTCGGTAAACTCTCCATGTTCGGGCAGTTCCCAGCCCTGTTGTCCGGGACACCACGAACTAAGCACGAACTCTGTGCTCTGCGACACTCTGATACAACATGCCCTGGCTTTCCGCAGTGTGAACATCCCACTACGGAAGACTGCTTCTGTTTCTGCTGCTGAGGGTGCGTCGGGGTAGAATCCTGAACCGACGTCACTGAGGCCGCCCGCCTCGGAGTCCAATAGTCAAAGCCCTGGCTGCCGGGGCTGGTGCTGAAGACTGATTCATCTAGCTGTGGGATCGCTTCCGACCTTCGATCCTATCCACGATCCTCTGGGAGGTATACTCGTGCCTCCGAGCTGCCCTCAATACTGCATCAAAAGTCTGATGCTCAAATTGCTCAACTGCCAACAAAATCTCCAGGTGGAGCCCTTGCTGGAATTGCTGGGCTCTATCGAACTCGGTTGCTAACAGGGTGGGAGAAAACCGACTAAGCCTGGAGAACTCGGCCGCATATCCATCGACCGTCCTACCCATCTGCTTCAGATTGGTGAACCTCGTCTGTAGATCGTACTGAGCTACAGCATCAAAATACTTGGTCTGGAATCTCTCCCTGAATACTGCCCATGAAATAGGGGCCACTAATCCATCGGCCGGCGCTGTCCACCAGCTGCAGGCAAGATCTAGTAACTGTAGGCGCACTACGGCCACCTTCTTGTTCTCTGGAGTCCTGGCTGCTTCTTGAATCACCTCTGTGTCCTGATGCCAAGCATCTGCAGCGATCGCATCTTCGCTGCCATTGTAAAAGGGAGGGTTCAAGCGCTTGAAGCTGTTGGCCGTGCTGTTACCCTGATGACCTCCTCTGGTCAAAGCATCTGCCACCGCATGGTGCAAGGCATCTCCCTGACGATCCTAGAAAGCTAATAATGACATGATGAGACCCATCAAAGTGCCATCATCTGGCTCTGCAGGCTGGACGGGCTGAACTGGTGGCTCTCCTCCAGTAGGCATGACTCTGGAGGCTACTCCTGAATGTTGGGCTTGATCTTCGGGTTGCTGCTGGTCCGCGGGAGGTGCTCCACCTTGCTGATCGACAGGTCCAGGAACAATATCGCTGAAGAAGACGATATAGGAAACAATAAGAAAGGACCAGGACAGATCAATGATACAAGCATGTGATCAGGTCAAGATTACAGGGATTCAGAAGATACGAGCAAAGATCAAAGACGAGTACTGATTGAGACATCTATTCGGTAAACCCTCACATATCATGATTTACAAGACCTGTATGGGCCACCACTTAAGCTATGTCATGCCCCAGAACCAGAATACTGGAGAGCGGGGGCAGACATAGCCAGCTACGTATATTGAAGTACAACCCACCTCGCTATACGGTCACGGCTGTCTAGATACATGAGGGTTTAACTACAAGCCATCAGTCTCCTATGGTCAAGAACAAGCCTATTGTCTCAATCACAAGCAAGTAAGTAAATGTTACAATATGTCAGAGCACCAAATATATAATAGCAAGGCGTCCCATACATTATATATTCGGATGATCATGAAGCTAGTCGTACAAAATGTTAGGACTAGCAAGAGTTCAGTCATACATGATCAACCCTAGGATTTGTCAATCATGTTACAACCCGTAGACAGACAGTAAATAAAGGTGCAACCGAGCTAACAAGTGCTCGTCGGCTAAATGCCTCAAAAGAATAATTTTACAATAAAGTGGAAGAATCAAAAGAAACCCATTCGTTGCCAAGGTTACGCCTGGTGGTCACCATCTGGCTGGAAGGTCGGTATATCCTCTGGTGTTGCTCCGATATCTGGCCACACAAAACCAGCTAGGTCAGACCCCAGAAAGAGCAAGTGCCACAAGGAGGTTTCACTTAGGAACTAAAACCAGCATATCACAATAAAATATTAAAGATAGATAATAACTAAAGGATTGATAATAATAGAGACAGAAGTGATGCAAGACAGTACTCAGGGATCCCTTTCCTAGACATGAGCAAGTGCCACAAGGAGGCTTCATGTCTACTGAATTATTCTAGTTTATTAGCCTTAGTCAATTACTGTAGGTATCCCTGACCGTGGTACTCAGGGATCCCCTTCCTACACATGATGCAAGACAGTACTGATTTATTTGTACAAACGCAATCGCCCACGGTGTCCAGGTCATTCATACTTGTTATGTTAGGCTGGATGACATAATAGCATATCGAGATATACCATGTCAGTTTACTTGTCAAGAGTGTGCCACGGCGGGCCACTATCGTGTTCCTGAAATCATATTAGAAATTTTAGGATATAAGAATAAATGTGACATATCAATTTAATAATAATAATAATGATAATAATATTAATATAATATAATACAAGAGGACAGGACTACAGGAGGGAGCCATACGGCTAATAGGAGTCATACGGCAGAAAGCAGGCACACATATGCGGCTGGGACTGCACGCTCATGCGGCTGGAAGAGGGCAGGCGTATGCGGCTCAGGAAGTAAGGAGCCATGCGGCTCAAGAAGGAAGGGCACATGCAGCAGCGGAAGGAAGGGGCTTATGCGGCTGGGTTGCGGGTTCATCCATGCGGCTCGGGGACCTCAGGCTCATGCGGCAGCAAGTAGGCACACATATGCGGCTGCAAGTATTTAAGTTTATGCTGATGGATTTGCCAAGGCCATATGCGGTTGAAAATTATGAACATATGCGGCTGCACCTAAGTGGGTCCCATGCGGCTGAGCAGAGACGGGTCCTTTATGCGACCAAAAGAATAAGTCACATACAGCTGAAAGGGCAGGGCTTTATGCGGCTGGGTTTAGTCAAGCCTATACGGCTGCAAGTGTTTAATATTTATGCGGCTGGACGTGCTGAGGCTCTATGCGGCTGGATAGAGACAGAAGTCTATGCGGCTGGGAATTGCCCAGGCTTATGCGGATGGAAGAACACTTGTCGCATGAAATGCGGTCAAGAACTGTTCTTTTTTTTTCCAATTTTCGAGAAGAAGAATACCATGAAGCTATGCTTCCAAGCTCCACAAAACCTTCATCCAGAGTCCAAATCCGAACTTCTATAGGTCAAAATGGGACAGAATAAAATTCTCTACAACATGGAACCATCAAAAGTTGGAAATAACAATGTTAAGTAGATCAAAACCCAAGAAATCTGAAAATACTATAAACTTAGATCTACACAAATTGAGCCATGGAAGTTAGAAATGCTAAGTACTAAAGTGTGTTAGAATCTCGAGAGGAAGAGAATGGAACAATAAAAACAAAGTTCCTCCATGAAGAAAGCTACACTTGCCTAAGCTCTCTCTCTCTCTCTCTTGGTGTTTGAAGAAGTAATGGTGGAAAAAAGTAGTAAATAAAGAGAGAGAATGAGGGAATGGGTTAATAAAGGATGATGGTGGTGGTAGGTAAGGGTTCTCCTCTTGGTTCATGATAAACCAAAGTAACCCAAGCCTAGCCGAACCAACCCAAAATCGACCAAGCCATGTAATGCCAAGATAAGCCAAGCAAGGAATCATGTAATACAAGTTAAAATATGTACACTATTTCAAAATACGTAATACGAACTGTCTGCCATGAAATATAAAAGAACAGAACAATTATCGGAGGACCGAACTTTTACTTCACGTTACAGACTCGCTTGTACAAAGAAAGCCTAGGGACGAAAACCTAGGTACAGCAGTCTAAGTACAGTTGTTTATTTTTGATTCTGGGGTGTGACGATAGAGGCTCGGGAAAGCGACGGCCGCTCTGCCTTACTCCTTGGACGATCGGTATGCAGCCTTGGCTCATGGAAGATCTGCTTGGCGTGGACGAAGAAATGCTCTTCTTGCTCTCCTCGTGTTGCTCTCCTGGCTTCTCTCTCTCTGTGGTTATCGAAAAGAGGGGAACTCTCTCTGTATATCTGTCTCTCTTTTTTTTTTATTCTTTTGTTGCTGGGGGGTCTGTGCAAAAAAATGATGCTGGCTATTTATAAGAGTGGGGGGTGATCATTTGGGTTTGCTAATGATCATTTGTTTGGAATGTCGGTGCTCCTTCAATCTATCTGAACCCTTGATCCTGATTACAATGAATCTAGGCCATTAATGCAGATAGTATCGAATCTTGTGAGTAATTAATGTTAACTGCTTTAAATCTTCATGATTGATTATACCAATGTCCGATTGCTCGCCACGTATCCCATTGGCTTGATGATAAATGATATGCCCTGATCTCAGTAATTATGATGATGATGTCAAATATATTTGTTGGGATTCGGTTAAATCCTTGATTGATCCGATGCCACGTGTTTTAATTGTGGGTCCTGCCAGAGCCGCATGGGATAGGCAAGACTTGAACCGCAGGGAGATAATCTTCATGAGCCGCATGGGACAGTGCTTTATTGAGCCGCAGGGGATGAACTCTCAATGAGCCACATATGCATAATCTAGGGGTGCAACTCGGGCGGGTTGGGTCGGGTTTGAGGTCAACCCAAGCCCAACCCGATGAATCATAAGCCTAGCCCGAGCCCAAGCCCGACCCAACCTCGGGTTCAATATATGAAGCCCAAGACCAAGCTCGGAGGAGCGGGTTGGGCTCGGGTTGGGTCTGGTCCATCGGGTTAATTGGACTCTAATATAAAATTTAAAATAATTTTCAACAAAAGTAATATTAAACACATAATCAAATAACAATCAAGCCTTGATCGTTACAAAATACAAATTAAAATGAGAATTCTTTATAAGGAGTTAAAGAGTTTGGGTGGAGAAATTTAGGATTTAAACTTTTTATTTAAGAAGCACGAAAAAAATATATATAAATTATATGTATTTCGGGTTCTTTGGGTAACCCGACGCATGAACCCAAGCCCAACCTAATTTTTGATCGGGTTCAAATATTTTAACCCGAGCCCGAACCCGAACCCAAGTATCTTCGACCCTAACCAAACCCATTAGCGGGTTTACCCGACCGGGCTCGGGTTTAGCCCGCCTGAGTTGCACCCCTAGCATAATCTCTACGAGCCGCATAAGCTAGCATTGTATTGTACCGCAGGGACTGGGTTCTCGGTGGACCGCATATGGCTGATTTCTGCTGGCCATATAGGGTGACTTCTTAGTGAGCCGCATGAAGCTGTTCTCCATTTAAGCCGCATGAGACGTGCCACGTGGCAATCTAGGACTTCTGTCGGATCGGGTCAGAGATTTTTTTCTTTTTCCGAAGAGTCTGTCATTGTGGCAGAACCATTATGATGCTTTATGTCAGAGCCATCACGGTCGTCGAGTCGTGTCAGGGCATTAAATGAGGCCACTACTCAAATGGCCAGCTGTACGGAAGGATTCCAAGGGGGATGTGGCGTCGATCGGGCCGCATAAACCGCATACACTCCCGAGCCGCATGAGACTGAGAGTCTTCTTTGAATCGCGTAAGGCAGCTCCTGTATGAGCCGCATGGGCTTCTTTCCAGAGCCGCATGGACCATTACTCTGATATTTTCTATGCTTCTACAGGACCCCCTTCAAAGTTTTCAATTTGCAAAATTGAAACACTTTGAATAAGAAGCATGGCCCCGTTCATGCCGCATAAGTGTCTCAGCCGCATAGACTCATCTGGCCGCATAGGCTCTTTGCCACGTGTCTTGACTACGTGTGCAAATCTTTATTAAATGTTCTTGATTCGTTTTGAATTAACGTCGTCTTTTGGGGAAGGATCCCAAGGGTCGGTTTTGCCTTGACCGAAGTGGTTTTGCCTTTATCTTTTGAAGTGGCACGTAATCCGAGGCGTAATCCGAGACGTTTGTTTGTTTTATGGGTCTCTTTCGCCTATAAATAAGAGACTTTTTAGTCTCTTGGGGGTTTCTTTACCTTCTCTCTTTCGTTCGACCTCTTCGTTGCAGACTTTCTCTTCGTCCTCTTCTCTCAGCGATCGACAATGGCTCCCAAGAAGACTGCTGCTGCTACGGGCAAGAAGGCCGCGTCATCTTCTGTGGCCGCGAAGGGCAAGAAAGCCGCGTCTTCGTCGACTACGGCGACGAACGTGGCGGCTCCTCCGATGGCTAACGTGTCTGTCTTTTACTCCAACGTTCATCCGCCTATTGCTGGTAGGGCCATTAATATGAACTGCCATGGCTACGCCGCATATTTTATGCGCGAGCCTATATTCCCAAGCATTCCGTGCATACGACTCATGTTTGGACCGCATGGGATCTGACCCTGGCCTGAGCCGCATGAAGGTTGTTTGCATAACTACTTCATCATCAGGGCCGCATAAGCCCATCTAGACCGCATGAGTTTTTTCTCAGACCCTGCCGCTTAAGCATATTTCGAACTGAACCGCATAAGCTCATCCTCGCTGAACCGCATAAGCTCCTCCTCGCGGGGCCGTATAAGCGTTTTCGAGCCGAATAAGCTTATTCAAATCGGACCATACTCGCATACACTCCCTTCGAACCGTATAAGCTCCTTCACACTGAGCCGCATGAGTTCCTTTCGAGCGAAACCGCATAAGCTTATTCGCACTGGTCCGTATGGGCTCTTACAAACTGAGCCGCATAAGCTCATTTGAACTGATCTGTATAAACCTTTTTAAACCGAGCCGCATGAGGCTATACTGAGCTGCATAAGCATCATGTAGTTTTGTGTTTCAGCTATCTTTTTGACTTGTTTGTTTTGCCTTTTCTTCAGTGAATCTGCTAGGGAATCCTGCGGGGGAACTTATGGTAGGCTCGCGTCAGTTTGCCTCGGGCGTACATCGGGATGACTTAGTTCGTCAAGTGTCCGAACAGCTACTTGTTGACGAACCTTTGGAGCGACTAAATGCTATCAGGGTTCAATCTTTTTAATTCCTTGGTGACATGATAAGCTCCGGGCAGTCTGATGGGAAGTATCTGAAACCGGTCTTCCTCTTTGGGGATGCGTTGGTCGTAGAAAACTCCCGAGTGCTGGATGTTTCCGAGAGTTGGGATTTTGACTTAGACGGGATGCCAATTCACATCCCTATTATGAAGCGCCATTTCCTTTTTGAGTGGTTCAATATGATCGTTCTGGAAAGGCAGATGCCGGACACCCTCACTCCAACCCGACCGGGGATGTTTGTGGGTAACATCCGTTATAACAGAGCCACTGGGTCAGTGCGCGCGGTCAAAGATCCGGCCAGTCGGTCCGTGCTGGGGTTAGTTCCGGGTACCTTCATCAACACCCCCGGTCCTA
This sequence comes from Iris pallida, assembly GCA_029216955.1. NCBI lineage: Eukaryota > Viridiplantae > Streptophyta > Magnoliopsida > Asparagales > Iridaceae > Iris > Iris pallida. The sequence goes on along the minus strand of JANAVB010000198.1, from coordinate 3,972,915 downwards.
ATTTTTCATTCTTCCAGGCTGATACCTTCCTGAGTCAGCTTGCTCGCAAAGGGTCCTATCCTGTTGGCAGGTTGGTACTGCCGAGCTGGTTACACCCCATTCCCCCGTGGGCTAATCTGACCTCATGGATTCTACGGAAGTGCGAAGAATTTTTGCGGGGAGTCAACCTTTATGACGCTATCCGGGGTACCAGCCACGGGTTGCCCGTTAATAAGCCACTATTCATGGCCCTTCTGGAGATGTACAATCATCGAACGGGGACCTTTTTCACCCCTATCGGAGAATTGGGGCTCGCTCTTCACGAGATGTATGCTGTCTCCAAGCTCCCCTGGGGGGATGAACCCTTCGAGGTGTACACTCCGACGAATGAGGAGCTCCAAGATTTGGATCGACGATTCCTCGGTTTCATCGCCGTGTATCAAGAACTATTGTGCCATCATAGCACCTGTCACCGAACGACTATCCAGAAAAACGACAGCTCGGAAGGGGACTCTCCCCATACTAAATCTTGGGTCTCGTACCTCTTCAAATTCAGTACGGCTGGCCGGGTTACTTCTCGAGACCGTCTGACTCCTAGGGAAGTAGAGGACTTGATGTCGACCGCTAGGAGGTCGAGGTCTAAAAGTGACCGGTTCGGGAGCCAGATTGACTCCTTCAGCTACTTTTGTTATGGTACCCGGCGGCTGTCAGAGAAGGCACTCTTGGCCGGGTTTCTAATGGTATGGTTGCGCAACTGCGTGGTCTCAGGAGGGGCAGGTTCTATTGAGAGGATCAGTCGCCACTTTATTCTTCCTGCCGTGAAGTTGGCCTTTGGGGTCAGGCTGGCTCTTCTTCCTGCCATGGTGTATAGTATTCAGCATGGTCTCCGCGCCTTCTCGTCCAAGGTCATTGCTCGTGACCTGGCAATGGACTTTGAACGTGTAGAATTGCCTTATCATTACTTACTGGGATGGCTGTTGCTGCATTATCAGTCCTTGATGAGACCTGGAACGGGAGATGGCGTTACAGATAACGACGCATTTTTTTTTAAGTATCACCATCAGCCTTGGGAATGTAGTATCATGTCAGCGTGTCGGAGGATGCTGGCGAGAGTGGACAGGTATAATTTCTTCGTGTCCGTTCCTCGTTTCACTGATCAAGAGGTGAGAAGTGTTCATGTTGATGGGGTTGGACCTCCTCATTTCTTGCCTGAAAAGATACGTTTCAGGCTGCGTAACATTCGCCCGGCGTATCTAGTTTACCGAAATCGCAACACTGTGTATTTGGAGCCCTACTTGCCTAGTAGGTTTGCCCGTCAATTTGGGTATAGTTAGCTATTCCTCGGGTGCCCCAGTTCTCACCTGGGATTTGAAGGTAGCATTCTTGACGGTATTAGGGCATGGAGCTACTATGACACCTGTCATACTCGGACTAGCTTCTTGGTCCCTGCCGCAAACATGATAGGGAAAATCCTACATATGGCGGCCCTATATCATGTTACGACGAATCCTCCTCCCCTCGATTTTGACTCGAGGACTAGCTTCATTGTGGGCACTCGCCTGGCGGAGAAGGCTACGACGTCGAGAGCAAAGAAGAAAGGGACGAATAGAGTTCCTTCGCCCGATTCCGAGTCCTTCGACACAATTGAGGAAGACAACGAGCGGGACGACGAGGACTCCCTTTCTTCGGGTGACGAGACAATGGCGGGTCAGCCTCCCGTCATGGCAGGTGAGATGATGACGGATCAACCGTCGGCTATATTTGATGAAGCAGTGGACCAGCTACCATCTGTGTCGGAGGTGGTACGGGTAGAACTACCACCCGTCATGCCTGGTCCCTCACGTAAGCGAGGCAGGCGTGAGTCTACTGGCGGAGGGGTAACTTTTTCTGTAAAGAGAGCGACGGTCGGTCCCCGTAGACTGCTTATCACGGAGAAGGGTGAGGATGCAGACGGTATTCCAGAGGTAAGTCAGAGCCATCTTTTTGCTGTAGTTTTCTTCTTTTCCGAAGATATGACTTAATTACTTCTTTTTGTAGATATCTGGTGAACCGCCCTTTCCTGAACCGTCTATTTCCCCTGGAGCTGATTCGGCCCTTGCTGCTTTGATTAGCGGCGTGTACGCCGCGGTCCTTTCTGCGGGTGCTCTCTCAGCGGTGGCTGGAAGCTCCCAGGTTGCTGAAATCTCGGCCCGGGGTGACGAAGGTTTCCTTGGACCCGTCCCTGAAACCGCTGATCTTCAGCAATGCGACGCCGATCTCGGTGCGCCCCCTCCCGAGGATGCAAGGGCGGAGGAGTCTATTATACTTGACTCGGAGGCTGTTGGTGAAGGGGCTATGGTGGCTGCAGGCGAACCTCGGCCTTCACACTCCTCCACTCGTAAGATAAGCCAGATATTGACTAGTGAGGGGGCTTATTTGCTCTATCAACATATTCTCCGGGTCAAATCAATTCATGGTTGCCTTGGACCTGCAGGTCCTGACCCTTTACTTCCCACTGTGGATGTTCTTGGGGAAGGCTCGGCCTGTCGTGATATGGGAGAAAGGAGCATTCCCTCTTCTTTGCCGTCCCATATCGAGGGGCCTCCTGCCAGCTCCAGGCCGACGGGAATGGGGTTGGCGATGGTCTCCGCCTCATCCTCTGCAGATCATACGGCTCCGGAGACTGACCTCTCGACCCTGCCGAGTATTCAAATTTTGCAGGCTGCCGAAGAGGAGTTGGCCGCTGTTCAAGCGTCCTTCCGTGCGGAGCTGGTTTCTCTTGTGGCAGGAGCGGCGGATTCTGTTGCGTCTTCTTCGGTGCTGCCAGCCACACTCCCGTTGACACCGGCCACCACGGAGACTCTGGACGAGGTGACGCAGGACGTGGTCGACAGCTTCTATCATCATTTGAAAAGGGGCGTAGACGCTGCCATGGAGCGGGGGACCCCATTTTCTCTATCTCTCTAGTGTGCTCGGGGTCAGATTGCAACCTTGAAGTCCCTTCCTGGCGGGGTGGGATTGGCTGCACTGCTGGAACCTAAGCTGACAGAAGCTGATCAGCTTGTGACCCAACTACTGGCGATACGACAGGCGGGCTTGCCTGCTGCGATCGAGCGGGAGCGGGGCTTCCTTCTTGCTGCTCGGGATAGGATTAAGCTAGCCCGAGATACGACTGGGCCAGTTGTACGGGGAGACCTTGATAAGTTCTCTGCTTTGTATGACCAGCTGGGTCGTAGGAGTCAGGCTTGCCGTGCTCGAGAAGAGTCTGCTTCTCGTGGAATCGCTGACACAAAGGAGCGTATTCTTGGACTTCAGCGGGAATTAGCCTTCTTAGAGTCAGAGTTGGAGACTGCTCAGGCGGAGCAGGCGTCAATCGTTCGGGAGGCCGAGAAGGTTTCCCGATCTTCTGATAACCTGGAGCGAGCCTTTAAGAAAATTGAGGATAACTGGCAGGCTCACGCTCACCTGGAGGACGAGGCGGTGCTGACCCACGAGGCGGAGCGTCGAGCCTCCCAGAGGTTCGAGCGGTCGATTGTTTTGCTGACGGACCGTCTCAGGGCGTTATGTGCCCCAGAGCAGTGATCAGCTGTCTGTTTTCTTTGCTTTCTCTCTTTTTTTTGTAAGGGATGTGATCCCAAATGAAGTAGTACGTTGAATTTTGAATAAATGAGCATGTTTCAACTCATCATCTCTTTTTTATACTTGTGGCGTCTGTGAAATTGGACTTGCTGGGGGATTATTTGTGGACCTGTTATCCTAGGCGTACCTTAGTTTTAGGTACGGATAACAAGTTTGGACAGGATGTCCGGAACAGCCGTGGCGAAGTGGTCATGGATGTTCTCGGTGCTAGGAAAAAAGAATGCCGTAGAGCAGCTGGGCTCCCGGGGCATGGTGGGGTGGTGGATTTATGCTAAGAAGCTTAGCAAAGGAATATTTGTGGACCTATTATCCTTGGCGTACCCTGGTTCGGGATACAGATAATAGGACGAAAGAAAAACCAACATATTTGCTCAGAGGTTATGAGGACATGGCAAGCATGAGGGTTTTACCGTAGAATCTTTCTGCTCAGAGGTAATGAGTACATGGCAGGGGAGGTTTCACGAAAGGTATTCGTGGTCAACAGCGAATATTTGTGGACCTATTATCCTTGTCGTACTCCAGTTGTGGGTACAGATAATAGGTCGAAAGGAGACCGACATACTTGCTCAGAGGTAATGTGGACATGGCAAGCATGAAGGTTTCTTCGACGGAGCCTTCCCACTCAGAGATAATGATGACATAGCAGGAGTGGGCTCAATGAAGTGGGGGTACATAGAATGACTCAGAGGTAGGAGAACGTGGAAGTTCTATGTGAGGAGGCGGTTTGTTTTTGGTGGAAGTGAAAACGACTCAGAGGTAATGAGGACATGGCCGTTTTTTCAGAAATTTGTGGATCGATTACCCTTTTTTGTGCACTGGGAGTGCGGGTAGTGGATCATGAGGGAGGATCTCTTCCAAGAAAAAAGTTCAGAGGTATAATCGTACGTGACTTACTATCTGAAAGAGTGACCGGAATGTGAGTTCAGAGGCACCATCGGGTACATAACTCGGTAATTTAAAATATTGAGAAAGTGGGAGTCCAGCGGCACCAGCGGGTACATGACTCGATAATCTGAAGAGAATATGGGGGTGAGTTCAGGGGCACCAGCCGGTGCATGACTCGATAATCTGAAATATTGTGGGTGTGAGTTCAGTGGTACCAGCCGGCACATGACTCGATAATCTGAAATGTTGAGGGTGTGAGTTCAGTGGTACCAGCGGGTACATGACTCAAAGACCTTGTAGCGAATGTCGTTTAGACATAATATTTCTTTAGGAACTTGCCGTTGACGGGCAGCATGAGCAAGTCTCCATTTTGCTTTGCGAGGCGGTAAGCACCGTTGGAGAATACCGTCTCAATGATAAATGGGCCCTCCCACTTTAGCTGGAATTTGCCGGCGGTCTTGTGAGTCATGACCATTGGCCTCCGGACTGCCAAGACGAGATCGCCTACCTGGAATGTTCTGATTTTAACCTTCTTGTTGAAGGCTCCTGAGATGCGTGCTTGGTACAGCTCGATCCTTTGCTGAGCTAGGAGGCGCTTTTCATCTAAGGCCTCTAACTCTTGCAGCCGACGTTGGTAGTTGTCGTCTGTCGTTAATTGATGTGTGAGGGCGACACGTAGTGAGGGGATCTGGGTCTCCAAGGGGAGGACTGTCTCACTCCCGTATACCAGGGAGAATGGTGTATTTCCGGTGGCTATTCGAACTGTGGTGCGATAAGCCCATAAGCATTCGCCGAGCTTCTCGTTCCAGTCGCGTTTATTGGAGGAGACAAACTTCTTAAGGAGTTTGATGATTGTTTTGTTGAATGCCTCTGCTAACCCGTTTGCTGCCGGATTGTATGGTGTCGAAGCGACATTCTGAATATGGTGCTTATCGCAAAACCGATAGAATACGTGGCTTGCAAACTGCGGACCTTTGTCATGGATGATCCTTCGGGGCAATCCATAGCGGTAGATGACGTGATGCTTAAGGAAGCTGATCACGTTTGAAGTCTTAACTTCTGCGAGTGGGACAGCTTCCGCCCATTTGGAGAAGTAATCAGTGATCGCAAGTATGAAGCGATGTCCTCGGGAGGAAGGTGGGGTGATTGGACCAATGATATCCATTCCTCATGCTTCGAATGGCCAGGATGCCACTGTCGGATGCAAAAACTCTGATGGTTGGTGAATGAAGTCTGCGTGGACTTGGCAAGCTTTGTATTTTCTAGCATAGTCTATCGCGTCTGCCACCATCGTGGGCCAGTAGTAGCCCATTCGGCGAAGGCGATCTTGTAGTTTTGGGCCGGGCTGATGGGCTCCACAGATACCGTCATGAGCTTCTCGTACGGCTTCTTTAGCTTCTGCGTTCGACAGGCACCGGAGTAATAATTCGTCATAGGAGCGGCGATACAGCATTTTCGTCTCTGTATCGTAGAAGAATCTGAGAGAACGCCGTCTGACAGAAATGGCTTCCTTTGGGTTCTCTGGGAGGATGTCGTAGACGACGAAGTCGATGAATGGCTGTCTCCAGTCTGGTGCTTCGTCGACCGTCTGGGCGAAATAACTTGCCACGAATTAAACATTGTTCTTGGGGCAGACCAGTTCATGGCCTATCACGTCAACCGAATGATGAGCTTGGTTTGGCACTGCTAAAGAAGCGGCAAGGCCTGCTAGAGCATCGGCTTCGATATTTTAGAGTCTGGAGACGTGCTCGATGAAGAATCCCTCAAATGATGAGATAATGTTGATCGCAATTTGATGGTAGGGGATCAGGTCTTCATGGCAGATCTCGTATGAGCCCCGGATCTGATTGACGATTAGTTGGAAGTCGCCATACGCTTCAAGGTATTCTATCCCCAGCTCTCTTGCCAGTTGGAGACCAATGACCAGAGCATTATACTCGGCCACATTGTTAGAGCAGGGTTCTATGAGGGAGTAGGCGCGATTGATCACCAGCCCAGTAGGAGAAATCAATACCACTCCGACCCCAACGACGATGTTTCCTTTGGGTCCGGTTCTTGAAGCGCCATCGAAGAACATCCGCCATATGTTATCGTGGGTGGCTGTATTCGAATCGGCGACCTCATCTGGGATCTCTTTATATATTCTGGATGACTCCGATCCTGGGTGGGCTGCCAAGAAGTCTGCCAGGGCTTGACCCTTGACAGCCTTCTGCGGGACGAAGATCATATGATAGGGGGACAGCAATATTGCCTATGTAGCGAGGCGAGAGCTGAGTGCCCCTGGTTTAGTCATGAGGACTCTGAGAGGGTTGACTCGGGAGATCACATGTATGGTTTGCCCTGTGACGTAGTGCCGCATCTTTTGAATGGCGAACACCAGGGCGAGGCATTCCTTCTAAACAGCGGTGTATCGGTGTTCTGGCCCAATCATCATTCGACTGAGGTAATATATAGCTTGCTCATGGCCTGCATCGTTGTTTTGTGCCAACAAAGCACCAAGGGAGTGTTCCATTTCCCGTACGTAGAGCAGGAATGGTTTTCCAGGAACCGGGGCTACCAAAACTGGAGGATTTGATAAGTATTCTTTGATGCTGTCGAAAGCACGCTGGCATTCCTCGTCCCATACGAATGAGACTCCTTTCTTTATGAGGTGCGTGAATGGTCGGCATCGCCCGGAGAGGTTGGAAATGAACCTTCTGATGTAAGCTAGCCTTCCTTGGAGGCCTCTAAGTTCGCAAAGATTTCTCGGAGGAGCCATTTCCATGATCGCCTTTGTTTTGTCGGGATCTACATGGATACCCTTGGCAGTGATGATGTAGCCTAAGAATTTCCTGCTGGATACGCCCAGAAAGGACTTCGTGGGGTTCATCTTCAAATTGTGCGTTCGCATTAGATCGAATACCGTCTTTAGATCCTGCAGATGGTCTCCCTTGCTACGGCTTTTAACGGCTATATCGTCAACGTAGCACTCCACCGTCTTGCGTAAGTGGTCTCTAAAGATGATGCTCATGGCTCTTTGATATGTGGCGCCAGCATTCTTTAAGCCGAAAGGCATGACTGTGTAGCAGTACGTGCCGATCGGTGTTCGGAATGATGTATGCTTTTCGTCGTCAGGAGACATTTTGATTTGGTTGTACCCCGAGAAGCCATCCATGAATGACATGCGTTCGAAGCCGCAAGTATTGTCGATCATGATGTCTGTGATAGGAAGGGGGAATTCATCTTTGGGGCACGCCTCGTTCAGGTTGTGGAAGTCGATGCAGATTCGAATCTTCCCATTCTTCTTGAGGACGGGTACTATGTTGGTGACCCAGTCTGGATGTTGCTCTTCGCGAATGAAGCCGCTGGCTATCAGTTTGTTGACCTCGACTTCGATCGCGTCCATGATGCCCAGACGGAAGCGTCGCTGTTGCTGCTTGACTGGCTTTGCATCCGGCCGTATGTTGAGTTTGTGGAGAGCGATGTCAGGATTTAACCCTGGCATGTCTTCATAGCTCCAGGTGAACACATCAATATACTCTCTGACAAGTTCTAACAGCGACTCCCGTTCTTCGTCTGTTAGGCTTTTACTGATGAAAATCGGTTTTGAAGAAGATTCGCTGTCGAGATCCACTTGTATGACCTCATCTTCAGTAGGAGGTTCTCTCAGTTCGAACCGCTTTTCCCATTATGCGTCCAATTGTTGGGCCCATGGCTCAAGCTCGAGGATTTCGGGGATGTCTTCGTCTTCCTCGTAAGCGTCGGCGAATGCCATGTTGACTGACATGACTTGTCTGAATACATCTTCGATGCTGGTATCTGAGTCGGAAGTTGGTGATCCGGTTGAATGTAACTGCCAGTCGCATTCTTTGTCTGAACTTTCAGGGGTCGTAGTTGGCGTTACATACCCTAACCCGTATCGAGTTTTGTTATAGTAGTTCCGTGGTTTGCCCGCCGGGGCTGGCGACTTCAAAGGTAATCGTCGCCTAGTGCCGTAGTTCAATCCTGGCGTCGTCTCTAGATCATACCCCTGTTTCTGCATGAGATATTTGGATTGAGAGCTATAGAGATACAGAGGCAGTCTCCTAGCATCTGACCCGAGGTCAACTTCTTCTATGGCGAGGGGATGCAGGTTGTTCGTCCGGCCGAAGATGATCGGATGGTCTCCTTCCTCGAATATTCGGTAAACGTCTTCTACTGGAGTAAGCTGGATCGCGGTGTACACATTTGTCACCTGTGTGTGTAGGTGAGCGCCTATACCGTGTTCCATAGCATACATTGTACATAGCTTATTGAGTTTGGTGTAGTTCAAAGATAACCCTTTATTGATGAAGTAAGGTATCTTTTCTAGAGGGATTACATCATCAGCGGAGGGGACATCAGTGTGGGCAGCCACATACTTGGCTAGCTCCGGTTCCTCTTCGGCTACCCCCTGTGTGAACGAAGATTGAGAGGACGACCTGGGAAGCTTGATTGTCAGTGGTTCGGTTGATGGAGCAGAGCGTGGAGTTGTTGGCAGACTAGCGACCCCCAGTTTGGCATTTGATGTGGGGCGAGGAGTGGCTGGTTCGCTAGAAGTGTCAGACCTCGCATCGGGGTGACGACCCTTCCTAGGAAGGCGTATCGTCATGGGCCTATCCGAGGGGTTGAGCTTCCCTGCTTGTGGTTGGCTGACTCTTGGTAGCCTGATTGTCAGTGGCTCAGTTGTGGGTCTCGGCACTTGGCCGGACCTTGGCAGCCGGATTATCATTTGCTCCTCCTGTGCTGAGAGGCTGATTGCATCCTTCCGCAGAGTGGCGGTAAGGGGTGCAGACTTGTTTGGCTTGCGAGCTTGGAGGTGGATCGTCAGGGGTCCTTCTGATCCCGTGGCTATTTCGGTATGGGTTTGTGCGTCTCCTTCATCAAGGTGCCTCTTCGACTTTTCGTATAAGCAGGAGTCCGAGTAGTAAGATTCGACCCCTTTAAAGGGATCGATATCAGCAAATTCTGTCTTCACGAAGCCGTGTTTGTCGACATATTTGAAGCACTGGTGTAGCATGGAAGGCACGATCATGTAATCGTGTATCCATGGGCGCCCCAAGAGGATGTTGTAAGAAGTGTCTGCATCTATGACGTAGCAGGTGACTTCGGATTGCAGGTCGCCAATTTGACATTTCAGAAGAATTTTCCCAATAGGGTAGCACCTGCCCGAATTGAAACCACTGATGGCGGTGCTTGTAGGCGTCAGGCGATGCATTGGGATGCGGAGATGATATAACAGACCCTTCGGGATGATGCTTATGGAAGAGCCAGGGTCAATGTGCATCCGATCCACCTTCACGTTGCCGATGTATCCCGTGTAGTATAGCGGGCGATCATGTAGGTTGGTTTTGATGAGCATGTCCTACGGAGTGAAGACGATGTTGGGCATTGCTCCCGTGCAGGCGCTGTCTTGGAGATCTACAGATGAGTCCTCCCCGGTGAGGTTGGATTGAGCCAGATAAGCATCGGCATTTTGGAGTGCTTCGCTTAATGCAATACGAACGTCCTTGGAGAGCCTTAGGAGTTCGTATAGTGACAATTTGGCCGGAGTGTTAGCCAATTGTGCTAAGATGTCAAAGTTATAGGGCCTCTCTAGCCCTTGGGCTGCGTCCTTTCGGAGGGATTTGTCGAAGCGAGTCTCCTTCGGCCTAGGCTTGTCGGTCGTCGAAGGCTGAGCCGGTCCCGGAGCATCAGTTGTAGTAGGTTGATGATTTTCAGCTGGGCTGTCAACCACAGGTTGGGATTGTGCTCCGGACCGCGTGACGACGGCTGTAGCTTCCTCGTTGTCTGCTGAGATTGTGTGGCAGGTCCTGATTTTTCCACTCTTCTTTTTGTTGGTGGGAGATAGTGTGGGCCGAGTTACTTCTGACACCAAATCTGGATGGACCCACATGATCTTCCCTCGTGAGGTGGTGAGAGGTACCAGACCAGCAGCCTGATCTCGGGGAGGAGGAAGATTGGTAATTTCCATTGTCGCCAGAGGGACGGGGATCACCCCGTCTTGAGTCTCCGTCGGAGAAAAGTTGTCGAATTGTAAGGACACCATATTGGCTGCTACGGTTAGCTCTTCGAAGTCGATGGCCAGAGCGTTCGAATCGATGAGGCTTTGGATGTACCGTTTTAGTTGGTAGCAGTCGTGTGTAGCGTGGTGTACATAACAGTGGTAATGGCAGAACTTTGGGTTCTCCAAATCAGCCGGCCGAGGCTCCCACCTTGGTGGAGGAAGCTGAATTCTATCTCCTTGTATGAGCATGTCCAAGATAGGCTTGACGTGGCCGTCTTCGAAAGAGTAAGTGATCTGAGGCCATTGTTTGTCTGCTGGTTGTGACTCGAGCTTCTGGGTCGCGTCGGCCACCATAGCCTGCTTGCCTCTATTGTCCCGATTATTGGAGGGGCTACCCCCATTGTCGGTGTTGGTGCTGGGACGCTTGCCCTTGTTCTCTCCATCCGAGATATGCAACCCCAGTTGGCGAGCCTTCATTAATCGTTCCTCGGCACTTGTAGCACTGATGATAAAAGCCTTCCAGTCCTTGAATTGACTTTCGCCCATCCAGAGACTAATTGTTGGGAGCAGTCTCTTTTGGCAGATTTCAATCAAGGAAGAATTTGGATTGCCGGATGGTAACTTCATTACGGTTTGACAAAATTGCTCAATATAATTCCTCGTCAGCTCTTTCTCTCCTTGGACGACGTCCATGAGGGTAGACATTGTGATGTCCTGGCCTACCTCGTAGAACCTCTCCAAGAACAAGCGTTTGAAGCCAGCGAAGGAGTGGATGCAATTGTCCGGCAGGTTGCGGTACCAGTCAAAGGCGACTCCTTCCAATGCCCCGATGAATAACCGCGTGAGGATAGCGTCATCATGAGGCAGATGGTCGGTGGTGACCTCGAAGTAAGTGATGTACCGACTTGCTGAGGTCTTGCCATCATAGGGGTTGATATTGAACGGCTTATATCTTGGTGGGAATGGAACATCCCTCTATTCAGCAGGATATGGTTGCCGTATTCTGAAGTCTTGAGAGTTTTCTCGGGCGTGAAACATGGCTCGGAGCTCTTGAACTTCTCTTCTTACTTCTCGGGTCTCATCTGTCGCAGTAGGAGCCGTTACTTCGGGAGGATTATTGCCCGGGTTCGGTGCCGCTGAATTTGAATCTATATTGTTTGTGGGACCCGCGCTTGTTTGGCCAGGGGTCACCCCTTGCAGAGTACGAAGAGCCGCTTTGATCTCGTCTACAGACTTGACCAAGGCGTGCAGTATGGCCTCCAAAGTGTCGATGCGTTGGCGATCACTGGAACCGCCTTGATTGTTGTCCGTCATGAATACCGTCCTTACGTCAGGAGTGACGGAAGGGACGGTGGAGGGTGTGCCCTCTGAGTCATACCCGTGCATCGAGAAATCATCGGGGTAGGTGGGAATATTCTCTTCGGGTTCGGACTCGGAAGGAACAGTACCCCGAGCTTCGGAGCTTGCTTCATCTTGAGAGACATGGATGTCATCGGGGACGTCGGCATCTGTTGTACCTGACGGAAGGGTTGTTTCCTCGGGCTCATCTTCCTGAAACATCGAATTGTCGTGGATGTTCGGAGGAGTGCTACCCCCAGCTCCCTCGACCCTCAGCGGTGCGGACGAAGAATCTTCCATTGCAGCAGATTTTATCTTCGAACGGGTGTGTTGGTATACTCCGGTGGAGGGCAACCATTTAGCCGACAATTTCTGAGCTGTAGTGGTTGATATTTTCGGACTGGAGATGCTTGTCTTCTTCCCTCTCCCCTCGGCGGAGATTTTCTGTACAGAATTGCAGGAGACAACAGGAGGTGCCTCGTCCTCCGAGCTCGGATGCTGTAATCTTTGGAAGACGGACGGCCGGTCTTTCGTTACTGCCGTGTTGTTGCAGCAGCAGTTGACGATGATCTGGGTGCAGTGACGTTCATGTGAGGACTCTTTGCACGCCGAAGCCCCTTCTCTTTCCTTGCGTTTGTGGAGGATAGCCTCACGCAGGTCAGAGGAACCACTTTGTCCGTTTGCCGCTGGGGACTGGACTCGAGCGGTCCTATACAACTTTCCATCAGAGGCCCGCGTGATAATCAGCGGACGCCCCGATAGTCGGAGGTTGGGGCAGCTGTCTGGGCTTGATGAGCCTGCGCTGCCCTAGACTTCTTCTTTTTAGCACTTGTGGGTGCATAATAAGAAGAGTCCAAGTTGAATACCACAGAGTCTGGCTTATCATCCAGAGAATCATCAGGGTTCGGACCGTACGAGAGATGGTCAAAAACTGATCGAGAGGAGCATGGAGCAGATGCTATGCGGCTGGGATTGGAAACCGTGCAGGCTGTCTGCATGCGGTTGTCTTCTGCCGTCGGATGAGTTCTTATGCGGCTAGAAGTCACGACCGTGCAGGCTGACCGCATGCGGTTGGCATCTGTGGCCGCATGGGTTTTTTGCAAACGATTGACTTTGATAGCCGCATGAGTCTCATCCATGCGGTCGGCAACTGTAGCCGCATAAGTTATGCGGCTGACAGATGTGGCCGCATGAGTTTTCTTCATGCGGTTGGCGGATGTAGCCGCATGGGCTTTCTTCCTGCGGCTAATACCCTTCTGCGGCTCGGATCGCGCAGAGTTCCTCTTTTCTCCTGCAAGTCCAACATCATAGTGTTTTCTTCTGCCGGACTTGGGGACAGCAGAGTTGTCTACGGTTTGAAGTGGGGCCGCAGGAGAGTCCTTCTCGCCGTCTTGAGCAACAGAGGGAATCCCGTCGAGGGCTTGAGGAGGAGCAAATAATTTTGGCCTCCACTATTTGCGAGCCTTCGCGGTGCGGGTGCGCTTCTGGACCGGGCCAGTGCTGCTTTCAGAGAGCATCTCTTCGAACGCCTGTTGGTCGAAGCGGACGACCATCTTCTGTTGTGTGGAGCCAAGTTTGGCTGCATCCGATTGCGTCACCAACTCCTCAGCCGTGGAAAAGTTTGTCCCCAGCAGAGTCGCCATCGTATCTGCCTTGAAATATAAAAGAACAGAACAATTATCGGAGGACCGGACTTTTACTTCACGTTACAGACTCGCTTGTACAAAGAAAGCCTAGGGACGAAAATCTAGGTACAGTAGTCTAAGTACAATTGTTTATTTTTGATTCTGGAGGGTGACGATAGTGGCTCGGGAAAGCGACGGCCGCTCTGCCTTACTCCTTGGACGATCGGTATGCAGCCTTGGCTCGTGGAAGATCTGCTTGGCGTGGACGAAGAAATGCTCTTCTTGCTCTCCTCGTGTTGCTCTCCTGGCTTCTCTCTCTCTGTGGTTATCGAAAATGGGGGAACTCTCTCTGTATATCTGTCTCTTTTTTTTTATTCTTTTGTTGCCGAGGGGTCTGTGCAAAGAAATGATGCTGGCTATTTATAAGAGTGGGGGGGGTGATCATTAGGGTTTGCTAATGATCATTTGTTTGGAATGTCGGCGCTCCTTCAATCTATCTGAACCCTTGATCTTGATTACAATGAATCTAGGCCATTAATGCAGATAGCACCGAATCTTGTGAGCAATTAATGTTAACTGCTTTAAATCTTCATGATTGATTATACCAATGTCCGATTGCTCGCCACGTGTCCCATTGGCTTGATGATAAATGATATGCCCTGATCTCAGTAATTATGATGATGATGTCAAATATATTTGTTGGGATTCGGTTAAATCCGTGATTGATCCGATGCCACGTGTTTTAATTGTGGGTCCTGCCAAAGCCGCATGGAATAGGCAAGACTTGAACCGCAGGGAGATAATCTTCATGAGCCGTATGGGACAGTGCTTTATTGAGCCGCAGGGGATGAACTCTCAATGAGCCGCATATGCATAATCTCTACGAGCCGCATAAGCTAGCATTGTATTGAGCCGCAGGGACTGGGTTCTCGGTGGGCCGCATATGGCTGATTTCTGCTGGCCATATAGGGTGACTTCTTAGTGAGCCGCATGAAGCTGTTCCCCATTTAAGCCGCATGAGATGTGCCACGTGGCAATCTATGACTTCTGTCGGATCGGGTCAGAGATTTTTTTCTTTTCCCGAAGAGTCTGTCATTATGGCAGAACCATTATGATGCTTTATGTCAGAGCCGTCACGGTCGTCGAGTCGTGTCAGGGCATTAAATGAGGCCACTACTCAAATGGCCAGCTGTAGGGAAGGATCCCAAGGGGGGATGTGGCGTCGATCGGGCCGCATAAATCGCATACACTCCCGAGCCGCATGAGACTGAGAGTCTTCTTTGAATCGCGTAAGGCAGCTCCTGTATGAGCCACATGGGCTTCTTCCCAGAGCCGTATGGACCATTACTCTGATATTTTCCATGCTTCTATACGAACTATATGCATTACAGCCAGACACACCAACACTCGAATTACATTCAAGTTAGGTCTGACTTTGAACCATAGTTCATGAGGAGTAATGTCCGAAGTTGCATGAGACACTCTATTTAGAATAAAAGTGGTCGTCAATGCAGCTTCTTTCCAATACCATTTTGGAAGATCCACAGTCAACATCATTGAATTTATTATTTCTGTCATTATTCTGTTCTTCCTTTCTGCTACTCCATTAGATTGAGGAGAATACGGAGCAGTGGACTCATTGATAATTTTATATTCTTTGCAGAATAATACGAATTCATGAGATCGGTACTCTCCACCTTGATCACTTCTTATTCTCTTGAGTTGTTGTCCAGTTTGCCATTCAACTTTGGCCCCGAACTCTTTGAACTTCTCGAACGCTTTGTCTTTAGCCTTTAGTAAGCAAACGAACATGTACTCTGAGAAGTCATCGATGAAGGCTATGAAATACTTCATCCCGGTCTTTGTAAAGAATTGTTTGAAGTCACAGATATTAGAGTGTACCAACTCCAGAAGTTCTGTGCTTCGATTAACCGAGGAAAGGGTTTTTTTGTAATTTTCGTCTGAGCACATACTTCATATTTCTCTACCTTACTTCCACATTTGGAGGTAAGTCATAAACTAGACATTATGTATATACTTCTACAATGAACATGTCCTAGTCTATTGTAAACCCCTTGACCATTTTTTTCTTTTATTTTTATATTCTATTTCCTCTAAAGTATTAAATGATTTTTGAGTGGTTGATAATCTATTCATTCAAAATAACAAAACAAGTATGGCCTTTTGCAAATCTGGTTACTCAAGGGGCTTAAATGCAAAATCTGATTTCAAAAACCTAAATGGACTGTTAGCCGTTATGAACCTCTGTATTTGAGGATGATCTCAAATACATAATTCGAATCCTTTTTTTGAATTTATGTGATAAACCCTACGAAATTCAAATCTTTTCTCCTATATCTATTTTTCCCTTGTGATCAATCCAAAACTCGGTATATAGAGGAGACAGCCGACTCTTGCCTCCCATCTAACCCTAGCTCTACCACTATCCTTTCTTCTTCAAAGGTGAAGAGCAGCCTTGAGTATCTGAGAAGAGGAGGCAACTTCAACATGTAATCCTCTTTCCCTTCACCTACCATATTTTGTTTCCTTGAACCAAGTTGCTTATCATATTAATGGGGGGAGTATGAGTGTTTGTTATAAGTCCTAAGAGAATCTAGAGTTAGAGTGCATACGGACCCATTGCCATGATGGGTGCCCTTCATGAGACATCTTTCAATAGCAGTCCTAATATCGACTAATGTAGAGCCTAAAAATCAAGTTGTGCCATGTTTTTACAACCCAGCAATCAAGTTGGGACCCAAAAATCAAGTTGCGCCACTGTTTTGAAGCTTAAGGGATCAAACTGTGCCACTGATTAGGTTGCTCCTGACAACAGACTGTACCCAATTTACATTGCGCCCAAGCCTACGTGGCGTCTGACATTAATAGCCATCATTGTCTGACAGCACTGACAGCTGACAGCACAACAAATGAAGAAAATCTCTTCGAATCTTTCAAAGCGTGTCGTTCGAGACAATTTTCATAGCTGTCTTGCACACTCCATTGAGTTGCGCCTAGGCGCAATCTAAACAACTTCTTCTCATATATTCAAAAGCTGTCACGTGCCTGTGCACTGAGTTGTGCTTAGGCGCAATCCAATCAGGCGCATTTTGACTTGTTGACCGAAGCTCGCACAACCTGATAAAGTTGAGACAATTTACATTCTAAAGCAGGATGACGTGGCGCACATGCCACTAACCTCTCAAAACGTTTCCACTACTCTGTACACGTCCATGCGCATCTCAATCATATGATACCACGCGTCTTAATACAGTTAGTACACGATTGAGTAACTGAATGAAAGTTAGCGCAACATAAGGTTGGCGCAACCCAATGTGGCGCAGTTCAGCCTCGCGCACATCAGAAGAACTGCTAAAACAGTTATTTCCAGAACTCTATAAATAGAGTTTCCAATCATTGTTGAAGAATCACAGAGATCAGGAACTCTTACAAAATTGCTGATGCATTCTCCAGAGGCTCTACTCTTCAAGTTCACATAGTCCAAGGGATAAAGTGATCATCTTTTGATCAGATTCCTACAGTTGTACTTCCCCAAAAAATCATTGTACTTTTGTACTCTTTTCTTAGTTTGTAATCAAACTTTTGTTTTGCAAACAAAATGATGACTGTGCTGGGGACGAATTTCACCTCCGATGAGAAGGTGACAACTCAATGTGATGATGCATCAATCGACAAGATGCCGAAGACTCTGGTTGTTCAAGTCAACCAGACAGCCAATAAAGACATGATCAACAAGAAGAGCAACAAGCGCACTGCTGCTATCACCAAGAACAAAACTGTGTGGACTCCTAAGTCTTCTGCAGTTGTTGCTGCCCAGGCGCAACCTGCCTCTGCTGCCCAGGTGCAATATGTCCCTGTGGCTCAGGCGCAGCCTGCTTCTGTTGCCCGTGTACTGCCTACCCTCTCTGCTGCCCGTGCGCAGTCCACTCTTCCTGTCGCCCGCGCGCTGTCCATTCTTTCTGCTGCCAAGGCGCAGTCCAATCATGCTGCTGCCAAGGCACAATCAGCACATCTTGTTGCCAAGGCGAAACCTGTGGCTAGGGCGTAACCAGTAGCTCATATGGCTATGGCGCAACCTAAGCACTCAGTTATCCAAGCGCAGGTTGCTCACCATGCTGCTCTGGTACAACCCAGGGGATCTAGTCTTTTGGCTATTCTCTCTTCCAATTCTCCAGTTCTGAACTTGAAGAAATAATGTTCTAGTGCCAAAACTAGATAGAACAAAGGGAAGGGCCCTTTGACATTTCCTCAACTGGCATAACCTGTGCCTAAAGTGGACCCACAACAAAACAGAGGGAAACGCTTTTTAGCTAACCCTCCACAAAATAAAAAAAACACCCTTTGATCTTTTCTCAAACTTCCCTAGTCTATGACTCAGAGGAAGATATATCAGATTCCATTCCCTTAAACAGTGGTCTTCAAATCTCTGCTAGGGAAAAGAATACTGATCAAAGAGGCATCTTGCCTACCCTTATGGGGACTGCTCAAGATCTTCCAACCTTGCAGATCTTAAGATCCAAGTAAGAAAAATTAACAGTATCTCAAACAGAGGCCCCTGGAGCAAAATTTTCTGATTTACGCACTTATCTCAATAGGCGTCAATCAGTATCAACTTCGGTAAAATGCAAAAAGCTTATGCCGAAGGCCAATCTATACTAGAAACAAAAATTTGAAAATAAGGATCCAATCACTTATGCCAATGAGTTAAGTACTTCTTTGTACACTCATGGAACTAAGTATCTGAAGAACATGAGGCATGTTCCTAACATCATTATGGAATATGTTCCTCCAACTTCTTCTCGTCCTGTAGTAGTGACTGATCTTCGAGAACGTCTTACACAAAGACGGAAGATCACAGAGATGTCTCACTCACCTCTAGATCACTCGTCAGAACGCCACTGCCTTTATGAAGTGGTCATCAAATGTTGTTGCCAATCAGCTAAATGATTTGTCTTCGATCGGCTGAATTATGCTTCAACTCCTAAACCCATGATGGGAGATGATGATGAACTATTATATGCTTCTGTCAATATGGCTTCTCGAGACACTGGGGTAGAAAATCTTCAAGGCATGGCACGTCTCGTAATCCGAGTCAATAATATTTTAGACAATTTCGTAAATATAGTAAAGGGGTTTTTCAACATACCAGATCGAAAGATCGGAACTCGGATCAGGATGTCTTCAATCAGGAGGATCTTCCTATTACTCATCTAGGAGAGGATTCCTTGTGTGAATTTGACGCAGATTGTCACGCCCCAGAACCAGAATACTGGAGAGCGGGGGAATGACTCAGCCAGCTACGTATTACGGGTAGATGAATACCGTATAATACGATCAATGCTGTCTAAAAGACAAGGGGGTGCATACTACATGAAAGTCTCGCTATGGTCACTTCACATCTATTGTCTCAATCATTCAAACAAGAAGCAATAACAGAGAACATTTAAGATAAAGCAATAAGGCGTCCCAAACGCTTAGTCAAAATGTTCTTGAGATTTGGCTTTACAAAACATAGCCAGATGATATAGCAACATATACACAATTGTTATCAGCTGCAGTCTGACTTAATTACAATTATGTAAAAGTAATACAAGACTATCCGACTAACATGTCGGTGCCAAGCGGCAAAATATAAAGTAATTAACAAAATGAGCGGGGAAGTAAGGAACCCACTCGAGTCCTCCTGCGATCATTCCTCTAGTATTGACCATCTTGGAGGTAGAAGTAAGCTGAGTCCTCGGGGACCGGCTCTAAATCTGGCCATGCAAAACCAGAGAGGTTAGACCTCTAATAGCAAGTACCGCAAGGAAGCACGATATGAGGAATTTAAACCAGTGAATAAGCGAATATAATAATAGATCTCTGCTTGCTACTGGAATTCATGTAACATCACGACACTTCGAACCAACTTCCCAACCAAACAAGGACAGAAGTTGGCCCGTCATGTCCTGATGCTCTGATCATCTCAGTTAGGTAACAGAGTAGGTACAGTACACAAACAAATCAACTTAAACGGCCATCCAACTCCTACGGCTTACTACTGTGAGTCCCAAGTTATCCTGGAATTATGCAATAAGGATTTCTCAGTTCTTAGTATGGACAAGCAATGCTAGTCTATCCAATCAATCAATTGCGCCAATCATGAATTAGACGAGTCCCAGCGGGACGCCCGTCATCAATATACAATATACAATAATATAAGCAGATACCGCTTCCTGCCCGTGTGGCAGATTTGCAGTATCTGTGGGAACCAGCCGGCCTGTTGGACACTAATAGTCCCAAAGAGGGCTGCCATGTAAGAACTCGGGAATCCATTCTCTCCATGCAATCATTATTTTATTTAACTTAGTAGCCTCTATGTTAAGTGAAATCCCATACCGTGGGTCATGGTCATTCAGAATGAGTACTTCCGTACAAGTACGATATGCCCAGCTCTACAATGATACCCGTGCGGTTAGGTTATAGGTCTCACATAGCGTAATGCAACAATTAAAACTAACCACGGAATAATAATGCCTTGACCATAAAGTACACATGCTGCTCTCGTAAAAATAAATAAATGAATTGTAGCCTGCATGTATCTATATGCCAATATTCGGGATTGGCCAATCGATTTCAATAGTTCATAGTTGATATGAACGTGTCTTATTCCATTCAATTCAATAAGACGACTAGCCAGTCTCTTAGCTCCAACTAGGAACGCATGTCAATTATAAATTAAGATAACAATCAATGTTAATTAATGCCAAATTCGGAAAATAAAATCTATCTCATACGGTTGGAAAATAAAAATCTCATGCGGCTGAGGAATGTGGTTGGGAAATAAATAATCCATGCGGCTGAGAAATGAGATTGGAAAATAAATAATCCATGCGGCTGAGAAATGAGATTGGAAAATAAATAATCCATGCAGCTGAGAAATGAGATTGGGAAATAATTAATCCATGCGGCTGAGAAATGAGATTCTCATGCGGCTATGAAATAAGATTGGAAAATAAATAATCCATGCGGCTGAGAAATAAGATTGGGAAATAATTAATCCATACGGCTGAGAAATGAGATTCTCATGCGGCTGTGAAATGAGATTGGAAAATAAATAATCCATGCGGCTGAGAAATGAGATTGGGAAATAATTAATCCATGCGGCTCAGAAATGAGATTCTCATGCGGCTGTGAAATGAGATTGGAAAATAAATAATCCATGCGGCTGAGAAATGAGATTGGGAAATAATTAATCCATGCGGCTCAGAAATAAGTTTCTCATGCGGCAGTGAAATGAGATTGGGAAATAAATAATCCATGCGGCTGAGGAATGAGATTGGGAAATAATTAATCCATACGGCTGAGGAATGAGATTGAGAAATAATTAATCCATGCGGCTGAGAAATAAGATTGGAAAATAATTAATCCAGGCGGCTGAGAAATAAGATTGGGAAATAATTAATCCATGCGGCTGAGAAATAAGTTTGGGAAATAAATAATCCATGCGGCTGAGAAATGAGATTCTCATGCGGCTGTGAAATGAGATTGGAAAATAAATAATCTATACGGCTGAGAAATGAGATTGGAAAATAATTAATCCATGCGGCTGAGAAATGAGATTCTCATGCGGCTGTGAAATGAGATTGGAAAATAAATAATCTATACGGCTGAGAAATGAGATTGGAAAATAATTAATCCATGCGGCTGAGAAATGAGATTCTCATGCGGCTGTGAAATGAGATTGGAAAATAAATAATCCATGCGGCTGAGAAATGAGATTCTTATGCGGCTGTGAAATGAGATTGGAAAATAAATAATCCATGCGGCTGAGAAATGAGATTGGGAAATAATTAATCCATGCGGCTGAGAAATGAGATTCTCATGCGGCTGAGAAATGAGAGACCCATCTTCTCAGAAAACCTGAGAAGGATGGTCATGGAACCCTTGGCTTTCAAGCTCCATAAAACCTTCATCGTAAGTCCAAATTTGAACTTCCATAGGTCAAAATGGGGTAGAACGAAATTCTCTACAACATGGAACCATCAAAACTTGGAAATAATAATGTTAAATAGATCAAAACCCGAGAAATCTAAAAATACTAAAAACTTAGATCTAGAAGAATTTAGCCATAGAAATTGAAAATGCCAAGCACTAAGGTGTCTTAGAATATTGAGAGGAAGACAATAGAACAACAAAAATGGAGATCCATCAAGAAGCAAGTTGGCACTTGCCTATCTCTTCTAGGTTGGTGGGATAGTTATGAGGAAGAAGAAGAGTAATGAAGAGAGAGAAAGGGTTTGGGACTTAAATGAAGGGGTGGTGGTAGGTGGGGGTTTGTTTCGGTTCATAATGAACCAACATAATTAAACCAATCCAAGCCGAACCTAAAATAAAGCTAAAGCAGAGTATAAAAGCAGAAAGTAAAATGCAGGAATAAAATACAGGAATAAAATGCAGAAAAATAATTAGCAAAAAATTAAAGGAATTTAAATACAGAAAAATACTTGATAAATATTAAATGAATATATTCCAGCAGTACATGTATTTAGAATACGTATTCTGGGAACGGGAAGTGACATCTCTATCCTCCTTAAAAAAATTTCGTCCTCGAAATTTCAGATCCAAGCATAATAGAAACGTCAAAGCTAAACTAATCTAAATACAAGTAAATTGAGTAAGCAATCATTCTACAGTGATAATAATAAGTAATGTATCTATATCTAACAATCTACAACATTAAGTAATTCTTCTCATAAGGTGACAAGCATGAGAAGTTAAGACAATCAAGGTATACAGAAGGAAATATACCTTGTGAGTCAAACAGGTGCGGATACCGTGATCGGATATCATCCTCACGTTCCCACGTTGACTCTCCTAAAGAGTGATGACCCCAAGCAACCCGGACAAGGTTAATTGTTCGGTTCTTGAGTACCTTCTCTCTTCGGTCCAAAATAGACACAGGCTATTCCTCGTAAGGCAGGTTGATACCAACAACCAGCTCAGAATGATCAAGGACATGGCTTGGGTCCGATACATACTTTCGCAACTGAGATACATGAAACACGTCATGCACCTCTCGTAACGAAGGTGGAAGGGATAAACGATAAGCAACATCGCCTATCCTCTCAAGGATAACAAACGGGCCCACGTATCGGGGACTCAACTTCCCGCGAATGCCAAATCTAATGACCCCACGGGTAGGTGAGATTCGTAAGAATATGTGGTCCCCAACAGAAAATTCTAGCAGCCTACGATGCTGGTCTGCCCAATGACGATGCCGATCCTGCACAACTCGAAGTCGCTCTCTAATTCCTTTAATCACTTCCACTGTCTGAACAATCATCTCCGGGCCTAACATCTTTCTCTCTCCGATATCGTCCCACGCTAGTGGCGACCTACACTTCTTACCATATAGTGCTTCAAATGGCGCCATCTGGATACTGGCTTGATAACTGTTGTTGTATGAGAACTCGACCAAGTGTAGGTGGCTCTCCCAAGATCCTCCAAAATCTAGGGGGCAAGCTCGCAACATGTCTTCTAAAGTCTGAATTGTTCTTTCTGATTGCCCGTCCGTCTGTGGATGGTAAGCCGTACTAAATCTTAACTTGGTACCCAAGCTATGATGTAAGCTCTTCCAAAAATGTGATATAAAACGGGTATCTCTGTCTGAAACAATACTGACTGGGACCCCATGCTGCCTGACTATCTGCTGCATATACAATTCTGCCAACTTCTCCGTAGATTGACCTACTCTAAAAGGAAGAAAATGTGCCACCTTCGTAAGCCGATCTACGATTACCCAAATAGCATCCTTACCACTTGGTGATCTCGGTAAACCGATCACAAAGTCCATTGTGATATGTTCCCACTTCCATTCCGGGATAGGAAGCGGTTGCAATAATCCAGCTGGCCTTTGCTGCTCTGCTTTCACTTGCTGACATACCAAGCAACGGAAAACGAATCTAGCTATGTCCCTCTTCATCCCGTTCCACCAGAAGTGCTGCTTGATATCTTGGTACATCTTGGTCCCTCCAGGGTGTACAGAATACTGAGAACTGTGAGCTTCTGTCATAACCTCCTGTCTGATATCTCTATTAGGCACACATAGACGTGACCCAAACCTAAGTGTACCATCCTCATGAATCTGCATCTCCTTCCTGAGTCCTGACTCACATTCTGTCCTAAGCTTCTGAATCCTTGGGTCTTGTGCCTGAGCTGTCTTGATCCTGTCTACCAAGTCGGATTGAACTTGTAGACTCGCCAGAACTCCTACATCACTAGGAAGTATAACCTCGATGCCCATCTCCTGAAGGTCTTCTATAATATGCTTTTGTGTTGTCAACATAAATGCGCCGCCTCTCCTACTGAGAGCATCTGCTACCACATTAGCCTTGCCTGGATGATACTGAAGCTCCACGTCGTAATCCTTGATCAACTCCAACCATCTTCTCTGCCTCATGTTCAGCTCCTTCTGAGTAAAGATGTACTTCAGACTTTTGTGGTCTGTGTACATGTCCACTCGATCACCATATAAGTAATGCCTCCATAGCTTCAAAGCAAATACTACTGCTGCCAACTCCAAGTCATGAGTCGGGTAATTCTTCTCGTGGTCTCGAAGCTTCCTAGATACATACGCTATCACCTTCCCATGCTGCATGAGTACACATCCAAGTCCTTTACCTGACGCATCATAATAAACGGTAAAACCTCCAGGTCCAACTGGCAATGTAAGAATAGGCGCCGATATCAACTTCTACTTCAAATTCTCAAATGATGCCTGGCATTCTGCCGACCAGACGAATGGTACATCTTTCCGTGTCAATCGGGTCATGGGTGCTGAAAGCCTCGCAAAGTCTGATACAAACCTTCTGTAATATCCTACCAATCCCAAGAAACTCCGTACATCTGCTACGGTCTTGGGTACTGGCCAACTTTCTACTGCTTCTACCTTCTTGGGATCCGCTGCTACTCCAGCTCCTGATATGATATGACCCAAAAATGAAATATGATCCGACCAAAACTCACACTTGCTGAGCTTGGCATACAACTGGTTCTCTCTCAGAACCTGTAACACCTTCCGGAGGTGATCTTTATGCTCTCTTCACTAGTTGAATGTACAAGAATGTCGTCGAGAAATACAACGACAAATTGATCCAAGTACGGCATAAAGATGCGATTCATTAAATCCATAAAGATTGCTGGAGCATTGGTCAAACCAAACGGCATTACTAAGAATTCATAATGCCCATACTTCGACCTGAATGCTGTCTTGGAAATGTCCTCCTTTCGAACCCTCACTTGGTGATACCCTGAACGGAGATCTATCTTGGAGAAAACTCTAGCTCTGCTCAACTGATCAAACAAGTCGTCGATCCTGGGTAGTGGGTACTTGTTCTTTACTATTGCCACGTTAAGCTTCCTGTAATCGATACACAATCTGGATGACCCATCCTTCTTCCCCACAAGTACTACTGGTGCTGCCCATGGTGATACGCTAGCTTGGATGAACTTCTTCTCCTTCAGTTCCTCTATGTGCTGATATACCTTGGCCTGCTCGGAATCCGCCATTCTATAAACTTGATCTGATATCAGTTTAGTTTCAGGTGCCAATTCTATACTGAACTCCATATCTCTAACCGGTGGTAGACCTGGAAGTTCTTCAGGAAATACGTCTAGAAACTCTTCAACTACCTTCGGGACTTGGACTTCTTCCATTGCCGTCACTACTCCCTGCTCTGGTCGAGTTGCCACTGATCTGACTAAGGTGAACCTCTTCATGCCTGGAATATCAAAAGATACACTCCCTCCACGACAATCTATTGTCGCATGACTGTCTTTCAGCCAGTCCATGCCTAAGATAACGTCGAAATTTCCAACTGGAAATTCTATCAACCTGGCGGGTAAGGAATGCCCGCAAACTACAATGCTACATGCTAGAATAACTTTACTAACTCCTACGAGCCCATTACCAGTGAGTATATTTAACCTCCCTGGCAATGCCTCGAACTCCATTCCTAGTCGTGTGGCAAATTGCGCTGATATAAATGAGTGTGATGCTCTCGAATCAAACAATGCTACTGCGGGATAAGAGGCGACGAGAATGTTACCTGCCACAACATCTCCCGATGCCAATGCCTCTTCCAAGGACAGAGTGAATGCCTGCCCTCGACCTCCTTGTTGGTTTCCATGTTGCGGCCTAGCCTGGTGCTGCTGCTGGCCCCTGCCTCGATGGTGCTGGGGTGGTCTATGCTGGTGTTGCTGTATCGGCGGTCCCTGCTGTCGAAACATCTGAGCTTGTGTCATGAACGGGCGCTGTGCCAACGGCCTCACTGCTATCGCTGGTCCTCGATATTGTCCTGCCCCTGGTGCTGGCAGAGCAGGAAACTGTTGTACTGGTCCTCCTGACCTCGAATTCATGGGACATGTGGTAACCCGATGATCTGGGTTTCCACATATCAAATACTGTCCGTTCAATGTCCGACACACATCTCTAGTGTGCCCTACCTTCCCACAATAAGTGCAGCCCGCTGGGGGTTGCTGGTTCTTCCTCTATTGCGGTTGCTGCTACCTGACTGGTGGTGCTGGCCCTCGTACTGCTACATCATGAATGCGAATGCCAGGGTACGGTGCTGTTGCTCGGGGCGCTGCTCTCCCTCCTCCTTCAATCTGACTGTGGGATCTCTTCTGATCTCCAGTCCTTGCCGTAATCCTCTGAACAGTTATCTCATGCCTTCGAGTCGCCGTCAATACTTCATCAAAAGTCTGGTAATTGTGCCCCTCTATCAATTGCAAGAGCTCAAGATGAAACCCTTGCTGGAACCTCATAGCCCTCTGGCTCTCTGTCGCTACCATCTCTGGGGCGAACCTACTCAATCTGCAGAACTCTGCTGCATAAGCATCTACAGTCTTGCCAGCCTGCCTGAGGTTGTTAAACTTCTGTTGTAGCTCAAACTGCGCCACAACTCCATAGTACTTTGTCTTGAATCTTGCTGTAAAATCGTTCCAAGCCATAGGACGTCTGATGCCTACCTCCTCTGATTCCCACCAATCATGTGCGAGATCCTGAAGTAACAACTTCACCTGATCCACACGTTCTTCTGCCGGCACCTTAGCGGCTGTCAAAATGGCCTCAATATCCTTAAGCCATGCATCTGCTGAGATGGCATCCTCCGTGCCTTCGAAACGGTGGGGGTTGTACTTGCAAAACCTGGCTGATGCTCCTGAATCTGTCCTTGCCCCTCTTTCCAAAGCTGTCTGTAATCCTTGGTTAAGTAGTACATTCTGCTCTTGTAACTAAGCGTGCATACGTTGTTGGGCTAACATCTGATGTTGCTGAGTAGCCATCATCCCTTTTATGATCTCCAGAAGGGCTGGTGTGTCTACTTCCACAGGGGTAGGTGGAACTGTTGGTGGTTGTGGAATATTCGGATACTGCGGTCCAGCTGCTGCTTCCACTATTACTTCTTCTTGGATGGTCTCTTGAGTTAGTACCGGCCCTTGTTGCTGATCAACATGGTCAAGTTGTCCGTGTTGCCCTTGTTGTTGTTGCCCAGTCCTGACAGATACGGACGAGGTGCCCCTAAGAAAAGGGACAAGAGAACAATCAAACGATCGGACTTGAAAGATCAATGAAGTCAAAGGATACCAAAATGTCAAGCTAGAGTCGAGAGTAACGAATCATGAGATCAAGGAGAAACATGTGTGATTGAGACTTCCTATAAATTAAAACACCCCACAAGTCTGAAACCAGACCTGCATGGGCCACCACTAAAACCTTGTCACGCCCCAAAACCAGAATACTGGAGAGCGGGGGAATGACTCAGCCAGCTACGTATTACGGGTAGATGAATACCGTATAATACGATCAATGCTGTCTAAAAGACAAGGGGGTGCATACTACATGAAAGTCTCGCTATGGTCACTTCACATCTATTGTCTCAATCATTCAAACAAGAAGCAATAACAGAGAACATTTAAGATAAAGCAATAAGGCATCCCAAACGCTTAGTCAAAATATTCTTGAGATTTGGCTTTACAAAACATAGCCAGATGATATAGCAACATATACACAATTGTTATCAGCTGCAGTCTGACTTAATTACAATTATGTAAAAGTAAATGTAAGACTATCCGACTAACATGTCGGTGCCAAGCGGCAAAATATAAAGTAATTAACAAAACGAGCGGGGAAGTAAGGAACCCACTCGAGTCCTCCTGCGATCATTCCTCTAGTATTGACCATCTTGGAGGTAGAAGTAAGCTGAGTCCTCGGGGACCGGCTCTAAATCTGGCCATGCAAAACCAGAGAGGTTAGACCTCTAATAGCAAGTACCGCAAGGAAGCACGATATGAGGAATTTAAACCAGTGAATAAGCGAATATAATAATAGATCTCTGCTTGCTACTGGGATTCACGTAACATCACGACACTTCGAACCAACTTCCCAACCAAACAAGGACAGAAGTTGGCCCGTCATGTCCTGATGCTCTGATCATCTCAGTTAGGTAACAGAGTAGGTACAGTACACAAACAAATCAACTTAAACGGCCATCCAACTCCTACGGCTTACTACTGTGAGTCCCAAGTTATCCTGGAATTATGCAATAAGGATTTCTCAGTTCTTACTATGAGCAAGCAAGGCTAGTCTATCCAATCAATCAATTGTGCCAATCATGAATTAGACGAGTCCCAGCGGGACGCCCGTCATCAATATACAATATACAATAATATAAGCAGATACCGCTTCCTGTCCGTGTGGCAGATTTGCAGTATCTGTCGGAACCAGCCGGCCTGTTGGGCACTAATAGTCCCAAAGAGGGATGCCATATAAGAACTCGGGAATCCATTCTCTCCATGCAATCATTATTTTATTTAACTTAGTAGCCTCTATGTTAAGTGAAATCCTATGCCGTGGGTCATGGTCATTCAGAATGAGTACTTTCGTATAAGTACGATATGCCCAGCTCTACAATGATACCCGTGCGGTTAGGTTTTAGGTCTCACATAGCGTAATACAACAATTAAAACTAACCACGGAATAATCATACCTTAACCATAAAGTACACATGCTGCTTTCGTAAAAATAAATAAATAAATTGTAGCCTGCATGTATCTATATGCCAATATTCGGGATTGGCCAATCGATTTCAATAGTTCATAGTTGATATGAACGTATCTTATTCCATTCAATTCAATAAGACGACTAGCCAGTCTCTTAGCTCCAACTAGGAACGCATGTCAATTATAAATTAAGATAACAATCAATGTTAATTAATGCCAAATTCGGAAAATAAAATCCATCTCATGCGGTTGGGAAATAAAAATCTCATGCGGCTGAGGAATGTGGTTGGAAAATAAATAATCCATGCGGCTGAGAAATGAGATTGGGAAATAAATAATCCATGCGGCTGAGAAATGAGATTGGAAAATAATTAATCCATGCGGCTGAGAAATGAGATTCTCATGCGGCTGTGAAATGAGATTGGGAAATAAATAATCCATGCGGCTGAAAAATGAGATTGGAAAATAATTAATCCATGCGGCTGAGAAATGAGATTCTCATGCGGCTGTAAAATAAGATTGGAAAAAAAATAATCTATGCGGCTGAGAAATGAGATTGGGAAATAATTAATCCATGCGGCTCAGAAATGAGATTCTCATGCGGCTGTGAAATGAGATTGGAAAATAAATAATCCATGCGGCTGAGAAATGAGATTGGAAAATAATTAATCCATACGGCTGATGAATGAGATTGAGAAATAATTAATCCATGCGGCTGAGAAATAAGAATGGGAAATAATTAATCCATACGGCTGAGAAATAAGATTGGGAAATAATTAATCCATGCGGCTGAGAAATGAGTTTGGAAAATAAATAATCCATGCGGCTGAGAAATGAGATTCTCATGCGGTTGTGAAATGAGATTGGAAAATAAATAATCCATGCGGCTGAGAAATGAGATTGGGAAATCATTAATCCATGCGGCTGAGAAATGAGATTCTCATACGGCTGTGAAATGAGATTGAGAAATAAATAATCCATGCGGCTGAGAAATGAGATTCTCATGCGGCTGTGAAATGAGATTGAAAAATAAATAATCCATGCGGCTGAGAAATGAGATTGGGAAATAATTAATCCATGCGGCTGAGAAATGAGATTCTCATGCGGCTGTGAAATGAGATTGGGAAATAAATAATCCATGCGGCTGAGAAATGAGATTCTCATGCGGCTGTGAAATAAGATTGGAAAATAAATAATCCATGCGGCTGAGAAATGAGATTGGAAAATAATTAATCCATGCGGCTGAGAAATGAGATTCTCATGCGGCTGTGAAATGAGATTGGGAAATAAATAATCCATGCGGCTGAGAAATGAGATTCTCATGCGGCTGTGAAATGAGATTGGGAAATAAATAATCCATGCGGCTGAAAAATGATATTGGAAAATAATTAATCCATGCGGCTGAGAAATGAGATTCTCATGCGGCTGAGAAATGAGAGACCCATCTTCTCAGAAAACCTGAGAAGGATGGTCATGGAACCCTTGGCTTCCAAGCTCCATAAAACATTCATCGTAAGTCCAAATTTGAACTTCCATAGGTCAAAATGGGGTAGAACGAAATTCTCTACAACATGGAACCATCAAAACTTGGAAATAACAATGTTAAATAGATCAAAACCCGAAAAATCCAAAAATACTAAAAACTTAGATCTAGAAGAATTTAGCCATAGAAATTAAAAATGCCAAGCACTAAGGTGTCTTAGAATATTGACAGGAAGACAATAGAACAACAAAAATGGAGATCTATCAAGAAGCAAGTTGGCACTTGCCTATCTCTTCTAGGTTGGTGGGAGAGTTATGAGGAAGAAGAAGAGTAATGAAGAGAGAGAAAGGGTTTGGGACTTAAATGAAGGGGTGGTGGTAGGTGGGGGTTTGTTTCGGTTCATGATGAATCAACATAATTAAACCAATCCAAGCCGAACCTAAAATAAAGCTAAAGCAGAGTATAAAAGCAGAAAGTAAAATGCAGGAATAAAATACAGGAATAAAATGCAGAAAATAATTAGCAAAAAATTAAAGGAATTTAAATACAGAACAATACATGATAAATATTAAATGAATACATTCCAGCAGTACATGTATTTAGAATACGTATTCTGGGAACGGAAAGTGACACAGATAGTAAAAGTTCTGAACAGACTATCTCTTCAATAATGGCAAGAGAAGTGACAGCATATGCCATTACAGAAGATCAAGATGCCTCTACTTCAGCCAGTCAGGAGCAGCAAATTGCTGTATTGGAAGATAAATTGAAGACCATGGCTGAAATGGTCGCAAGTATGCATACTATAATCGTGGCCCAACTTGCAATGCCACCGGTTGTAAATCTTACTACAAATCCTGAGCTCATAGCATCTTCTGTACCAGTTAATATTGGTCTGGGGGTACCACCTCCTCAGGTTGCTTCTGTACCAGTCCAAGCTGCTCCCAGTAAGTCTGGTGCTGGAGGTGGTAATTACCACGCTGTTCCTCCTCCTAACAATTCTAACCAGCCTACCAATTCCCAGACATCAGGGGATGCTAATGAGGTTATGAAACTCTTACATACTCAGTTTGAGGCCTTCAAGCAGAAGGATGGTCTACAAAGACTTGGAATAAAACAACCTTATCCTTCTGAGTGGAAGGAAGTTCAATTTCCTCCTAAATATAAACTTCCCACTATTATGTTGTTTGATGGCAGCACTTCTCCAAGTCATTACATCAATCATTTTGAAGTGATGACTTACCAATTGCAGCCAAATGATGCTCTCCTTACCAGAGTGTTCGTCGGTTGTTTAGCCGGTACAGCATACGACTGGTACCGTAGCTTGCCTGATGGCTGCATAACTTCTTTTGTTGGTTTCAAGCAAATATTTTTGGAATGATTCTATGAGGGAGTCAATGATATGACGATGTCTGCCCTTATCAAAATTAAATAAAGGTACAATGAATCCATAGAAAGTTTTATTGAAAGATTCCGTCGAGAGGCACTTAAAATGCCTTTAGGAACTCCATCTGCTGTAACGATAGACACGTGCAAATCCAACTTGTTGCCTATCATCAGCATGTGGACAGGATCCACACAATTCTAAGATTGGCCTTCTTTCATTATGAATGCCAAGGCGGCGGAGGTTAGTGCCAAAAAGTTCAAGCAGTTAGGAGTTCAAATGAATCATCCTAATCAAGATGAATATTCTACACCTGGTGGTAATAATCGCCAGAAAAATCGTAAGGGTAAAGAAATATTGGCCATCAATCTCAAGGACAAGGAGTTATTGGCTGTTAATGTTGCTCAGACAGTACCCACTCCATCAGCACCACCACAGAAAGTGCCTCGTCCAAAAGAAAAATATTCTTTTGACAAGGATGATATTATGAGCATTTTCGATTGCTTAATCAAAAGCAATAAGCTTCAACTGCCAGAAACAAAATGGCCAGAAGAAGTTGGTAAAACTGACCATCCTAAATATTGTGTTTATCCCAGATTCATAGGACATCCAACTCGAGCATGCTACGTGCTCAAAGGTAAAATATAAGAGATGGTCAACTCTGGAGCAGTTACCCTCCAATAAGATGAAAAGACTGTGATGGCCAATGTCGTCTCTGTACAGTTTGGTGATTTCCCACCACAAATAGTACAAGATGGTGTTGTTCCTATCCCGAGGGCTACTTTCGAGATCGTGAATCTCCTACCTCTCCAAAATAAGGGGCTTGTTCCACTGTCAACTGATAAAAAAGAAATCATGTGGATTCATCCAGATCTGGTAGCAGACTTTGAAGCGCCTTCTTTTTCCAATCAAAAAAATTGCTCCAAAACTAAAACTAAGAGCTGCAACATGGTATCCTTTGAACCGGTAGCAGAAGAAGAAATTCTAATCGGTACCAGATCTGGAAAACCTTATCTTCGAAAATATCCCAAAAATCAAGAGAATCCTGTCTCATCTCCTGATGTTCCTCCCACATCATCTTCTCCTGCTGAGAATATATCATATACATCCTCGCCGGTAATGGAACCAACTCCTCCCAAACCGATATCAGCAGACAAGGGAAAACAACCTGTCCGTTTTGACAAAGCATTGAAGAAGTCCTCATCTCTTGGACTCGAAAAGCCGTATAATTTTGACATATTGGCTCAACTGGCCAACACTCCAGCAAGATTGTCAATTTTCAAACTCCTACGTCCCTCAAAAGAAACTCGAGAGACATTAAGTGAAGCCTTGATGCAGGCTGATGCTTGTCTTGCTTTTCTTAAAAAGCCTAAAAAAGAACATGTCAGCTATACACATTGTCATAGTGTATTTAAATTAATGCCTAGCATTACTTTTACACAAGATGATATGCTTTTAGAAGACAATCGTCATGATCGTCCTCTCTATTTCACGGGATATGTGGACACCATAAAAGTCGATCGCATTCAGATTGACCCAGGGTCTGCTCTAAGTATCATTCCAAAATCTTTGTTGGATGCTTTAAAAATCCCAGTGCATAATCTTTCTACAACTATCACTACCATCTTGGGGTTCAATCAGGAAAGAAGTGAACCTTTGGGGAAGATACGCCTGAAACTTCAAATCGGCAATCTTCGTACAAAGGTAACTTTCTATGTGATTGATAATCATGGCTCATACAAGGCTTTGCTGGGAAGACCATTCCTCCACGAACACAACATAATACCTTCTACTCTCCACCAATGTTTCAAATATGTGGATGGTAATGGAGAAGTCCAGAAGAAAGTTGTAGACCTAAATCCTTTCAAGGGAGTTGAGGCATACTGCAACGACTCTCACATGTACAAGGAGAAATTCATGAAGGTAGTACTGGCAATGGATACTGATGAAGAACAGAAAGGCGTGCCGAATGATACTCTGGTGATTCTTGTCAAATGACGTACTTCCTGTCCTCTGTCTTCCAAACCGTTGACTATCTACCTTCCTTCTCACAAGAAGCAGCCTCCTGGTGTTAGTCAGGAACAAAGGGAGCTCAGCTCTTCTAAGCCACTTGTAATCGACCTTCGTCGTAAAAATCCCTCTCCTCCTTCTCGCTCTTTTTCTCCCCCTCTAGTTATCAATCTGACTAAGCCTGTTGAGGCTACAGGTCCTGTTGTAAATTATGGTGTAAAAATCAATAAAGCATTTCCTTTGCAGTATACAGATGTCTTTTATTATACTCAATGTTATTTGGATATGCTAGATAGATTTAAACCACTTATAGTAGGAGTCGTATCATCTCTACGAAATGTAGTATCATTGGATTCAATACAAGAATCGTACTTCTTAGTACTGTCTCGAAAGAAAGGCGAAATGCCTATACTCTTTAACAAAAAAGAAGAACAAAAAATCATGCCTGATAATGATAACAAGGATGATACAGGAAGGCTATAATTACGACGCTATAGTCCACAATCCAAGGCAATTATTCGTAAAATGGCTATGATTTTAGGACATGTCTTAATAGTGAAAAAGGAAGGCGAAATCCTATTCGTATTTCTATTCTAAAAGGAAAATCACAACAATACTAGAGTAAAACGAAGCGGAGTTTAGGTTATACTTCACCACTTCCGACTCCAGAACCTTCCGAATCCGATGAAGAAGAACGATCTAATTCTTATGATTCTATATCATGGGATTCTGATACCAGTATTGGCCACGTTCATCGGGTAATAGTATCTTCTAATATGGTGTCAGTTGAATTCTCAAATAATGACAAAGATGATATTAATAAAGCTCCTGAAGTAGAACCTTGGGCTCAAAAAATGGACAATCAGTGGAAACTCTGTTTTGAACAAGAAGAACCACATACTGAGGATCAACTAGTCCAGATCGATGTTGGAGATAAAGAAGTGCCACGAACAATCTTCATTAGCAAAAATATCCCAGAAGATGATAAACAAGAATTAATTCACCTCATTCATGAATATATTGATGTCTTCGCCTAGAGTTATAAAGATATGCCGGGATTAGATCCTCAAGTTGCAACTCATAAGCTTAACATCTTGCCTAATACCAAACCAGTCAAACAACAACAACGGCTATTCAAGCCTGAGATGATGGATGCGATAGATGATGAAGTCAAAAAGCTCATCGCTTGTGGTTTTATCAAAGAAGAACAGCATCCTGACTGGGTAGCTAATGTTGTACCAGTTTTAAAGAAAACTGGGAAGGTTCGGGTATGTATAGAATTTTGGGTTCTAAATGATGCTTGCCCTAAAGATGAATTCCCTATCCCAATTATCGATGTTATGATCGATAATACTTGTGGATTCGAATGAATCTCTTTCATGGATGGGTTTTCTGGATAAAACCAAATTCGGATGAATCCTGAAGATGAAAAACACACTTCATTCCGTACTTCTCGTGGAGTATACTGTTATACAGTCATGCCGTTCGGTCTTAAGAACGCAGGTGTAAATTACCAGTGGGCTATGAGTACTATCTTTCGAGATCATCTGAAAATGACTGTCGAACGCTATGTTGACGATATTGCTGTCAAAGGTCATCTAAAGGAAGATCACATACAAGATTTTAGAACTATTTTCAATCTAATGCGCCAGCATCAACTCAAAATGAACCCCACCAAGTCTTTCTTGGGTGTCTCTAGTGGCAAATTTCTCAGATTCGTCATTACCTCTAAGGGTATACACGTTGATCCCGAGAAGATCAAAGTCATTCAAGAGATACATCATCCACGCAACCTAAAAGAGCTACGAGGATTCCAGGGTCGACTTGCGTACATCAGGCGGTTCATTTCGAATTTATCTGGACGTTGTAGACCATTTACTCAGTTGATAAAGAAAGGTGTATCTTTCATTTGGACGGAAGAATGTCAGCGAGCATTTGATGATATAAAGCGGTATTTGATTAATCCACCAGTACTAGTGCCACCGATTTCAGGAATCCCCTTCTTGATGTATGTCCGGGCGATGGACCATTCAATAGGAGTATTGCAAGCTCAGAAGAACAAAGAAGGTCATGAACAAGCCTTCTACTACCTTAGTCAGACTATGATTGGAGCTGAACATCGTTATAGTCCGGTGGAGAAAGAATGCTTAGCCTTAATGTTCGCCGTTCAAAAGATAAGACATTACATTATCGGCCAAACTATCCATATTATTTCCCGAGTCAATCTTCTGCGGGTCTTAATGAAGAAGCCCAGCACACTCAATTCTAGGCTTGCTATATGGGCTATATTATTAGCATAATATGATATGGTGTATGTTCTTCAAAAGTTTGTGAAAGGCCAAGCACTAGCTGACTTTTTAGCAACTCATCATGTTCCTGAAACATCTAAACTCTATGATGAGATTCCAGATGAAACATTGGAATCAAACATGATCTCAGAAGAATTTTCTACTTGGCGGTTGTTCTTTGCGGAGCTTCTAGAATTGGACCTAGAGGTACTCTTGTCGCTGGAGTGGGAATTGTTCTTGTTTCACCAAATGGATTAGCTATTCAGAGAGCTTGTTCCTTAGATGAATCTTGCTCCAACAATGTTGCAGAATATAATTCTTTGCTTATTGGACTCCAATTAGCCAAACAATTGGATATTGAATATCTCGAAGTATATGGCAATTCTAAACTGATTGTTAATCAGGTTAGAGGTACATACGAAGTCCGAAATCAAGATTTGGTACCATATCATGAAGCAGCAGTCCGAATAGCCTCTTCATTCAAAGGGTTCTTCATCGAACATGTACGTCGAGCTTGTATCACAGAAGCTGATGCCTTAGCTAACCAAGCCGCAGTCTTAGCAGTTCCAGTCAAAAGACAACAAATGGTTGTTATCTCTAATAGAGAACTATTTTGTATTGAAAACAACCATAACATTGAATTCAGTAATGCAACTGAAGTCAATGTCATTAGCGAGGACTGGAGAGCACCTTTCATCGATTTTGTAGTACATGACATATTACCAGAAGATCCTAAGGAAGCAAGAAGTGTTCGTTGCCGATTGCTTCGATTTTATTATAATCATACCACCAAAACTCTCTTTCAAAGAACTTTTGATGGGTTACTCCTGAGATGTCTTGCTGGCGATAAAGCAAAGCAGATATTACGTGAACCTCATGATGGTGTTTGTGGAGCACATCAACCCGGTCCTAAATTACAAGATCGTATCCGACGTATGGGCTATAACTGGCCCTCTATGGTATCAGATGCCATTGAATATGCAAGAAAATGTCGTGCATGTCAGATTCATGCGGATTTCATTCACCAATCGTCGGAATTTCTACATCCAACTACTGCCTCATGGTCGTTCGAAGCTTGGGGCATAGATATAATTGGTCCTATCAATCCTTCTTCATCTAAAGGACATCGGTTCATCTTGGCTATAACCGATTATTTTTCTAAATGGGCTAAAGCTATACCTTTAGCTGAAGTGAAGACTTGTAGTGTCATCAACTTTATCAAACATCATGTGATATACATATTTGGTGTACCTCGTCGAATTATCTACGATAATGGGCCACAATTTGTCAGCCAGAAGTTTAATAGGTTCTGTGATGATAACAGAATCAATAGCGTTGCTTCTACGGCCTATAATCCTACAGCTAATGGGTTAGCTGAAGCATTCAACAAAACTATTATCAAACTCCTTAAAAAGTTTATTTATATTAATAAACGCAATTGGAGTGAGAAACTTGGAGAATGTCTATGGGCTTATCGTACTACAGTCCGTAATCCTACAGGTTGCACACCCTTTTCTTTGGTATATGGATGTGAAGCTGTTTTACCGCTGGAAATTCAAATTCTATCCCTAAGAATTGCTATTGCTAATGAACTTACCACAGAAAATAATGATCGTCTCAGACTGCAAGAATTGGAGGCGCATGATGAGAAAATGCTACTAGTCCAGCAACATATCGAACTTTATCAAGCCCATATTTCAAAAGATTTCAATCGCAAAGTCAAAGTGCGAACATTTCAAAAAGGTAAGCTAGTTCTTATAGTCAGACGTCTTATGACTATGACTCACATGAGCAAATGCAAGTTCGAGGCAAAATGGCAAGATCCGTATGTGATAAATAAGGTTTTCTCAAATGAAGCCTATCAACTAACAGATATGGATGGCAGAGTTGCTATGATGCCTGTCAATGGCAAATTTTTCAAGAAATAGTATGTATAAAAGCAAAATGTTCTTCATTCAGAGAAATAATATAAATAAAAGTTCATTTTTATTTAGAAACAGAAAAGAGATACATAATATTAAGGACGGGGACAGGACACGATCCTTTCCGATTAAATACATGATTGGCTAGTAATTCAAACATCTCGTTGTCTGAATACACTAGCAACTCACAGGAAGCCACCCTTACCGCTTCTTCTTCGGCAGTCTTCCCGGGCTCCACCAGCTTGGCAATCAAGTCCTGTTCTGGTGTAGGAACAGTCGAGCCTTCACTCACTTCTTTTTAAGGAGACACTGGAGGCTCAGCAGGAGGTGTCTCGGTCATTTCTTCGATCTTCGGAGTGTGCAAGTCTTTAGAAGACATCTTATGTAGAAAGAAAAGAAATTGACGATATTTACGAAAGTTTTGCTCTATTTTATAGGCAAAATGACTAGTTAGTCGGCTTTGAGAATCGATACGACTTTTAAAGAAGTCCAATTGTTCGTTCATTTATAATTGTTCATTCATTCATTCTTTTCCTCGAGAATCGAGATGACTGTTCATTTCATTCAGTGTCTCTTCCTCGAGAATCGAAGTGACTGTTCATTCATTCACTTTCTTTGACTTATCGTAATAAGAATTCACGTCCCCCACACCTTTGAATTCCGATTATTTATATCAGCAACTTGTCACGTCCCTATTACCTCTGATAAAGTTGTCTATTGAAATAACAATATTGCTAAACGTTTTATTCTACCACGTTCATATTACCTCTGAGCAGATATAATAAATATTATTATTTTCTAAATCAAGAAATATATCATGTCCAGTGCCTCTGAATATATTTTCTATTCTATTACTTATATCTACAATAAGATATACAACAAATAATGGAACCACATAAAAAATTTCTCATTTTATTTCTATTTCAAAAGGGATACATTGTAATGAAAAAAGGCAACAAAATTTGCTCATTCTACTCTAACGGATAGGTAATAAGTTCTGCAATTTGCTTCTTCAGAACTTGAACTCTTTCATCACGAGAATCTAGCACTCTCTGCCTGGCTTCAACTCGTCCTGATTCAGGATCAAAAGGTTGTAGAGCAGCAGTTTGACGTGTTAGTTCTTCATTTTATAGACGTTCAAATTCCTCCTTCTGATGCTTCAGAGCCTCCATTTGATTAACAGAAGCTTGGTGCAACTAATTTTCTTGTTCTAAGCTCTGCTTGACAGTCTGAAGCTCTGCTTGACAGTCTGAAGTTCTGCTTGAAGCTGAGCAATTTTAGCCTCCAAATCAGCAGACTTTTTCTCTTCCTTTGCAGCCTTAGTCTTGTGACTCTCAGCAATAACAGCTGCATCAGTGATTTGGATGTCTAATTCGGAGGATTGTCTAGTGAAAGCCAGCAAAAATGCCTCAAAATTGGCTTTACTAGCTTCTGCTTCTCGAGCCATAGTCTCATATTCTGTGTTGACTAATTGCTCGATATCTCCTCTTTTTAGCTCTTTATAAACTTTTATTGAACTCTCCAGCTCATCCAAAATATGCTCCCAAAATAGAGCCTGAGCCTCGTCTCCTTGGCTTCGGATACCTTCAATCAAGAATGTAGAGGGAGTTCTGATGGTACTGAAAGGAACATATTCCCTCTCCATTACTCTATGAACTAGGGGCTCCAGAGATGTAAAGAAGACTCTCGTGAATGAGGCCACCACAAATTTGTTAGTTGCAATAGCTCCTGGAGTGGCTACTATTTTTCTTAGAGTCTTTACAATTTTAGTAGGTGGAGGAACTTCATCTTGAGCACTAATGCGAGAAGAGCTTCCCTCCCCAGCTACAGTTCCTGTAGGCACTTCTGTAAATCACATATGTCATTTATGTCAGTAACATATAAATGCTGAAGGCGCTACGACAAATAGATCATACTTAGAAGTTTACCTAAGCTGGGTACATCACGAGGAGTCTCAACAGGTTTGACTGTCTTTGATTGAAGCTTCGACAGTGTTTCTGCAGACATAGCTTGACTACAGCCTGCTCCTAATTCAGTCTGAAGTGGCAGAGTTATTGGAGTTTGAGTTGCTAATCCTGCTGCCACTCCAGATGTCTCAGGTTTCTCATTTGTTATGGGTTCATCAATCTCAGGAGGATTGATATGTTCGTCATCGATAACCATATTCTCCTCATCTTCAGCAGTTGAAGGCTTTTCATCAGCTGTGTGTTCCTGAGGTGATGGTGCACTCACTAAAGTTTGTTTTTCTTTAGTGATGCTATTCCAATCATCATCATATGTTCCATCACCAAAGTCACATCCAGTCAAAGCTTCAATTATCGCATCTTGAGAATGGGTAGACTCTTGAGCTTTCGGTGTATCTTGTGGAGGCAAATCCTGTTTTGGAGAGGTGGCTTCCGAACTCATAGGTGTTGGAGATGGAACTGTTATCCCCGCAGCAGCAAGGACATTTGTAGGAATACGTACAGTCCTAGTCTCTAATCTTGAAGCTTCTGCTGTGGTAGTAAAAGGCTGAACATTTGCTGAAGTAACCAATACAAAGAAAGAGATCAATTTAATATACATCTTTGACAAAAAAATTGATATATTAGAGTATCATAATTTTGGTATTACCTTCTTGAAATGGTATCTCTTCAGTAATTACCAACTTCCTCCTGACCTCTCTCTGAGATGATGCGACCGGCTCTTCATTAGCTCCTGTACGATCGTCCTCTGGATTGATCAAAGAGGTAGATGTTCGTCCTTCTGTGACTCTCTCTTGCTTTTGAATAGAAGGAGTGATTTCCTTCTCCCCAGAGGAAGAACTGAGAAACAGCTATTTTGACTGAGAACGTGTTGTTCTTGTAGTCGTTGGCTCGTTTATAACTAGACTGAGAACTGGAGCCCTTGGAGAGTCGGGTCTATTTCTTGTTGATGAGGTGCTGCTTCTCTTTAGTCTTTCTTTTCTTCAAACCCTTAACAGGGGATTTCTCTTTCCTGACCTTTATAGACACATCTAGAGGATCTTGAACTTGATCAGCATAGTTCATTAAAATTGATGCCTCCAGTGGTGGATCTGCAGGATCTTTGTCTTCTGTATCCCGAAAAGAGTGAGAAGTATGTTTTCCTTGTTTGGATCTCTTTTCAGTTACGAATCTGTGTGCAGGGTAAAAAATTTCAGCGAATGTGTTCGCTGAAGTATAAAGTTTACGTATGTATATAACATACGCGGGCCTTGTGGAAGATCATAGGGCATGGAAAACATAGCTTTTGTGTCCCGGGCGTTGTAATAGCTCCACGCCCTAGCCCCATCAATGAGGTAACCCTTGGCCTGTAAGCAAGTGGTGGCGTTACCTACATGAAGTTGGTCATATCCGAACTGCCGTGCAAATCTACTCGGCAAGTACGGTTCCAGAAAACACTCTTCCTCGAATCTGTAAACGGATGGGAGGGACGGATCGCCTGCAGCCACGAAAAGATGGGTTGGCTTAAATGGAGAGATTCTGCAGTTAAGTCCATCATCTGTGGACACATATTTTTATATCCATGTGGAGGCCCAACGCACTGAAAACTCCATCATGATCCTCGGTTCAAAGCAAATCTACACTCTGAAAGAGCCGTATATTGCCAGTGAACACTAGAAAAGCGTCTGATGAAGTCTCCGTCGACGGTTCCCATATCAGGGTTCATCAGGCAAGGATGGTGGAGCAATAGCCATCCGAACAGGTAGGTGTATGGTATTCCAGTACGAAGGAAATCCTGCCTCGTTGCTTTGTCATTCAGCATGGTTTGGACAAAAGAACGTAATCCTGCGTTTAAGATGCAAGTCATGGCTGATAAAAGATCCATCTTGTATCCGAAGACAAGACGTGTTGCAGCAAACAAGATGCCTCAATGGAATCGGTCGACTGTACTGGCTCCTGGAACTATAGAGCGCCGTAGCCATAAAGATAGAAAACCTGCTAGCTGGGCTTCTTGAGACATAGGTCTGTAATCCTGTCTAAGGTAACTCTGGAGTGTGTCGCCGGCCTTGAACGGAGGTAAATCCTCATCCAGCGTGACATCTCTGTGATCATGTTGCTCCATCAAATATTGCATGTCGCTCTTATCAAAGTGTTCAAACAAACAAGAAGCACAGGCTTGACTTTCCAGTGGCTTGTCCTCTCGTGCATGACCCAAGAAAAGATACGACATCCACTTGGTGGTGTAACAAGTCCCTGCGGTGGCACTTTTGTAATAGAGCGAGCAGATCTTATAATGAAACAGTAATTTATGGTAAACTGTAACCATTTGAGGGTTCTCCTCTGCCATGGCATCCAATTCATCATTCGTAGGCACACACTCTTCATAGGGATTATCACCCATTGGTAGATGAGAGAGATACTCTATCTCATGAAGAGCGAATCCCATTTCTCCATGGGGAGTCATGAAAGTCCCAGTGCTTTTATTGTACCTCTCTACTAGAGCTAAGAACATGTGTGCGTTCGGGCGAATGCCATATACTGTAGTACATATGGCGTTATAGAGACCCAAATTGAGGAGCTTGTCCTTGAATTGCTCCAAAATCCAAATACACAAGCTGTTCTAGTGCTTCATGTCTGGGTTAACCAGACCTGTCATACGCATAGCGCGGTCTGGATATCTTCCTTCAGCTTTTGTAAATATATTTGCAAAAATAGGTATTCTGACCGGAAGAAGCCAGGAGGAATCCTCGGGAGGGATGCAGCTTGGCCTCAAACCTCTTAAATGTGTACTGTACTTTTCAGAGGTACTATAAAAAAGGTCCCTGTTCTTCGGACCCAATATGTAACAGATCCTACCGACTCTCGCCTGCTGAATGGGAGTCAGATCCCAAGATATCCTTCTGGGATAGCTGGCAAAAGCGTATTTGGATAACGCCATAGACCTTGATATTTCTGTAAGGTATATGACTTTATCCTCCTTTATGAAAATTCTCTGCTCTTTTCAAGTCTTAGGCTGGAAGATCCTTTTGATAGCATCCCCGAACAGAAAGGCAGGTTTCTTATGGACCACAGTATCTAGGATTTCAAGAGGCTCTCCGTTCATTAATTTCAACAAAGTTTGATTCTCTTGAGCCATGAGAAGAGTTCTTTGTGCTTCAGGATCGTCATACTGAGAAAATATGACATTAGACAAATTCTCCTTGTACTCCGGGACATTGAATGCTGAAGCAAATCTTTCAACATTAGGGTCTTCCCTAAGATCAACTGCAAAGAAATACATGAACAAGAAAGTTAGAGGCAACAAGAATGTGCAAACTTTATAAAGAGTAAAACAATTAAGTTAGACAAACTATTAAGTTGCACAAGCATGTTAGGTTATGCCAACAATTGAGTTGCGCCACATCCCGAGTTGCGCAACATCTTAGGTTGCACAATAGTTGAGTTGCGCCACATCCTGAATTGTGCGACAACTTGAGTTGTGCCACATACTGTGTTGTACGAAACTTAAGTTGCGCACCATCTCAGGTTGCGCCACATACTGGATTGCGCCTTAACTTAGTTATGCAATATTATTGATTGCATAAAAAGCTAAGTTGCACAACAACATGCACAACACGGTTCGTAAGAACGAACAGTGCTCAAATAAAGCAACCACACCCTAAGAAGGGGTGGCGCAAAGTTCGTGATGTGACACACTCTAAAAAGAGGGGCACAAGTCAATACAGAGGTCGAATATGCTTCAGTGTTCGTCCTTAATCACATTCCAGTGCTGGATTTGCTGTTTTTTGTCGAGAGAAGGGCGGCACATACTGTGGTGCGCGAGCCAACGGAGCATGAGTCGATGAGGCGGCGATGCCTTTTCCTTTGTTGGCGGCGGTCTTCTTGGGAGCCATATCGTCGAGAGAATAGTCAGAGAAGAAGGTCGCAAAGATTTCAAGAAGATTAAGAGAAAATGTAAAGAGTAAAAATCGGCTAATCAAGAGTTATTTATAGCCCAAAAGATGGAATCCTAACAGTCACCTTAAGTTGCGCATATAAAATCGTAATAGTTTACAACAGATTATGCGAGATAGGCGCAACTTGATTCAGTTATTATTATGATTCAAAGTATTTCAAAGTTTTGGAAAATTTTAAAATTCGAAAACTTTGAAGGGGGTCTTGTAGAGCCTAAAAATTAAGTTGCGTCATATTTTTACTTCCCAGCAATCAAGTTGCATCCCAAAAATCAAGTTGTGCCACTGTTTTAAAGCTTAAAGGATCAAACTGCGCTACTGATTAGGTTGCACCTGACAACAGACTGCGCCCAAATCACATTACGCCCAAGCCTACATGGCGTCTGACATTAATAGCCATCATTGCCTGACAGCTGACAACACAATAAACGAAAAAAATCTCTTTAAATCTTTTAAAGCGTGTCGCGCGAGACGATTTTGACAATTGTCTTGCACACCCCATTGAGTTGTGCCTAGGCACAATCTGAACAACTTTTTCTTATATATTCAAAAGCTGCCACGTGCCTATGCACTGAGTTGCGCTTAGGCGCAACCCAATTAGGCGCCGTTTGACTTGTTGACTGAAGCTTGCACAACCTGATAAAGTTGAGACATTTACATTCTAAAGCAGGATGACGTGATGCACATGCCACTAATCTCTCAAAATGTATCCACTACTCTGTACACGACCATGCTCATCTCAATCACATGATGTCACGCGTCTAAATACAGTTAGTAAACGATTAAGTAACTGAATGAAAGTTGGTGCAACATAAGGTTGGCGCAACACAATGTGGCACAGTTCAGCCTCGTGCACATCAGAATAACTGCTAAAACAGTTATTTTTAGAACTCTATAAATAGAGTTTCCAATCATTGTTGAAGCATCACAGAGATCAGGAACTCTTGCAAAATTGCTGTTGCATTCTCCAGAGGCTCTAGTCTTCAAGTTCACATAGTCCAAGGGATAAAGTGATCGTCTTCTGATCAGATTCCTATATTTATATTTCCCCAGAAATTATTATACTTTTGTACTATTTTCTTAGTTTGTAATCAAATATTTATTTTTGCAAACAACTAATAAGAAACCTTGGTGTGCAGGATG
This sequence comes from Iris pallida, assembly GCA_029216955.1. Lineage (NCBI taxonomy): Eukaryota > Viridiplantae > Streptophyta > Magnoliopsida > Asparagales > Iridaceae > Iris > Iris pallida. Next base: position 3,928,277 of record JANAVB010000198.1, on the reverse strand, counting down.
AGCCTATTAACCTTGTTGTAGTACCCCGTCCCGCTCAGTCAATCGGAGGAATCGAAACGTCGACGGCGTTCGGACTTAGCCTGACAACGGCTACTCGAAGACATCGCCCGGTCGAGACGACCGCTCGCTCAGGTGGGGTGGTTTCGGTGAACTTGCCTCATCTTTGCCTTCACATAATAAATCGTATGTTTTCAACTTGCACAATAGGCTTGATAATAAAAGAGACGAATCCACATAGCTAAGGGAATAATCCCGACGGGTCGAAATGAGTTAGAACATGGAAAAATGTCCAACGGTCGGCTTAGAGTTGGTGCACGGCGTGCTTTAAAAATGACACTCGGTACTTCGTCCCGTGGCTTGGGAGAAGGAAAGTTGGTCTTCGGTACAAAAGCTAAGAGTTAGCCTAAGTCATAGGCGTCGCCCGCGTAAATGCTTGATAAAGCATGCATGCTTCCACTGCGCAAGGCTTGGGATAGCCTTTGCTCGTCCCTTAGGTTAAGTTGTAGGCTTGAGTAAGTTAGGCAAAGTTATGCCGGTCGACCAAAGTCATTTCAAGTGCTGTCCTGCTCATTCTACGGTTGTCAAGTTAAGTAGTCCCACGATCTCAAGGCCCATCGATTTGGGCAGGAGTGTTGCGTAGAACACGATTGTCTTAAGGCACAATGCACGGACTTTATGTTTAAGGCACGAGCTATAGTTGGTTTCAAGTCGAGTTTAGAAAAAGGGCTATCAAATGGTCATTTCTAAGTTGAAGAAAAAGGATATGGCATTAAAGGAGAAGGCTCGCAACCGTGGGTCGTCGAGGGGTCTCAAGAAAAGAAAAAGGCTCACGACCGTGGGTCGTCGAGAGATCTCAAGGATAGAAGTCTTGAACATGGTTTTGAAAGAGAGGGTAACATTAAAAGAAGGATGACTGTGTGAGACGTCAGTTTGTGTCGAGTCTTGCATGGGCATGGACAACTTGTCGACAAGGGCAAAGTTTCCTCGAGCGGCAACCCTGGGCCATGGGACCGACTCGGCCTAGGAGGAAACAGGGCATAGTCATGCGTAAGGTTTTGGCACGGGTTAAAGTGGGGTCTTACAACGGAGCTAGCTACTTGCGTTGAAAGGTTCCCGATTTAACCAAGCTATACGTCTTAGGATAGCTTGTGATGATAGTGGCCAAGTTCATATAGATGTCGGTAAATAGCGGCTATCCGCGTGTATGCCTTTGGATTGAGTCGAGTGAATAAGGGTACAAGTTGGAACACAAAGTTTGGGCCTAAGATTTGGCTTCAACATAGGCGTCGTACTTCGGCACGAGATACGGCATCGAGTCTCAGGTGTGGACATGTGAGTTGCATAGTTATGGTTTGAGTTGTCATGAGTTTAAGTCAGGAGATGTCGCAAGACAAAGTTGGTCGAGTGACACTTAGTTCACAAGTTGGATGGGTCAGTTGATGATTTAGTAGCAAGGGCCGCTAGACGGCAAGGGCCACGAGGCGACGATATGGTTAAGTCTCACTGAATTGCGAGACACGGCCTCAGCAAGGGTTTATAGCATGTTCACATGGAAAATGGAGCTTCATCGTGTAGTTGCGTCTCTGATTTTAAGCCGTAAGGCAAACACGACTCGATAGGTTAACGTTGTTGGCACGAGAAGGGTCTTGAGGCAAGGTATGAGTTAATATTTTCGTTGCAAGCACGGGATGGTCTAGAGATACAAAACAGGCAAGACGTCAGTCATAAAACTGATCCTAAGGTTAGACTAGAAAGACAATCGATAAGAAGTGACTATGTTGCACAAAGTAATCAAACGTGTTGGGTTTGTAAGGGTGGGCGAGGAGCTCATTCCACCAGTATAGTTCAGTACTGACACCCACATAGTTTACATGTGCAGGCACAGGTAGAAGCTCGTGGCGCGGAGCTCGCTTGGATGCATCGAGGCACGGAGTTCCTTGGCGATTCAAAGCGTGCGGCCGCATGAAGTAAAGACTTATATGGGACATAATGTATGGACGTCGCCTTCCGAAGCTTCCGCTGGATCAAGACTTGTATTTGAGAGATGAGAGAGAGCTGAGTGACTTGTAATGTGAGCTTGAGTGAGCTTGAGAGATATTGTAATATTGGTCTTGTGCCCATTGTAATCTTTGTATCAATATCAATAAAGAGCTTTCTGTTGAATAACTTGTATTTGTTCTAAATTTATGCTGTATGTTCAATGTCTCTGTATGGAACTTCTCTGCGACGACCCAGTCGCAGCCGCTGAAATCGACCGTTATGGAACCCGCCTTGCACGAGCGCAATCTAGGCTCGTGCGGCATCACGCCTTAGCGAGGACGATCGCTCCTACGGGAGCGGGGCGTGACACTTGTAGCCAATATAGGGTGCTATAGGGAATGGGAGTTTCCCTGTACTCGTAGAGTACTAAACCCAGGAAAACTTGTGTACCACTGTATGAGGGCTTCCTATCGAAGACATGAGTATAAAAGGGACTCGACAATCCCCTATATCAGCGTTTTCCTGCAAGAGTACATCATGTCATGTTTAATCCTATCCGTGAACTGATATTTGAACAACGCATACATTAGTACACTGCCCCAAGCAGTACCACCTATCAGTAAGGATAGGTACCTATTGTATCCAAATCTTAAGGGCTTGAGCAATTACATATATGGGATAGATAAGTAACCAGGGAGGTTAGCAAATTAAGGATGAACTATCCATATCTGATAACCTTGAAAAATATGGGAATGGTTACATGTATCTGTTGTAAAGTATACCATGAGTAATAGGCTTGAGTCCTGAGTAGTACCAAGCCCTAGGATTAATGACTAACCTATGAGACCTATTTTGTGTCAGCTTGGAAGCAAGTCACCTAGTAGGGATGAGCTCCCGATAGAGGGAACTTAAGGACAAGTGGTAAAGTAACCATTAAGAAGGGCATACTGATACCAACATCTTGGATAGGTGCAAGTCCCCTTTAATGCACATGTAAGTATAGACAGAGGAGTATTTAGACTATAGGACCTGTGGCAGTACGAATCATAAGTAATTTGGGTTATGCCTATATGAGACAACTTGGCAAACAGGAAAGGGGGTTTGGGTTCAGTCGAATAAAGAAGTATCAGTACAGTAGTTTTCACACCTTGTGATATTATGTTACAATATGAATCATAGTAGCAACTTCTATATGCACAACTAGTATGGGATTTAGAAAGAACGGATCCAGTATATAGAGTATAAGTAACTGGTACCAAGCGAGAGTACAACTTACCTAGAGACTGATATCTACACAGTGGCGTGTCCCCACATTTACCTGTAGGTTTTTTGTAAGGATCATGAGATATGGAGATGTGAGAATTAGAGGAATGGAACCATGGGGACTCCCTGTTTAGGCCTAAGAGCAACAGCGGTAGGCATGATGACCAATTGGAAGTCCTTAGAGCATGAAGGATTGTATATCCTACAGTTAACACATGATACATCCATGTATCAGTTAGACGACTTGAAGCCAGGGACAAAGTATCCTTGTATGCGAACTTTTCCCATATGACTGGAATATCAGAGCTAATCATCGAGTTTGGGTCCCTATGGACCTATGCATCATTTGGGGGTTCGAATACCAGAGCTCATATCCCTGGCTAAGGTACTGTTACAAGTGTAAGGTGCCTCCAGGAGTTATAGAATGAGTACAACCTATGTATCATAGATCGAGTTGGAGGAGGGGTCTGTAAGTATCCCAGAGACTAAATGAGGTATCAGAGGATTCAAGTAAAACCTCAAAATTAGTAGAAGACAGAACATGTAGATAGGAAGAGACCAAACAAAGGCAATAAATTCTTATGTGGGCATGTAAGAACCTATATGAAAGTAGGAGCAAGAGTTTAGGGTCTCAAGTTCCTTAATAGAAAATCCTCCAGAAACGCAAGTCCTTAATCCTGTATAGTATTAATTCTTGCATCCCTTTGTACTCAGCAGTGAAAGCTAATTACATAGTCAAGGATAGTAGCAGTTGTAAGGGCAGTAGGAAGGATTATTACTAATCTGAGAATAGGGCAGTGCATCAAGGTATGGATCAACATGCTAGCAATCCCAGTTATATGTATCAATGTAGGTATATGGTTTGTCTTGGTCATACAACAGTAGGAATTAGGTCAGCATGGGATTGGGTAAACAACTTAGAGGCAATAATAGGTGAGTAGATAATGTCAAGAAATAGGAATACGAAATCAAGGGTCTAATAGAAATAAGTAGAGTTGGCTTGATGTTTTAAATCATTTATTGATCTCATATATTCAAAACTGGTTACTTGGACTTTGACTCAACACTTGACCTGTATCCGCAGCTCAGGACTACAGGTAAGTATACCTTGTCGAACATATACTGTATTTACATTATTTTTCTCTTCCTGTTGTATTTCTTTTCATATTGTCACATGATTTCCATACTGTGATTGGTGTCCTTGATTGTCTTACCTGTTCTAGATTACGTACACGTATTGGATATTCGATATTGCTTGTCAAATAGTCTTCTTCATGTTATCGTGTCTTGTGATAGAGTTGCCAGTTCTACACCTTGACTTGACTATTCTTGACTGGGAGTATCTTGCATTGTACTACAGTTGAGACATACTATAGATTGAGAGTATCTTACATTGTGCTACGACCTATAGCAGATTCTTCGATCTTGATATTGATTGATTGCCTTGTTTTGTGACATACTATAGATTGCGAGTATCTTGTATTGTACTACGGTTTATAGGTGTCTACTTGATCTTGTATTCCTTTAGGAGAGAAAATCGATACTAGAATTCGCTAATCTTAACTGGGAGTATCTTGCATTGTACTACAGTCGAAACCTACTATAGATTGGGAGTATCTTGCATTGTACTACAAGCTATAGAGGTTAACCGTTTGATCGATAGCCAAGTCTAGTATTACATTACATATTGCTTGTCATGTTTTAGATATTTTTCTTGCACATTTCTTATCCTCCATACATGTTATTTACTGTTATATTAGTAGGCATGTTTTATGTATCTTTCTAGTCCTCTGAGGACCTGATGATCTTTTCAGGTTTAGCCAAGTATTGAGCCAGGTGCAGACAAGTAGGTTTGAGCCAGCATTGGACCACGGTACCACCGTAGCTGAGAGTATCTTGATGATTAGCAGTTGGACTCAGTTATCTTATTTTCATGTCTTTATTTTATATCCGTCTACTGGTAGTGGATTTGTGTCCACCGGACGTAACTTAAATTCCTGATAAGCAGGTTCCTTCATTTTATATTAGCATTCATTTTTCCAGTCTCATTGAGTTAGTTGATTGTTGTGGATGAGATATAGATTACCTAAATTGTTATAGACTACTGTGACTGATTGTATCCTAGACAGCGCCCTACCGTCGACTCTGCGGCGTAGGCTGGGCTTGGATACGCCTTGTATCCGATAAGCGGGTGCGAGTTGTGACAAATTTTTTGGTGGCCCATACAGGTCTACGTTAATCACTTCGGTTACATTACTGTACTGTCGTGATCCTGCATATAGGATTAGAAACTTAGGATCTCATCTGTGTACCTTGAAAACAGTATTGATCTCTATCCTTGATTTCTATTGAATCTTTGACTTGCATCCTGCTTGAAATCTTTATACCGTTTAATGTTTTCTTTTGTTGCAGTGAATGGATCCTCAAGACAGGGACAACGCTTTCCTGAACACCCCACCGACGCAGGGAGGCCAGCATACTCAGATGGGAAATCCGCCACAGCCACAATTCTCGAGATTTCGCAGAGACGACATTCCACCACCCCCACAGTTCCCTCCGCAGACTCCACCACCAGCAACCGTTCTGCTTTCAACATCTGTCCTGTCATGACCCGCACCTACTTTTTTGGATACGAGATGTGTCCAAGCCAGCCTACGTCGCAGAGTCGGCGGTAGAACATTGTCAAGACCGCAAGAAATAAATGCTCAAAATAAACTTTATTCCTCATTCACATTTCTAAATTTATTACAATATTTACAATATTCAAAATTAAAGAAAATACAAGGTTCTCACAATTAATGAAAATGATACAATGGCTATCTATTTCTAGGTTGACCTCAGCATACCCATGCCTTCCCAGTGCTAAGAGTGATCGTGGCTAAACCTGAAAAATGTTGGTTTCCAGTTAGAAATGGAACAAGCACACAAACCGACGACAATGCGAAAACACAATTAAATTAACAAGACATGAAAATAGCATATGAGAGATGAAAACTAGAAAGTAACAGATGACACGACAAGTGGTGAAGAAGACAAGGAAAGCAAATAAAATACAACTACCTATGTGATATGAAATATCAGTTTCGACATGTGAACAGCTAGGGGGTAAATCCGGCACCCTGTACGTGTCGTGTGCAGCTGCTATTCTCCACGAAAGACACGGAGGATAGTTCTGGATAGTCCACATGTCTACTAAGATATTTCCCCTCTCGATTACTCCGTGTGACGAGCGTGTCAACAAGCAGCAAGACATATATATAAACATGAAATAAAAAGACTACTATGAATGGAAAGCAACAAGAAAGTGTACTTGCCTGAGGTCCTTAGCTGGTGAAACCAATAATACTATACCACTCAATGAGCCACAATCAGTAAACAAATGCAGAAGTCTCCAGATGCTAAAATAAACAGTTCTAACGCTTTTAGAATAGTCAAATTAGCTAGGATCGCCTGTTCTTAAGTCTAATTCTGGACACAGGGACAAAACGATAATTTTGGGTCAAAACGGTATCCGTCGTTGGACCCGCTTTGTACCGAAAAGCGTGCCAAAGTCTATAGTCTCTAAAGTCATCAAACTATTTTTCTACAGGTCCGGTTTTTCGATACGAACCCAACCGTATGTCCAAAGTTGGATTCCGGCGGGCCATGCACAAAATTGCCCGTTGAATCGGACCGTGGGGCCCGCAAAACGGTGGTCCAATCAACTATCTCAGACTCAAACCAAACTTGGCATGCAGAACCAAAAAAATAATACGGTCCTGTTGGTGCAAGTTTCATCTCGATCTGACGAGCATGCACAAAGTAATTAGAGAATTTGTACAGAGACCGATACGATAAATTTCGACGGATACGCATCAAATTTGTCGTGCACACGCGACCAATTAGAATTTCGTCAAAGCTCACACATCCACGAAGCTGATACGCACCTTTCAATACTTTCGGTTCGCGACCACGTCGCCCGGATTGGCGGAACGTACGTCATACTGGGAGAATTTTATAATTTTGAAAACAGGTTTTTCTTGGTTTTGGAAATCTGATTTCTCGACGCACGATCGATGAAATCCAAATCTACGAAAAGGGTTATGACACCCTATAGGTTGTCTAAGAATTTGTTCAATTGGATTTCTAAATTTCTCGATATCCTGTGCGCAAACTGTCTCTCAAACAAGGGTGATGGGTGGTTTTGGTCCTATTTAGAAACAGGGTTTTTGGTCGACTTTGACTCGATTTTCTGGTCAATCTGAAGCAGTATAATTAAATCTAACTGAAGGGTTGTGCAGAGGGTTAGGTGGTCTAAGCGTAGGACTTTATGGCTCAAAAAATCTTAGAGCAAGGAGAAGGTTTTGTACCTGTAAAGTTGGGAGGGAAAATGGCTACTGCTGTCGTTGTCCTGCTGTGTGCGCGCGGATTCTCGCGCCTGGCCAGCCGACTCTGCCACACGGCGGTGGCGCACAGCCGCTAGGTGGGTCGCCAGGGAGTCAGGGGTGGTGGCACGGTGGTTCGGATAGGGTTTTAGGGTTTCTCGTCCTCTCTCGTTATATAGTATGCTGCAAAAAACCCGAACAGAGTTCGGTTTAGTCGCAAAAAAATTCGATCGACTGGGGTGTTCTCCGTTTGGCCGGTTTGGGATTGGTATTGCATACTGTGGGCCGGGCCTTTTTGTATTATTTCTTATATGTTCCACCACCAGCACAAATTCCACATCCAGTACCAGCCACGCACCCGGCACCAGCGATGTATCCAGCATTTCCCATGCACTCGGCACCAGCAATGTATCCAGCTCCTATGATGTATCCAACACCTGTTCTGCTCTGCCACCTGTACTGGACAACGTTGCTCTCCTCGGAATCTTCCAGCAGCTCATCACTTCCCAGACGGAGTAGGCCAACACCTTTCGTGACACCTTGAGAGAGGCTCTCCAGACTAGAGACGCTCCACGACCGCGTCCTGGAACTTCCAAGAATTTTATGGACCTTAGGCCCAGAGAGTTCAAAGGGACGGAAGGGATTCTCTATGCGGATGAGTGGTTAGAGAACGTGGATCGGATTCTTCGGATGACTCGAGTTCCTGAAGACCTGAAGATCGAGTAAGCTAGCATACAGCTTTACGACATCGCCCGCACGTGGTATAGAGACGAGCCTCGATTCACCGTGCCAGATGTGAATTGGGAGGAATTCAAGGAGCTGTTCAAGACAAATTTCTATCCTGGAGCAGTATGCGAAGAGTTGGAGAATGAGTTCGAGAGCTTGGAGCAGGGAAACCTCTCCATCGACGAGTACTCCGTCGAGTTCTTCCGCCTCAGTCGCTTCGCAGATGCCTTGACCCCTGTAGCCAAAGCCAAGAAATTCAGAAAAGGGCTATCTCATAAAATTCGTATCGCCATCGCTACCAGCCAGGCCACCACATACAAAAGAATCTTGGAGGTTGCACATGACGTAGAGAAGGAGCTGAAGTACAAGCAGAAGAGAGATCGAGACGCGTATGGAGGAGGCAGCAGCCGATCGGGAGCGGTGAAACGGCCCAGCGTTCCAGCACAGCAGCATCATCAGCTACCAAAAGACACCCTGAATCGAGAGCTTCCAAGATGTCAGTATTGCAGAAAAAAGGGATACAGTGAGAGCGATTGCCACTGGAGACTAGGCCAATATTTAAACTGTGCTTCGGACCAACATCAGTTGCGGGATTGCCCAAGGCATCGACCTGTAGCACCGGGAGGGCAAGCTTTTGCCATGATCTCAGAGGATACAATGGCACCACAAGGATCAGCTAACGGAAATTCCTAAGTAGAGTATAGCAGTGGTATAGTAGAAAATGGCTTGAGAATAGTCGAGATATGTTTTAATAGCAGAATATTTTATTTATTCTAGTAGATCTTAGTCTTATTGAATTTCGATGACGAAATTATTTTTAAGGGGGGTGGATTTGTAAACCCCTTGACCATTTTTTCTTTTATTTTTATATTCTATTTCCTCTAAAGTATTAAATGATTTTTGAGTGGTTGATAATCTATTCATTCAAAATACCAAAACAAGTGTGGCCTTTTGCAAAACTGGTTACTCAAGGGGCTTAAATGCAAAACCTGATTTCAAAAACCCAAATGGACTGTTAGCCGTTATGAACCTCTGTATTTGAGGATGATCTCAAATACATAATTCGAATCCCTTTTCTGAATTTCTGTGATAAACCCTATGAAATTCAAATCTCTTCTCCTCTATCTATTTTTCCCTTGTGATCAATCCAAAACTCGGTATATATAGAGGAGATAACCGGCTCTTGCCTTCCCTCTAACCCTAGCTCTACCACCCATCCTTTTTTCTTCAAAGTTGAAGAGCAGCCTTGAGTATCTGAGAAGAGGAGGCAACTTCAACAGGTAATCCCATTTCCCTTCACCTACCATATTTTGTTTCCTTGAACCAAGTTGCTTATCATATTAATGGGGGGAGTATGAGTGTTTGTTATATGTCCTAAGAGAATCTAGAGTTAGAGTGCATACGAACCCATTGCCATGATGGGTGTCCTTCGTGAGACATCTGTCAATAGCAGTCCTAACATCGACTAATAAGAAACCTTGGGGTGCAGGATGAGCCTATTAACCTTGTAGCCAATATAGGGTGCTATCGGGAATGGGAGTTTCCCTATACTCGTAGAGTACTAAACCTAGGAAAACTAGACAGTGCTCTACCGCCGACTCTGCGACGTAGGCTGGGCTTGGACACACCTCGTATCCGATAAGCGGGTGCGGGTCGTGACATCTATTATGCTACAACTCAAGAGTATAAGCAGAATGAGCGATTTCATTAACAACATTAGACTTATTTACAAGCTAAACTTTAAACATTCCTACGAGATAAAACGATTTTTTGAAGTATGTTCCCTTTATGGACATCACCATCTGGCCAGCATTGATATCCATCCTTAGGTCTGTATTACAGAGTAGGCCTCCAGAGATCAGGTTCTTTATGATAGCAGGTGCATGCTTCACACCTTGAAGCGTCAGAGACTTTTCTGAAGTCAGCTTCAACACCACCGTCCCGATCTCTTATACTTCAGCTTGTGCCTGATTCGCCACCTTAATAACTTTAAAAGTTGGTATGTAGGTGGTGAACCATTCCTTACTTGAGTAGACATGACAGGTGGCACCAGTGTCTACCTACCAGTCAGAGTTAGCCCCTACTAGTGTGTCACGCCCCAGAACCAGAATACTGTAGAGCGGGGGACACACACAGCCAGCTACGTATATTAAAGTGAATTCCACCTCTATATACGGTCACGGCTGTCTGGATACATGAGGGTTTAACTACAAGCCAATAGTCTCTTAAGGTCAAGAACAAGCCTAGTGTCTCAATCTCAAGCAAACAAGTAAATGTAACAAGATGGTAGATCATCAGATATACAAAGTAAGGCGTCCCATACATTACATATTCAGATGATCATAAAACTAGTCAAACAAAATACGAAGACTAGCAAGAGTTTAAGTCATACATGATCAACCCTAGGATTTATCAATCATATTACAGCCCGTAGGCAGACAGTGAGTAAATTTAAAATGACCTAAAACTTGCTCGACGGCTAAACGCCTCAAAAGAATAATTTACAATAGAGTGGTAGAACAAAATAAAATCCACTCGTTGCCAGGATTGCGCCAAGTGTTCACCATCTGGCAGGAAGGCTGGAAGATCCTCGGATGCTACTCCGAAATATGGCCATACAAAACCAGCTAGGTCAGACCCCAGAAAGAGCAAGTGCCACAAGGGAGGCTTCACTTAAGAACTAAAACCAGCAATTAGCACAAAAATACCATTATATAATAAAAGACTAGAGATATGGAAAATTATGATGATATACGATAAGATAACCATAGAACTATTCAGATAACCAAGTTACAACCCTTAAACCAAACAAGGACTGGGGTTGTAACCCTTCATCTGAACGGGACTTGGTTTTCTACCATTTATCGATAAAGTAAAGCACAAGCAATCAGGTCATGTAACAATCTTGTACAGGATCAGGACAAGACTAGACTGGGCTGGACTCCATCCAATCAATTACGGCCAAGCAATGAGTACGGCTTGATACTTTAACTAACTAGGGTTATCACAAGCCTAGTTACTAGCAAGATGTAATGAGATGTTCCAGCAGTCACAGGCCCTACAGCTATCCAGGTTATCCAAGCAAGGTTGATTATCAAAGTTATCCAGAATTATTAGATGGCTTAGAGTGCAACACATAACAGTGCCTTGTACTTATTTCATGAGTGTCCCACATGACAGTGGACTGGAAATATGCCCTACTCGACGGCAGGCTACAAGTCCATCAGGTATAGCCGAGATAACGGGATCGCCTGTAACTGGAAAAATCTTCCTTAGAATGAACTACTTGATTAATCTAGTCATTAACCTTAGTCAAATTCAGCATAAATCCCTGACCGTGGTAACCAGAGACTCATGTCCTAGACATGATGCAAGACGAGACTAGATTAGTAGCTTTTACAGCCAAGGTCCAAAGCAATCACCCACGGTGTCAAGACGAGAATGTTCTTAGCATGTCAAGTTAGCCGTCACAACAGCGCTCAAGGTTACATGTCAAGATTACTTAGCAGGTCAAGATAACCTTCGCAACGGTGTTCATGAGTTTATGTCAGGATTACTTGTCAGGGGTACACCACAACGGGTCACCATTATTTTATGTTACTTGTACTTGTTACTCGCTAGGAGTGCGCCATGACGGACCACTATCATGAGTTATCACAACGTCATGCCGTGTACAGATTATCATTACAATATTGACATATCATGATTATATCGAGTTCATGTCAAAAAGGTGAATCTAGGGCAATGGATGCCAGGGTCATACTGCGTCGGGCAAGGGGTAAGATACGCTAGTGCTAAGAAGCCTCCAGACAGGGGAGTACGCCAAGGGGAGTACGCCAAAGAAGTATGCATAAAGGAAGTATGCATAAAGGAATACGCGTGAAGGAATACGCATAAAAGAGTATGCGCGTAAAAAAAGAGTACGCATGAAGGAGTACGCGTAAAAGAATACGCGTGAATGAAGTACAGTTACGCGTAAAACTTGTTTTACACCAAAGCAGTGTAGACTTTGTTTTACGCATAAAATAGATTCACGTTGACACGAATAAACGTGGGCGTAGAGTTTGATATTACGCGAGCACGTATAAACATGGACGTAGAGCTTGATATTACGCGAGCACGTATAAACGTGGGCGTAGAACTTGATATTACGCGAGCACGTATAAACATGGGCGTAGAGCTTGATATTATGCGAGCACATATAAACGTGGGTGTATAGAATCTCCAGAACTCCAAACTCCATGAAACCTTCAATCTAAGCCAAAAATAGGACTTCCATAGATCAAAATGGGGTAGAACTAAATTCTCTACAATATGGAACAACCAAAACTTGAAAATAAGAAA